>OY998239.1:822198-1422198 GCA_963922005.1 Cornus suecica | reverse complement strand
ATTATTTATATTATTATTTATTCATTTATATATTAATTTATAAATATATTCTATTTATTTATTATTATTCCATTATTTAATTCATTTAATTTATAAATTATTTATTCATTTTTAATTATTTAAAAATATATTTTATTAATTTAATATTTATTTATTATTATTATACTCATTTTTTGTTATCATTATGAAGTATTTATTTATTATTATATTTACATATTATTAATTATTATATTTATTGATTATGTATTATTTATTTATTATTATATATATTTATTATTTATTATTATATTTATTTATTTATTATTATTTATTTCATTTTGTTTATCATTTATTATTATTTATTCATTTTTAATTATTTACTATTATATTTTATTAATTTATTATTTAGTCCATTTATTTATTATTATTGTATTCATTTTTTATTATTATTATGTATTATTTAATTCTATTTGTTTAATATTTATTATTAAATATGTTTTATTTAATTTATTATTTATATTATTAAATTTTTATTATTTATAAATATATTTATTCATTTATTTATTATTATATTTATTTATTATTATTATATTCATTTATTATTATTATTATTAGGTATTATTTAATTCATTTTGTTTATTATTTATTATTTATATTTTATTATTATTTATTCATTTTTAATTATTTATAAATATATTTTATTAATAAGACCAGACCAGACCAGGTTGAACCATAACAAAATCTGGTTCCAAAAACACCCCCTTTGGTTTAATTTGGTCTCATTTGGTCTGGTTCCAAATTTTGAGACCAAGTCCAAACAAATATGGTCTGGTCCCTGAAAACAAAGACCAGACCAAACCAGGTGGAACCAGACAACCTACCAAACATGGCCTAAATTTGTGTTGGTATGAACCGTTTGAGAATTTCAAAGACAAAAGAACTGTGTACGGGTGGGTTAGAATACAACCCGAACCCAACCTGGAATGGCCTCGGGCTTGTGAGCAGAGAAACCCAAGTTCAACCCAATAGCTAAAATTAATGAACCCGAAGACGCGTATTTTCGGATTGGGTCGCGTTCAGCCCAACTTACGCCCCACGTTATACCAAACTTTAGAACTGAGTTTGGGAGTCAAAATATTACACTGATGGCATCTATGAATTATGTGATATTTATTTAATTAAAAATATTTAAGATATTATCAATTTGATATTAAATAATCATTTTAAAAAAAATTAACTAAAGTTTGCTTACAAGTATGCGCAAAATAATATAAATTATAAAAATATAATAAAAGTCAGCGTGAGACAAGAGTGGTATTTAATTTTTTATCATTTTTTTCATCTTCATCTGTTGTTCTTCCATCTCTAATTTGGTAGACATTTATGATTAGAAGAAGTTTATCTTTAAAGTACTTTAATAAAAGTGTAAATAGTGAAAAATTATGGGTCCAAGTCCATTTGTAAGACCTAAGATTAGTTAAGCCCATGTATTTGTAAATGACGAATGACCCGTGTATAAAACCCATAAGGCAAAAGCGGGTCCATCAGTATTAGGCCACTCCCTTGAAAAAAAGAAGTGACAACCCACTACCTAAAGGGAGTGGGCAGTTATTGAAAGAGTGGGTCATGACCCCAAGTATTTAGGCCATGATCCTTGAGCTTAAAAACTATATAAATGACCTTGAGAGTCTAAATAAAGACATCTTTTGATGTGAGTGAATTTTTTACGCTTACATTTGGCGTCATCTGTGGGAAACTCGAAATATTTTTCTACTCCCAACACTTCCATTTTTTTGGTAAAACATGGTGTCTACTCGATCAACAAACAATGAAGTCAGGTTCGAAGAAGTCATAAGGCGATTGGAAGTTGTGGAGCAAAGAAACGCCACCCTTGAGCAGCAGAATGCTGAGCTACTCCATCGAGTGGCTCAGGGCTCTTTTCCTCTCCAAAATTCCAATCTAGCACATGGTACAGATCAACCAAGGAACGACGAGCCAGAGCCCTCCAACTCCCATCATGAGCAAAACGTATCAGCTACCCAAAGGGACAAGGTGCCGAGGGAAGAAGAAGAATCCTCTCATCCCATAACAAGGGGAATACCAGCAATACGTGTCCCGACCCAGAGCGACCTGCACGAAATGGCTGCCAAAATCCAGAGAGACGTGATGAAAGATTTAAAATTGCAGACCCCTGATGATCTGGCCATCCATGCAACGACAGATATGACCCAATCTCCATTCACAGAAGAAATTGAGGCAGCAGAATTCCCGAGGAAGTTTGTACTACCAACTTTCACACTCTATGATGGTACGAAAGATCCGCTCGATCATATCTACCAGGTGCAGACCAAAATGACCTTTTATGGGAGGAACCAAGCACTTCTGTGCAAAGTCTTTTCAACTAGTTTGACAGAGGCACCACTTCTGTGGTTCAGGAAGCAGTCCCCCAGATCCATCAGTAGCTGGAATGATCTTTGCAGGTGCTTCATCGGTCAGTACTTCAGCAACCGGAGGCAGAGAAAAACGATATCAAGCCTTTTCACCATGACCCAGGAAAAGGGAGAGAGCCTCAAGAGTTTTTTTATCCAGATTCAATGTGGAAATGTCTTCTATTGATGACTGCGACCAATTATCAGCAGTGGAAGCATTTCGTATGGCGATCATCCCTGGCACAAAATTCCATTATTCACTGGTAAAACGACCCCCTCTCAACATCGATGAGCTCAACTCCAGAGCACAATGGTATCTCAAAATAGAAGAAGAGGAAGTAATCAGGCAAAGAAGAGCTTCATTGGTAACGGTAGAGGCAAAATCCAAGGAAAGGATGAAGGATCAGAGGCCTCAATGACTCTAGCCATCCCGACAAACCTCATCATCTAGATTTTCAGACAAGCGTCAACGGACGGAAGAAAGAACCACTCCGCTCAAAACCAGCCTTGGAAAACTCTTCCAATAAAACAAAAGCAAGGGGATTTTCAGACCACCTCCGCCGATCAGACAACCAATGGAGTTGAGGGACATGACCAAGCACTGTGTTTCACAGTAAGTATGGCCATCATACAAATGACTGCAGGAACCTCCGAAGGCAGGTCGAGGCAATGATCGCCAAAGGGGAACTCGCAGACTACATAATGAAGGATCAACCAAGACCAGACAAACCACACGGGACACAACCGAATAACTCCACAGCAGGACAACCAGTAAGGGTCATCCACATGGTCCAAGGAGGTGAAGAGGTATTGGAGGCCGAAGGAAGCAAAAGGTCAAAGCTAAGAAAAACACACAAACTCATACGAATCAGCGAAGTTTGTCAAACAACCCTTATCCAAGAAGAATCAAGAATTACGTTTTCAAAGGCTAATATGCAGAACATTAAGACACCCCATGAAGATCCTCTAGTAATCACTCTTCTGGTTGCTAATTGTCTGATCAAACGTGTAATGATTGATCCAGGAAGCAGTACCAACATCATGACGAAGTGGGCCTTCGACAAGATCGGAATTGATTTATCATAGCTATGCCCGACTCGAACACCTCTGGCCGGATTTGACGGATGATGCGTTGAGCCAATAGGGGTAGTCCACTTATCAGTATCGGCTGCACGCCGAACCTTGAGAGAAGCCTTTGTTGTGGTGGACGTCAAGCCATCATACAATTTTCTAATGGGACGAGGATGGATCCACCGGATGCAATGAGTTCCTTCGAATCTTCATCAGGTCATGCGATGTCTTGATCCGAATGGAGTGGACGTGACAGATATCCCTGGGGACCATATAGCAGCAAAGGAGTGCTATTCAGTATCCCTGAAGGAACTGAATCTAAAGAACAAACAAGCCATGGAAACGTCAGATAAGGCCCTATACAACGAAAAATAGCAATTATAGTCAGACCCTTCCTCTGAGGGTCAGGACACTCAGGCAACCACGGAGCCCCTAGAAGAGGTGAATGTTAGTCAGATGGACCACACCAAAGTCACATTTATCGGTTCATACCTCCAAAAAGAAGAAAAGAACAAGCTGATCAACTTCCTCCAGCTAAACTCAGACATGTTTGCCTGATCTCATCTTGATATGCCAGGCATAGATCCCTCGGTCGCTCAGCATAACCTAAACGTTGATCCAGATGTCAGACCGGTGAGGCAGAAACAGATGAGGTTTGGGGTAGAAAGGAACCAGATCATATCCGAGGAGGTGGGAAAACTGCTAGAAGCTGGATTCATAAGGGAAGTGAAGTACCCATCATGGTTATCAAACGTGGTGGTAGTCAGAAAGAAAAACGGGAAATGGAGGGTATGCGTGAACTTCACCAACTTAAACAAGGCCTGCCCGAAGGATTGTTTTCCTCTACCAAAGATTGATCAGATGGTGGATACCACATCAGGATATGAAAGACTCTCTTTTCTCGATGCATACTCCGGCTAAAACCAAATCCCAATGAACCAGGCTGATGAGGAGAAAACATCATTCATTACAAAGGAAGGTACGTACTACTACAGAGTAATGCCTTTTGGACTTAAAAATGCAGGGGCCACTTACCAAAGGCTTGTCATAAGGATATTCAAAAGTCAGATGGGGAAAACGGTCGAAGCCTACATAGATGACACAGTGGTAAAAAGCGGAAGGAAAGACGACCATCTCAAGCACCTGGAAGAAGTGTTCGATGCACTCCGAAAATACGGAATGAAACTCAATCCAGCTAAGTGCTCGTTCGGAGTCTCATCCGGACAATTCCTCGGGCATATCGTCAACCGAACAGGAATTGAGGCCAACCCATCACAAGTCAAGGCTCTGATAAGCTGTGAAGAGCCAAAAACGCAAAAAGAGGTCCAGATCCTAACATGAAGAGTAGCCGCACTGAGCAGGTTCGTATCCCGATTAACAGACCGATGCAGACCATTTTTTCAGGCAATTAGAGGTGGAAAAAGAAGCATATGGGGATCAGAACAAACCGAGGCCCTTCAAAAATTGAAGCAGTATCTCCAGAATCCACCAATCCTCGCCTCACCAAATCCAGGAGAGCCACTGCATCTGTACCTTGCCATATCGGCAGCCTCAACCAGCGCAACACTTGTAAAGGATGACAAAAAGTGCCAAAAGCCAATTTTCTTCAGCAGCAAGTCCTTATCTGATGCAGAAACCAGATACACTATGGCTGAGCGAGCCGTTCTTTCTTTAATCAATGCGAAGAGGCGACTGAGGCACTATTTTGAAACTCATCTAATCGTGGTACCAACCACCATGCCTATAAGAGCCATCATGTCCAAACCTGATATGACGGGAAGAATAACCAGATGGGCGTTGGAACTCGAGACATTCGACATCACATATGTGCCAAGAACAGCCATCAAAGGTCAAGCCTTAGCTGATTTTCTCCTAGAGGCAGAGGCAGAGACAATCCTACAGGACCCAGATGAACCCGAGTGGACGCTCTATGTAGATGGATCGGTTGGTTCAGCAGGTTCAGGAATTGGACTAGAAATTATAACACCGAACGGAACCCGGATCCAGCAGTCAATCCGTTTGGAGTTTTCTGCTACCAATAATGAAGCCGAATACGAGGCACTCCTAGCTGGACTACGGCTAGCTCAGAGCCTCTGTATTAGAAGGCTCCGTATATTTAGTGACTCACAACTGGTGGTCAAGCAAGTTCAAGGCGAGTATGATGCAGGAGAAAAACTGCAGCCCTATAAGAAACTGGCTCAGATGGAGTTGGACCGATTGGAGTAGTACACCCTCAGCCAGATCCCTAGGGAAGAAAATGAAAATGCGGATCGGTTGGCCAATATGGCGTCAGTCAATGATCAAGATTTGACAAGAGTCGCCCCGATCGACTACATTGACGTCCCGAGCATCCATCAGCCAGATGTCGTGTGCGCGATACCTTGGGAGCCGAGATGGATGGATCCCATAACAGAATACCTTAGGAATGGTATCATTCCTGATGATAAAGCAGAGGCCCAAAAAATTCGCATGAAGTCAGCCAGATATGCCTTGCTACATGGCCAGCTTTATAGAAGATCTTTTGGGGGTCCATACCTTCGATGCCTCACGTCTTCAGAGGCATCAGCCATAATGAAGGAAATCCATGAAGGATCGTGCGGAAATCACTCGGGGGGACGAGCGTTGGCCCACAAAGTTTTAAGCCAAGGGTACTTTTGGCCTTATCTTTCTCAGGATACTGAAGCTTATGTTAGAAGATGCAAGAAGTGTCAGTTTCATGGAGACTTCATCCATCCGCCAACAGAACTGCTGAACCCCATCTTCAGCCCGCACCCATTTGCGCAATGGGGGATCGATGCAGTTGGACCACTTCCCATGGCTCTCAGATCAGTAAATAAAGCACTGATAGCAACTTATTATTTCACAAAGTGGGTTGAAGCAGAATCTTACTCTACCATCATTCACAGACATGTAATCAAGTTCATATGGACCAATATCATCTGTAGATTCGGTGTGCCAAGGGTGATAGTGATCGACAATGGAACAAATCTGGATAATCAGTGGACCAGACAGTTTTGTAATGAATATGGGATTTAGTTGAGAACATCATCAGTTGCATACCCTCAAGGAAATGGCCAAGCCGAAAGATCGAATAGAACAATACTGAATACCCTGAAGAAGAAGTTGGAAGACCATAAGGGAATTTGGCCAGATAAACTCCCAGAGGTACTATGGTCTTATAAAACAACATCAAGAATCCCTACAGGAGAAACACCATTTTCGATGGCTTATGGGACAAAAGTAGTCATTCCAATAGAGCAGATAGTGCCAACAGCCAGAACAGAGTTGTATCAGGAGGAACTGAACAATCAACAACTCATTGACGAACTGGATCTGTAGCAGCCTACCATCAAAGGGTCAGAAATGCCTTCAATAAAAAAGTCAGAAGACGAGAGTTCCAGGTGGGCGATATGGTATTAAGAAAGAAGATCGGGTTAGTCAGAAAGCTCAGGGAAAATTGGGAAGGGCCATACACAGTCACAGAGGTCATAGGACGTGGGGCTTATCACCTCAGGAATAATGACAACAATATGGAACCTAATTCACAGAATGCCTCACGACTGAAAAGGTACTATCCTTGACATTCATTTTATTTTCGGAATAAGTAAGCAGAGGTATCTGAGCCCAGTTTTACTGATATGTTTTTAAATTTCCAAGTTTGTTATTCTGATTCAGTCAGATGTCGTTATCTTTGTAATTTCTTGATTATAATAAGAGATGGTCATCCTTCTTGCAATCAAATAGCTTGATTCACTTCCAGAGAAATGAAATTTAAAATAATTCCTGAGTAGTGAGATGACAGAGGCTTATAAGCCTGACTCACTCTTTCAGATGAATGAAATTTAAAATAATTCCTGAGTAGTGAGATGACAGAGGCTTATAAGCCTGACTCACTCTTTCAGAGGAATGAAATTTAAAATAATTCCTGAGTAGTGAGATGACAGAGGCTTATAAGCCTGACTCACTCTTTCAGAGGAATGAAATTTAAAATAATTCCTCAGTAGTGAGATGACAAATGCTTATAAGCTTGACTCACACTTACAAAAGGAGTAAAATATCAAAGTAGAAGAAAATTAGCCTGATTCACATCAACATAAGCAAATAAAAATGCATGTTCCACTAATAAGCAAAATCGTTGTCTTGTATTACAAAATTGCCTGAAGGACATGGTACAAAGTACATCATTACAAAATGAATATAGAAAAGCCTAAGTATGACTTGGACCGCTGAAGTCCTTCCCTAAGGAATCTACATGTGTGGTCGGAGGGAAGAACTCTATAGAGGGGTTGAGAGGATCAGTAGGAAGATACCCCTTAAGGAATTCTATGAAAAGGTTCTGAGCATGACTAGGCTCAGGGCTGGCATATGACCTCTATACCCCTAACACCTCATCCATGGCATTAGGGTCCTTGATCTTCCTCCTTGCTGGATCCTTCTCTCCAACAATGAAGCCCTTCCGCCAGAACTCACCAGCCACTATCCTGTTCATCCTTAAATAGTGCTGGTGCATGTCAAGCCCTTCTTTCTTACACATCTCTAGGGCAGACTGGGAGATGCCAAATTGGTGTTGAAGAGCCTCATGGTCAGATGCGAGCTTCTCCTTCTCACTCGACAGCTTGGCATTCAGCTCTTTTGCATGTGCGAGCTCTTCCTCCAGCTCAGCAACCCTGGAAGGAAGATCCCCCAGCTGAGCCTTCAGCTCCTTCTCTTTGTCATCCCTCTCAGCCAAGTCGGTCCTGTGGCACTTGACTTCCTTTACATCTGCCTCGTGAGCAAGGCATAATGCATTGACACTAAAGAGAGCCTAAAAGAATATTTTAAGGCAAAGTGGATCAACATTAAATATAAGAGCAGGAATAAACATGAAGTCAAATAGACACATACCCCCAGTAACAAGCCTGGAGTTCGACCAACAATAAGGTCAGGGTTGGCCTCTCTCTGCAGTTCAAGCTCTTCTGGTGTCCAGAGGTCCTTTGCCCGAGCTATCATTGAGGACATTGAGGTAAGACTGGAGGTAGATTGGTCAGAGGAAACATAACTCTTGTCCTTACCCTTATGTTTCCTTTTCTTTGTGGGTCTCTCATCCCCCACTAGTCTGGTTCGGGCTGAAGAAAGGTGGAGCAATTCAGGGATAATGGTCTGCACAAGTGCAGACCCAGAAGCATCTCCCGCCACAGCAACAGTCACAACCTGATGTTCAGAATTCAGGGAGTGGGCAGTTATTGAAATAGTGGATCGTGACCCCAAGTATTTAGGCCATGATCCTTGAGCTTAAAAACTATATAAATGACCTTGAGAGTCTAAATAAAGGCATCTTTTGATGTGAGTGAATTTTTGACGCTTACAAAAAGAAATTTAAAAAAAGAAGGAAAAAAAAGATAGAAAGACCCACCTCAAGTTTGGTGCACTTAATATTAATTATTACTTTTGAGGTTGGACGCAAATCTCAATCATCATGCTCTCGTTATATTTGTGGTTAATACGTTAGTAGAATTTATATATAAAATCGAATATTTTTATGGTATATGACCAAAAATATACAATATATTGACAAAAAATATCCTTTTGGCGTAGTTACTTAAACATTTTGATATTATTGTGGAGGAATATGGGTATTCAGTATAATAAAAATCAGCCATAACAACTGTTTATATCTAAATCAAACATAGAACAATTATTGTATTTTAGTTAAAAAATAATACTCAAACTTTAAATGATATAAAATGAGTAAAATCGCATAAAAATATACATTTTTATTATTACCCTGTTTCTATCAACACACACAATTTATGTGTGAATCGAATTGACTCGGGATGATGAGATCCTAAACTCATATTAGTTCTAAGATCTAGGAACAACTCACCACATGTGATATTGAAAAAAAAGTAATAAGAAGATAAATTCCATTTTAATGCTTCATTTAAAAGGACAAGGGAAGAATGAATGGAGAGATGTGTAAAAGCTGAAGATAATAAAATAAATTGAATGATCCCTCTTTGATCATAAAATTTCGTTCCTAAAAAATTGGATAGAATAGTATAATAGCTGAAAAGAAGAAGAGAACAATGAATATATTCACTAATAAAATTGAATTTTCCCAATTTTGGGCCAAAAAAATGGGAGGTGAGAATGATACGGTGGATAATGCAAGTGACATTAAGTCCATGCTTGTTTGGTCTGGCTTGTTTAGATCCTAAACTTAAAAGTTTGTTTGGTAAGGGGTCTGGTCTGATGATCACGGTCTCACAAATATTGAATCAGACCATATTTATTTGGTAAATCGATCTGATATGATATTTTCGCTTTAAAAAAATAAAATTATTTATTATAATATTCATTTATTATTTTTTATGTATTATTTAATTTATTATTTATTCATTTATAAATATATTTTATTAATTTATTATTTAGATTATTATTTATTCATTTATATATTAATTTATAAATATATTATATTCATTTATTATTTATTATTTATTAATTCATTTAATTTAATATTATTTCATTATTTAATTCATTTAATTTATTTTTATTTCATTATTTATTATATTATTATATTATTAATTTATTATTATTATTTATTCATTTTAAATTATTTATAAATATATTTTATTAATTTATTATTTATTCATATATTTATTAATTTATTTATTCATTTATTTATTATTATGTATTAGTTAATTCATTTTGTTTATTATTCATTATTTTTATTTTATTTTTAAATATATTTTATTTAATTTCTTATTTATATTATTAATTTATTATTATTATTTATTCACTTTTAATTATTTATAAATATATTTTATAAATATATTATTTACTATTTATTAATTAATTTATTATTATATTATTTATTATTATTATTATGTATTATTTAATTCATTTTGTTTATTATTCATTATTTTTATTTTATTTTTAAATATGTTTTATTTATATTATTAATTTATTATTATTATTTATTCATTTTGAATTATTTAGAAATATATTTTATTAATTTATTATTATGTATTATTTAATTCATTTTGTTTATTATTCATTATTTTTATTTTATTTAAAAATATTTGTATTTAATTTATTATTTATTAATTTTTAATTATTTATAAATATATTTTATTAATTTATTATTTATTCATTATTATATATTATTTAATTCATTTATTATTATTATGTATATTATTATTATTTTTATTCAATTTTAGTTTTTGGTGGTATTAATCGTTGGTCTCAAAAATCTTATTTTGGTTACCAGATTAGATCAGACTATGTGGAACCACAAAAAAAATACCATATTTGGTTCAATTTGGTATGGTCTAGTTCGTGAAAACTAAGACCATACCCGAGCAGACCAGGTGGAACTATAACCACTTATCAAACATGACCTAAATTTTGTAAGTAGTTTTGGTCTTATTTATTCTCTCATGCGAAAAATAAAAATAAAAATAAAAATAAATTTGTATTACTATTTCTACCATTCCCAAAATGAGGTCAACTTACTTTCCAAAAAAAAAATTCAGGTCAACAATACAGATATCAATCACGGTTTCCAGATTAGAACCAGTATTTTCAGTCGAAGTCAAGATTGGTATATCTGATCTGGATCCTGAGCCAGCCTGGTGCACTGGGCTTGCCCTAACGGTTCAAATCATATTATTCTATCGCGTGTATTCTACGTGCCCTTCTATCGCGTGACACTCTCTTCTACGAGCTTCATTCATCGACCATAGGATGAACACCAACACCACCAGTACACAGCAAAACCCAACAATATCATTATCGAGAGAGAAATTTAATAAACAAAATCCACCTCCCCCCCTCTCTCTCTCTCTCTATATATATTTATATATGTATATTCAATATAAAATTAGGTTTGTATAATACTGCATATTAGATTATTGCATTTTAGGGTTTCGAAATTTTACTGGGGAAGGAAGGAGTTGTTGTTGTTGTTGTTTAAATACTATAGATTAGTTTAATCGGTCGTTGAGCTCTCACTTTCCGTCTCCCGATTCAGTGTCTTCGTCGTCGTTGTTGGGTTGTTAGTTCCATATTGTTGACTACACTTGAAGCAACACCTTCCTTCAACTCTCTAATCTTCTCTTATCAAAAATGGGTCTTTTCGTTTCTTATCGGTTAATTCGAGATCAACAGACTAGATTTCACTGTTAAAATCGTGAAATGGACTGTTGTGATTCCATGAAAAGAAGTTCAGATTATTTGGGAATGAAATTAGGGCTTATGTTTCGGATTGCTTTGAGTTTGTGGCTTGGAGTTATGCTTTCCCGCCCTGTTTCTGCCCTCAGGCCTCTCAGGGAGAGAACTCGTTCCTGGGGTGATGAGGTTAGTGTTCAATTTCACTCTCATTGTTTCACAATTTCTTGTTTTTTGGGGGGAAATTGTTATCATTATAGTTATTTTGATTATTATTATGGAAATTGACACAACCCGGTGTCCTGTTGGGACTCCGAATTCGAATTTATGTTTTGTGCTTACTTGAGGTGTTATTTGCTGTTTTCATTGTTTCATGCAAATTTAGGAAATAGGCAATGAATTTAGGATCCCAAGCAACGCTATGTGATGACATTGTTATCTGGATGCATCCACTGAACAATGTAATTTTATTGACTGATTAAGTTGTCGATACTCCTAGGTATAGTGGTTCGATTCACTATTTTCACGAGTGATTTACATGCTTATAATTTTAAGGGGAAGCTGAGGAAGGGTGAGAGGAGGGAACTTAGGTTTTTTAGTTTCATAAATGTTAACTGGGACAGGTGATCAATGGACGGTAACGTGTAGCAAAATACAATTGGCACGAAGCTGTTAATTTAGTTAAAGGTGCTGATTTTGGTTGGTGGGGAAGGAAATTTTATAGTTTCTTGTAGTCTATTGACTAATATCTTAAAAACCATAGAATTTAAGACATATTCTGCAGGGAGCTTTAATGATGCATTGGAAAGGTATCACTTGATAGCTGCAAACTGAAATAGCAAAGAGTTTTACTGCAGGGTAGTTGTCTTGTATCTGCACTGGAATGGGGGTAATGGTGTAGGATTATAAATATAGGAACTAATTTTGCAACAAGCGTCGTTTATAGAATATTTTGGACCTCTGTACATTAAGCCGGAAGAATCCAAAAGAAGTTGGAAGAGGTTTGGAGCTTAGCGAGGCCTGCACTTTTTGTATTCTTTAAATTGGATATCAGAAAGAAACAAACTTTTTCTGCTGGTAATAGTCAAGGATGTAAATGACGGTATCTTTTAATATTTAGGTAATGCTTTGGTAAGGTTGATAAAATTTTCTTTCTAAAACTCCTGAGAGAGTTTATGATCAGCATTTTAGTAGGAGAAACACCTTTTGGAACAGATGCTGCTTTCTCTATAAAATTCACCCTCCACGACTCTTTGGTTCTTGAAAGAAAAACTGAAGTCAAATTGGAATCAAATATTTACAGCTATCAGTTTCAATATTGCAATTGCTATTGAGGGATGTCATAGAAATCTTATATGTGGCAGGCAGCCCAACTATTGACTTTAGATGCCACTTTGAAAGCTATTGCTTCTTGATGCCAAATATGGAAGCTATCACCCATATGAAATCCATCTGGTACACACCAAGGACTAAGCGGCCCGACAGGCATCCATTGCCTGTAGCCTGTCCCAAATGAATCTTACACTTTCTCTTTATAAAGGACTGTATCTGTTTGGTTCAAGCAGATAGCAACCATTTTTCATGATCTTTAAGCCCTGGCAGTCATCATTTGGCACATTTTCTCGCCAATTTTCGTTTCCTTCCTTACTATATTTAATTTGAAACTGATTAGGTTAAGTCCTATCATGTCCAGTCTTCATTGTTTGTTGATTTAAAGAGGAGAATAAACCATACCCTAGTCTCAAGAATTTCTCTTTTAATTATATGCAGTTCTCTTAGTCATCAGGTTGTAATGCTTTGCATATATATGGACAATTTTTATTTTTAGAGTTATATTGTGCCATCGAGTGTGTATACTGATAGGTATTTATTTGGCAATACATTGGCTGAGATGCGTCTTCAGATTGCTGTTAAGTTGGACTAATGTCATTTCCTTAATCGCTTCTTGCAGTGGCTGTTCATCAAGAAAGATGAGAATGAGTTGGGTCCTTTTGCTTCTTGGAACATAACGGGGACCTATAGAGGTTTGTATTCCTGAAGTCAAATGGGAAGAATCCTTTTATTAGTTATCAATTTCGTAATGCTATTGATTCTTCTTTAATTATATTCTATTAGTAGTATTTCTCCATTATTACAGAAACACACATGATTACAAATTTTTGGTTTTTGGATTCAAAGGTATAGGTATTTTGACATGAAATCCAGTCTCTTTATGTGTTACCATGGCAAGTATCAACAAACATGTGTCTCTGTACATGTTTGATAATACTTGCCATGGTAACACATAAAGAAATCAAGTTTCATATGGTGTTGGCGGGCAGTGCTTTTATTGCTGACAATAATGATATTCCATTAGCAAAAAAAAAAAAACAACTTGGTCCTTAGCCATGGCTTATTTACTCTTACCAATTACATACTTTTTAAGTACTTGAAGTTTCACTTGAATTTGTGTCTAGCTTGAGCTCGAAGCTATCTTTGTTTTTCACATACAACTTAACTAGGCTTGCACTTGTGCAATGTATTGTCTAATATCTTCGCAATTTCACATAAAGATGACTGAAAAACAAAATGTATAGTTTATTCACTTGCTCTGCAGTAAGAATATAAACATTATTATCACCTGGGTGGCATTTCTTTTATAAAGTTTCCACTTCAACTATAATATGTTCATATTCCTTTTCTTGATCTGATTTAATACTTAATTGGGCACGAGGATGCAGGATCTTGGAGGTTCGTTGATTCTACTAATAGCTCTTCCAGGTTTCCAGATTTTAAGAATTCCAATGGCAATTCAGTCCTTGAATTAGTTAGTTCGCCAACAAAGATAACTGGTGTACATTATGTTCAGGTAAGATGATTGTTCTACTAGTTGATTTTAATTAAGAAATAATAGAGGATATGTGAACCTTCAATTATAGTATCTCTTTTCTATGTCCTTTTGTAGTAGATATTATCAACAAATTGTATTAGGTGAACTAGAAGTCTCTTTATCACATATAGAATAGTTTGACAGAAGAGTTGAAGACAGATCCTTTTTATAATGCGGAATATTATATGATTTTTCTGCTTTTACTTAAGTTTCTTTTGGCATTGATTTCATCGAATGACCTATGCCTAGAAGCATTGTTAGTTCTTTGCTCTAATATGTTGGAAAACCCAGAATTGTTGGGGGGATATCATTGTACAATGACCTCTACCAGCAAAGTACCAAAGCTGGTGGAGTAGAAAATGAATTTAGATCATGGTCCTGGCATTTGTATTCTTAGCTTTAGTCAGAGGAATGTATTATGTATACCAGAAATGAAAAATGAACCATATTGTGGGTGATTTCAGCAGTTCCTATAGGTTGGAGGTACAGTTCGGCTAAGTTGGTTGGATCATGCTCTCTCTCTCTCTCTCACACACAAACACGCACTGGATACATGAAGTTTCTTTTTTGGGTGGGTGGGGGGGACTATGTTAATGAAAGAAAATAAAATTGTGAAACTGTTTTTATTTTTCCTGTTGTCAAATTAAACCAGATAAAGTTTTTATTTCTTTACCATAAACACATAATGAGATAGATTAATTTTCGACTAGCTATAAAGATTGACCACAAATGTTATACTTATAAAAAAAAAGAAGATTGACCACAAATGTTAATTACAAACTCCATCCAATTGGAAGATGAATACATCAACTACTTGTTTGCTACTACTCATATGGAGAAAAGAAAGAAATAGTAAAAAAGAAGAGGTGCAGCAGCCATAGTGTAACAAGATAAAATTTTGAGTAAGCATGATAGATACACATGATTGACTACTTATTCGTATGCGAGTGCAGGGTTTCTTGGGTTTTTTTTTTGGGCGGGGGGGGGGGGGGGGGTTTCCTCCGCTCTGCCCTCCTTAGGTTAAATAGTGCACTCACGCATCACACAAGTATGGCTGCATGTTCTCTATGCTGTCCTGTACATACAAAAACATAAGCTTCAAGTGTTGTAGATATATAATCTACTCAGAACTTGAGATCCATCAGAACTTTTTTCACCTAATTTTTATTACTATCAAAGGAGACTCCACTTAAATGCATGCATTGGATTGCGTTGGAAATGGGTAATCAACAATTAAACAATACTGGATCAAAATGCCATTGTCACTGAATCCGAGAGTATGATGTGTATGGTGACTGTGGTCACAGATTCTGTGGATTTTATTATTATGTTTTACTAATTGCAAGCGCGTACATGCCTGGGAGGGAACTTTCTTAGTGTAAAATGCTTGCATTTATAAGTACCACGTGAGCTAGTTTTGTAGTAGAAGTCGGAAGATGCTTTGTTCACATTGAATTAGACAGACAGTTGTGAATTTTAAATATATGTTTTGGAGTTCCGAAGTATGAAGTTGGTCACTGTCTGTTCCCGGTGCTCAAACCACCAGTATTAATATGCATACGTATTTTTATATCCACTTTATAAAATAGATAAAACTTACAGGGTGTGCATGTGATGAGAGTGGTTCGAAATCCGGAAACCATAACATAAAGATTGACAACCACTGCTCTGACCATCCTACATGCTATATTTCCAGCCTAGCTTTGCTTTTTCTCCATTGCTTTCTGTTGAACTTTCCTGGTGTGAATCATTACTTCTCAAAATAAAATAGGGTTTCATTTGTAACGTGTACAACAGGGGGTAATTATTTTCCAGGATGTGTTTGACAATGAACATGGAGTTGGTGGTGCTCAAATTAAGGTGGAAGGTGTATATATCTGGCCTTTCAGGCAACTTCGGATGGTTGCCAACAGGTACATTTTGTATTTGGTTTCTCAAGCGTATACACTTTAATTGTGCTCTCTAGGTGCTTTTCAATTGAATTTGTGTTCCCCTAGGATGTTTCCCCCCCTGGACAGTATGCGATCTTTTTCCTATATGGTAGATTATTTTGTGCTTTAGATAATAAGGTTATGGTTAGATCCACAGATCCTATAGACAAATTTATTGCAGCTAAAATCGCATGTGGTGAAGTTGCACATTATATCCTTGTATAGTGGTATCAGAAAATTTTATTGTCGTCTTTACATTTTTTTTTTGGGTAAGTAAAGTATTTTTTTTTTTTTTTTTTCTGTATGGTTCAATGTATCGGTAGTGCTGCATGTGGCAGTCCATTGAAATTAGGATAGCTATGGTGAGATATGTTGGTTTATAGGATTGCATATTAGCTTTATTGAAAAGGCTAGAAATGCATGAGGATTGAAATATGCCTTAGCTGATATTATTATAGATCATAAAAAACCTACTTTCTTACCTGCCCAGAGGAGGAGAATAGTTAGGGATTACAGGATTGATACCTGTTGGATTTGCTACCCACAACAAAGGCTCTACCAAGCTGCGCTACATCCTTTTCAATTGGTCTACATTGTCGTTGTTTAGAACCCCTGCCGTGTTCTCCAATTTGAGTCCATTAATATGAAACATTTTAATTTCCAAGTGAAATCCCCTAATATATTGAACAGTGAAAATTTGCTTACATGATTTTTTATTTGTTTGTGAATAAGAAGAAAAAGAAAGAAAAAAGAAGAGGACAAGAAGAATTTTTAAATTCTGATTAAAGAAGTCAACAACACAGGATACTCATTAAGGAACTTGTTTAAGTAATTTTCTTTCTATATTTTATAAAAAAAAAGAAAAAAAGGAGTAATCTTCTTCTACGTCAGCTGTTGGACATTTAAATGGTACCTATATTTGGAAGTAAACTTGTACTAAGAGGATGTACTGGTTTATACACGTAAACTTGTGGCAAGATGTAGGCACCATGTAAGGCTATGCATACATTATAAGTCAATTTATCTCTCTTTTTATTTTTATTTATTACGGACATGTTTGCCTGCTTATATATTGATATATCTCATTATAAATGTCCCATTTTTTACTCCTTTCCCTGTTATGAGGTATTGGTAATTTCCAATCCCACTCTTGATATCACTTATGAATTTGTTGATTTATGTTACTAGATGGTACAATACTTCCTCTTTGATATTGCATAATCTACTGTAGTTTGCTCGACTCTGTAGTTGAAGTATGCCACATTATCTGAACATCACACTCCAAAAAGAAAAGTATAACACTTCATATGAACAAATTGGGGAAAAGATGGGGAAGACTTCCGCTTGTGTTATCCAAATTCAGCTAATATGTTGATTCATCTTTTTTATCCTGCTAATCCATCATAGATGCTATATAGAAATTTGTGTCTTAATTCGAAATGGCCCTTGGGTTGTCTGATGTTTAATAAGTGAAACTGTTTTTGTAAATGATTGGAACCCATGAATGTATGACCTATATTTATAAATATTAATTTTGCAGCGGAAAAGAGGGAGAGTTCAGCCAGGAAGAAGAGTATATATTATCCAATCCATATCACTTGGTAACCATTATCAATCATCTTGGTTAATTGTTCTTGATGACGATTGTGTGGAAACTATCATAATTGGATAACTTCCTGTTCTTTATTTTGTGCAAGACATATTAGTGTGCCTTGGTTTTAATTATGATATAGCTGTTATACTCCTCTCATAAGTCATCTAGTGGTGGTCCCTTACATATGCTAGGATAATTAGGATGATACTACAAAACTGGTAACATGCCTACGAATGATGGGTACGAATGATGGGTCATATTTGATCTAGAACCCGTTAGAAGGATGGCATTGAAATATGTATTTTAATTGTATTCATTATTCAGTTTAATTCAATTGGGAATAGTTCTATATCATTTGCGTATAGTAGAAGGGGTAGATTTGTCCACTATAAGGGTGATATCCAATTCAGTATATCGCAACCCAGCTTGCATTCTTGCCAGTCCTTTATATGGGTATTTTCTACTTAGTTGATGGGCATTTTGGACAAAGAGGACTGAAATTTGTACGGCCGGGAAGTCTTTGCAAAGATGACCCAAACTTCAAGGGGCACACTACCAAAAAATGCACGAGTTTCACCAGATTGTATATTGGTCAAACCTCAAGGGAGGTCATCATATTGTACCCTCTGTGTTAACCTGCTGTTGAAATGAGTGATGTTCCATCGGATTAGTGTTAGAGGTTTTTCATCTATCTAAAGCCTGAAAGTTGGTCTCTTGGTGAAACAGCTTCTAGTGTTATTTAGTTTGTACGAGCTCTCTGTGAATGTGTTTGGGTGGGTGTCTTGTTACCCCTACTTGTATCCACATGATTTAGAGGTATGGGATACTGATTTTAGTCCTCCTGAAATCTGCATCTTCCCCTGGTTTTGCTGATTTATCATAAAGATCATTAGTATGAGATATTGGGACACGTAAACTTTGCGCCAAATCCAAGTGGCGGACTTGCTTCTAAAACTTTCTTGTCTCATTGCCAGTAAAGGTTTGGGCCTGTAGATATATAATTTGTGATGCAACCTTATGAGGTCAGACATTCTTTTGTACTACCTTGGATTTGTACCTAATCAAGAAAAATGAAAATGTTCGGGATCTAAACGGCTAGGCTTGGCATACCTAGATATCCCTCTGGGTTATTTTATGGAAGTCAGTAATTAGAAAGAATCGGAGTACTGAATTGTGCAAGGCATCTATTAGTGGTTATTGCTTAATGACATTTTAAAGAAGTTCTGAATATTGAAATATTTCAATTCGTGGCTACTAGTTTTGACAAAACATTGGGTCTTCCCTTCTAGATTAAAAGCACTCAATTCGTGGTAGGAATGCTTCCTCCCACCATTAGGTTCTCAAATTTTGGGATGGTAATAGTCCTACGAGACGTATGTGGGTGGTCCAACTAGTTAAATATGATCTGCAAATATGAAAATCTGAAAACCATATATCTAAAAGTATATCCTCGAAGAATCTCATTTACCAAGTTGTCCATCTTAACTATAAAATGGCATGTGCATGCTACTAGGTGAAAATGTACCAAAGATCCATGCACTGACAAACAGTTGGGGAAGATAGTTCTGTTGATGATGGGTTTGGAGAGGAAGGCTACAACTGGTTTTGGAAGTTCACGGGGTCCGGTTAATTGTCTAGAGCCCTTCGACCACGATCAGTTTGCATGTTGCTAAACTCATTTTAGTCCATTGAAATGTACTTGCATTAGGAGATGGAAATGATTGTTTGAAATTGTTTATGATTTGATGATTTTTTTTCCCTTTCTGAAGATCTCTTATACAAACTTTTGGCATGCTCTTTCTTTCTAGCTTGGAGTCTTCTCATCCCAGGTTTTCCAGGAGTCTCCTCGAGATAAGATTTGGAAGAGGAAACACTGTAATTTTTTTTACTATACTGTGATTATTTGGCACTGACTTTGTTTCTTTTGCCTTTGGTTGACAATTTTTTTCTTTCTTACTGCAGCACCAATATATGAAATGGAGAAACATTGTAATATTGAAATTGCAGCACAAATTTCACGCTTCTCATCCGCGCAAAATGGTACTTGAGTTCTATAAGTGTATAGATTTTCTATCTCAGTTCTTGAATTTTTTTTTTGATAAATTGTATTATTTATTTTTTATGTGGTATGCCTATAATGAATCATGGACACAAGAAACAGATATGCCACAATATGGACAGATAACTAGTGAAAAATTGTAAAAAGGAGATGCAAATACAAGAAGGTACTGAAAGAAAAGTTTTTTTTTTTGAAAGGTAAGTTTTTTTTTTTTTTTTGATTTTTTTCTACATACACACCGATTTTGTCTCCAAGGAGAATTGAACCCCTCACCTTCCCTATTGGAAGGGGAGGTTATACCGTTGGGCCAAGTGGTCCTTTGGTAAAAGAAAAGAAATTTACTCCAAGAATTGATGTATAATCATTATTGAGATACCAAGGTTGTACTAATATAAAAAAAAACCGTACTATGGCAATTAATGAACAATCGATTTGTGTAAATTCGTGGAATATATAATATATGCAATCTACTCCGAATTACACAAAAATAATGTGAGAAAACAGGAGTTAGGGCTTGTTTGGAAACGCTCCCGCTCCTGCTTTTAAACGGGTTTGGAAGCTGAAGCGTAGCGAATCAAGTTTTTTTCTGAAACGGAAGCATGTTTGGTGCTGATGATTCTGATATGAGAAAAATGAAAGCTGAAGCATGCAGAACATGTTTGGTGGAACTGTTGATTTCCTAAAATGTGAAAGCAAAACATGTTTGGTGAATTCAAATGATTTGAGATTCTGTTTTTTTTTTTTGGATTTTAGATTGAATATAAGAAATTAATAAGTTCTACAATTAAAAAAAATAAAAATTGTATTGCACAAGACCTCTCATTTGGATATTGTAAATAATTTTTTTATTTTTTGTAAACTATAAAATTTTTTGTAGATAAATTCTAAATTATAATATTGTATTGCACAAGACCTTTGGTTATAATATTTTATTTTGGGTAAAGTGCATAAAACCCTCATCAACTATTGCCCCATGAGCACAAAACTCCCCTCAACTACAAAAGGGGCAAAAAAAATCCCTCAACTATCCTAATTGGGTGCAATTTACCCCATCCTTATTGCAAAATTACAATTTTACCTTTAAAAAAATAAAATAAATTATTTTAAGAGATAATTAATATATATAAAATTCAAAAAACAATATATTAAAATTTGAAAAAAATTTAAAATTCGAAACAAATATATAAAATTCAAAAATACATATGTAAAATTCAAAAACAATATGTTAAATTCTGAAAAAAAATAAAATTTCAAACAAATATGTAAAATTTGAAATATATATATATATATATATATATATATAATTCAAAAAATATATATTAAATTTAAAAAAAAAATTAAAATTCAAAATTTATATATAATTTTCAAATTTTATATATTTTTCGAAATTTATATATTTTTTTCGAATTTTATTTTTTGAAATATATATATTTTGAATTTTATATATATTTTTTGAATTTTATATAATTTTCAAAATTTATATATTTTTTTCGAATTTTATATTTTTTTTCGAATTTTATATATATATTTAAAATTTATATATATATTTCGAAATTTAAAATATTTTTTTGGAATTTTATATATTTATTTCTAATTTTATATATTTTTCAAAATTTATATAAATTTTTCGATTTTTATTTTTTGAAATATATATATTTTGAATTTTATATATATTTTTTGAATTTTCTATATATTTCAAAATTTATATACTTTTTTCGAATTTTATATTTATTTTAAAAATTTATATATATTTTTCGAAATTAAAAATATTTTTTTGGAATTTTATATATTTATTTCTCATTTTATATATATTTTCGGAATTAATTTTTTTTTAAAATTTTATACACATTGAAGCAAACCTAACATGTTCCAAAGAATTTGGGAGCAATTGAGGGAATTTGGGAGTAACTTATAATGGGCCCCACTAAAAATAGTGATGGGAGCAAGTGGAAGCAAGGTGGGCCTTGCTTCCAAATTTGAGGTTTTGCTCCAGCCTGCTTCCAGATTTTGGAAGCGGGAGCAACCAACCAAACAACCCTGCTCTGTGAACAGTAATAGAAGCAGGAGCAAAAGCAGGAAGCGGGAGCGTTACCAAACAGGCCCTTATTTAACTATGCAAAGATTCAGTGCATCAAATATGTTTATCAGAACAATTATACCGTAATTCTATATATGCATGGCACTGAGACATCCCAGGTATGTTAAGCATTTTTCAAGAATATCCAATCCCTTTACATTCTTTCTTTGCATATAATCAAGTACAGTCCAAACGTGCATAAATCTAGGACTTATCAGGCATGTTTTGAGGAATTTATGACCTTTATTGCTATTCAATGTCGAAACAGCTCCTTCACAGGTCTAAGCAGATGCATTGTGAAGCATAATGCATTATGGGGCTTTTGTGTCCTCCTATTGCACATAGTAGAACTATTTTCAACTTGCATTCCTTGATTTCTGAAATGTGCTAGAAACATTTAATTCATCTTAGTTTGCTCCTTACATTTCTTGTAGATGGAGATCATGATCGTTATCATATAGAGGGATTAATGGAAAGTCCTTCAGTAGATGAGGATGGAGATTGCTTTTCACCCATGGTAGTTAATGCTACCTCTGTGAACATTGAGGTTTACTACAACAAAGCAGTTAACTACACCTTGATGGTCACTTTTGTATCCTTCACCAAGTATTTTTTCCCTGGCAGATTCCTCCATGAAGTGTTACTATCAGGACCTGGTCAAATTTTTATTAACTGCTTTTGGGTTGTTTCTTTGTCAAGTGTTATCCTTGTGAATTGATCACAATTTATCAATTGCTTTTGGGTGATTCCTTGACAGATGATTCAGATTTCTTTCCTTCAAGTTCTTCTATTAATTCGGCAAATGGAACATAGCAACACGCAGTCTGTAATATTCTGTCTCGATCTTTCTTGATACTTGGTTTTTGTGCCAATGGTCTTTAAGTTTGCATAGATTGTATGTTTATATGTGTGCACACATGTTTGCTTATGTGTTCGTGTATGTTGTACTTCGTCAGCATTGTTGCTACATTCTGATTTTGTTGAAGCAAAATGAGTGATGTATTTCATATCCTTCTGTTAGGGGGCTGCCAAGGTTTCTATTTTAATGATTGGGCAACAAGCAATCATGGATGCTTATCTTTGCCTTCTACATCTGACTGCAGGGATACTAGTTGGTAAGTTCTCCACAAAGTCGGGTTAAGTGTTTTGCCATTTACATGGGGTATTTGCAATCTCATAGAAGTTCCTTTGTTTTTCTATGACTCGATCATGAGATTAAGATGTTTGAAACTTGAAACTTAGCAAATATGTGGATGTACTTTTTTATGCTGTATGTTTGTCTTTGTAACTTTTTCAGCAAAAATACATTACTTTCTGTGGTGATTCATTAAAGCTTACATTGTCTGGCTAGTTTGAAATCCTTCACTTTTTTAGGTACTTTTTGCAGCTTATTTGTACATTTTTGCACTTGTGTAGTCTACTTCATATGCATGTAACATAGGCTGGAATGGCATGCTCTGGAAAGATTCCTCTATTATCATTTTTACATTTCAGTCAAATATTAGCTTGGCCACATTTGAATAGCATGTGAGCCTTTTTGGGGTTACTACTTTTGACCTCCTGCTTTCTTTGTGAGAGCAATCATTGCATCAGTTTTCTTTTTAAACACCTTTTCATGCAAGGTTTTTTTTTTGTTGTTTTTTGTTTTTCCGGGCCACTTGTTTGATAGGTATTACGTTAAAAATAGTGAGCCTCAATTATTCAGTTGTTTCTTTAAAATATACTTCTTGCATCTGCATCATGAGCGATGAACTTTGCTTCCGTTTGGTTGATCCTTGATCATTAGTAATGAATCTTGATCTCTATGAAATACAAACTGTTTGTTGTTTGTTTGAATACAGAATCCTTATTTAATGCTTTTGCAACCGCTGCATTTTTCAAGTTCGTTGTCTTCTCAATATTTGAGATGAGATATCTTCTTGCTATATGGAAGGCCAGTAGACCTATGAATAATGGGGAGGGCTGGGAAGCAATGAGGCGTGAGCTTTCAGTTCTTTACAGCCGTTTCTGTAAGTATTACTCTTTGCTAAAAGCAGAAATCATGTCTGAATATATGTGTCAACGTTTTTTCTTCTCATAATGTTGTGCCTGGTGATATAATTGATAGACAAAATCATGGAACTGACAGTAAGTTGTTAATGATTGCTAGCACCACATAATATACTGCTTTCTTCTTGTTTCATATATCAATATAACATTCTACACCATTTGGATAGATCATCTTCTTTAGGCTACGTTTGGAAAGGGTGTTTTTTGTTCTGTTTTTGTTTTTTGGCACTGTTCATGAGAACAAAACATGTTTGGAAAGGGAGATTACTGTTCACTTGTTCTCTATTTGAAAATTTGTTTGATGAACAGTGGTGAAAATATGAAGAACAAGAATTTGGTGTTTTTTTGTTCTTCTTTTCACGGTTTAGGAAAAAAAAAAAAAACCAAAAAAAGAGGGGTCGATGCCCTCCTCCACCTTCCACCACCACCTCCACCTCCACAACCAACCCCCACACCCAATTCGACCCCCACCTCCCCTAACCACCACCAATCGACACCCCCTTGGAGATGGAGATTTCTCCGGGACGAACGTCGGGATTGACTCGGAGGGTGATGTGGTCGTCGGCGCCGCAACTGAGGATGTCGAAGCAAGGGCCGACGTTTGCGACGGTGGCCGGCGCGAAGGACTTGACGGAGGAGAAGAGTGGGTCTGGTTCGGCGATTAAGGTTTAAGGGGTACAGAGAGAAACGTTGCATCTGATGGTTGTAGAGAGAGAAAATTTGGGTTTGGAGTGGTTTGTTGCTGGAGATGTGGAGACAAGTTTTAAACAATTTTGATAGCAAATCGCCATTTCAGATGGAGTGTGTGTGTGTGTGTTTGTGTTTGTTTGTGAGAATAAAAATAAGTTTCCAAACAAGTTTTTGTTTCTTGTTCTTTTGGGTTAGAAAACAAGAACAAGAATAAGAATAGTTCTTGTTCTAATATCAAAAAACAAGGACAAAAACACTTGGTTCCCAAACGCAGCCTCTTTTCTAGGAGTTTTTCATATTCACGATTGCACAAGATGTTAACTACCCAGCAGTTCTAAAAGCTTAGCTTTTAGAGAGGGTGTAACTTTAATATTTAATCCTTCAACACGCTTCCTCACGTGTGACCTACTTTTTGGTCCAACACGTGTAACAACTTTTCAACAAAGGGTGGTAGTGAAGTTTGAACACGAGACATTTGGCTCTGATATCATGTTAAGTACCCAACTGCTTTAAAAGCTTAAGCTGTTCGAGAGGGTGTAACTTTAATATTTAATCATTCGACACAAGATTCCATGTATCTGATTTTCTGGTGTGATATGCATGCTTGATACCGAGTTCAACAAAGTGCTTTTTCAACTTCTTGGGGATAAATATTTTTTTGCATTAGTGTTTTTCCCTCGAAGTCATATACTTGTTATGGTTCATTTATATTGTTTGATACTTGCTAATCAAGTTTTCCAACTTCTTTGGTTAATTGGTCCACATAATTATTCTGGGTCAAATCTTTCGAGCTATTACCATGTTTTCCCCTTAGTTTCCATTTTACCCCTGGATTACATATTTTTGATAACATAATGTGGTTATCTCTGGTGTTACTTGTGATATTGATCAGAAACCCCTATAGAATATTTATCTGAAATTGTTTACATAATTTGCAGATGGGATTCTTTTAGGTGGTATTTTGGTCATGTATGAGTTCCATAGATTTCTCCGGCCTATTCTTCTCCTTATGCACTCCTTTTGGATACCTCAAATAATTACTAATGTTGTTCGTGACTCAAGAAAACCATTGCATCCTCATTACATCTTAGGCGTCACCATCACCCGGCTTGCTATTCCATTGTACGTCTTTGGCTGCCCTCAAAACTTCATGCGGATTGAGCCTGACAAGAATTGGTGTATATGTTTGGGTGTATACATGGGATTCCAAGCATCAGTTCTTCTTCTACAACACTATCTTGGATCTCGGTGGTTCATTCCCCGTCAGGTTTGATGCAACTCGATGATTTTCATTCTACAACAGGTTTTGTTTTTCTGGTAAATTCTAGCGGATAACCAACCCAGTCTTGTAAAAAATGGCACGCACACACCCATCTCATTACTGGATTGATAAGTGTATCTACGGCCAACTTGTGTGTGGAACTTTACACGAACATTTTAACTTGGGTGCATTATACAGACTGGAGGGCCACAAAGGGCAATAGTTGCTTGCAAGTACATATAAACTATTTATGTCACTCTTAACACGTTGAATGATTATCTAGCAACCACACTTCCATATACACATTTTACAAGCATGCCCACATTCGTATGCTGTAATATACTACTGGAAACTAACATTATTTGCATGAGCATGTTGTAAACTTGAAGCATATGCACTCCATTACAAAATTATGTCCTAAGAGATGAACGCCTTTTAGCCTTTTTAGGTTCAGTGTTGGCAAGGTTAGAGAGAAGGAAGTGCAAAGAAAATACATTTCCCTTGTTTGGTATTTAGGGATAATGGGGAGCAATGTAGAAAATGAGAGGAACAATAAGGAAACATTTCTAATTATACTTGTTATTTTCCTTTCCGTATTTCCTTTTCGTGGCATATATTTCAGAAAATTTGTGGTTTCTTATCTCATTTGATTAGTAGAGAAAATATGAAAGGAGATTAATTCCCTTTTCCTTTCCTTCATTAATGGAAAAACCAATAGAGCCTTGTTGGAATATAATTGGAATGAGGAGCAAGTGAAATTGGAATTTGTGATTCTGTCACATTTAGATATTAAAAGTACTGATTTATTAGATCTGCGATTTTCAATATACACGTGCCCTGTCACTTGATTTATCTTTGTGGAACTTGGCTAATCCTAGACCCAAACTGGAGCACATGACTTGAACTGTTTATGAGCAAGTTGGTTCAGTTCTCTTATTAGCTCTTCATTTTACAAACAATTTGAGCTCAATTCCTGCTTCACAATTCATTGAATTAGTTCACTGAGCCCACAGGCCCAGCCTAGCTTCACAAGGCTCATGTAAAGACTAGTGAAGATTGGTGTTTTTACTCATAGTTTATTATTATTAATTTTGATATTTGATGCAGATTCTGCCTGATAAATATAGCTATTACAGAAGGTTTGATCAGGATACTAACCATGCCACTGACTGTGTCATATGCATGGCTGCCATTGATCTCACTCAGCGTTCTAATGATTGCATGGTACTCTATCATTATTTTTAGTTCATTTGAAGATATGTTCTCTTTTAACTTCTAAGTCATTCTAATGGGTAAGTTTTCTATAGGTGACTCCATGTGATCATTTCTTTCATTCTGGTTGTTTGCAAAGATGGATGGATATAAAGATGGAATGCCCAACTTGTCGGCGTCCACTTCCACCGGCCTAAGCAGTTCATGTAACTTGGTATCTATACTCCTATGGATCCACTGACATTGCTCAGCCCATCAATTATGGTAATATAGGTTAATAATTTAACTTATTCTGAATTTTCAGGCTGCAACAACTGTTCTTTTTCCTTGATTATGGAATATGTATAAAATTTAGATCTTTTTCTGTTGGCATACTTTGTTACATGATTTTTAAATTATATATAACTTTTTCCACGATTATGGAATATGACCAACTGGAAATCTAACTTCAATGTGCAAGAGATTTAATTTCTTTTTAGTATATCCGTAGATTGCAGCATATGCCATTCTATAAATAATTTATAATAAATCACAGTTCTTAATTATTTTCTTCTCATGCTTGCTTGAAAAAGTTACTGGATTTTAAATTTATGATGATCCCTTTGAATATTCATTATGTGTGATTTTTTTTTTTGTTGCTACGTTACCTTCCTTGAAATTAATATTGCATGCAGACACTCATCCTTGCAGTTTATTACAGGTAGCGGAAGAACCGGGATCCTTCCATAGCACAACTAGAATGAGCTTTAACAGATCATTTCATACCAGTTGCAGAAACAGAATGCAGCAGGCACAACTCACATATTGATTGTATAAATGTATATTCCCTGTACCGTTTTGATGAGAAGTGATATTTCTCTTTTTTTTTATATATATTGTTTCCAGCTGCATTTATTTGGCCTTCCAAAAGTAGGGTAACTCAGATAAATGCCGAGTCGGAAACCAAAAAATAGTGAATTTGAAGCTGTTAACTCAGTGTAGGTTCATGTTTTTCTCTCATTATATGGACCTATATTCTTGTCTATAAATATTTGTCAAAAATGAGAATAAAGGGTTTGGAATAGAATTCTCCTGCTTTGAAAGTGAAGATGTTTATTCTGGGGATATGATACACTCTTCCTTTCTCTCTCCTGAATTATTGTTTGTTACCTGCTTGTTAATGGAAATTATTGGTATAAAAAACATAGTAATAAATATGGTAAACTGGCTTCAAGTATCCAGCAAGTTGAGCAAGAATAATTTATAGAAACCTTTGTGTTTCACTCTCGAACTGGTTCTTCAACAAGCTTCAAATTTATAATCAAGGTATTGGATCTTGATTTGTTATTGTAATAACGTTGATGTAATCTTTTATTCAGGGATAAGCAAATAGATACAGAAAATCAATAGTTATAGTATAACATGTTCTCAATAACATGGGGACTATTTAAACAAATAATTGTCTTTTACAGAAGGGAAAATCACATTCCAGGAAACCCAAACAGCATTCAGTTGAGAATTTTATAAAATTTTACAAGATCACTCAGAAGTTGTTTATTATCCATTTTGGATCCTCTTTTGTGGTGATCTGCTATAACCATCTGTGTCTCAGATGGTGTTGGTTGACATATACAATATACAACTAGGAATGCATGGCTAGAAGGTGACAGAGCCAACTATATATCCCCCATGCAGTGACCCTCATAGCACTCAACAGGATGCTCATACACAGCCTCACATTCCTTCTTGCTCCTCTGCAGAGGCTTCTCCGGCAAACAATTGCGACGATCATCGACCGCAATCCCTTTGGAAGTCAAGTTGCTGCAAATCCCTTCTTCCTCACAGAAAAAGTTGTAAGAGAGAGTGAAGTTCACCAAACTTGGCAGAACACATATCCCCTCAGGTACATTCCCCCTCATCATGTTATGCCCTAAATTTAGCTGCTCCAAATGAGCCAACCCTGCAATGCTATAAGGTATTGGACCTATTATCTTATTGAAGCTCACATCTAACACTCTCAGTTTGTACAGAAACCCCACCTCTGGTGGCAAACACCCTGAGATGTTAGTATTGATCATCACCAGCTCCTCAAGAGTGTGGGCGAAATTCGCTATACTTGGCGGCAAACACCCTCCAAAGTTGTTGTTAGCAAACACCACCACTGAAGCCGAGCTTGCGCCTAGATTCGATGGAATCGCAGAAGTGAAGCGGTTGTTGTTGAGAAATATGGCGTCGAAGTTTTGATTGAATAGTTGAGATGGCAATGCCCCTTCAAACTCGTTGTATCGAATATCAAGATATTTGAGAGTGGGAAGAGAAAGAAGGACCAAAGGGAAAGGACCTACAAATCTGTTGTTGCTGAGGTCAATCTCAAAGAGGAGTGTGAGGTTTTGTATAGTGAGTGGAATGATGCCGCAGAAACGGTTACTGTTGAGATGGAGGACTGAGAGATCAGAGAGGAGGCCGAGCTCGTCAGGGAGGTATCCGGCTATGTCAGCATGGTTGAGGTCAATGCCAGCAACGCCTATGGTTTTGTTATCAGGTGGAAGTGGCGCGCAGTACACGCCAGTGTAGCTGCACACGGAGGGGCCAATCCAATTGGCAGTGAAGTTGCTGGGGTCGGAGTAGATAACGCATTTCCATGCTTGGAGTGCGATATATGCTTGCTGGAGACGAGGGTTTGGCCGCGTGGAGGAGTGGTGGTGGTGGTGGCGCGGGGTGGAGTAGCTGTGCTTGGCAGCCATGTTGTTGAATAAGGAAGATAGGTAGAGTATTAGGATAATTAAGACATGGGTAGCAATGAAAGAGGAGTATGAAGCCATTAATTGCTATTGTGAAGAGAGTGAGTGAGCTTTGCTTGTTTTTATAAGGAAGGAGGTCTTTCGTTTTCAATTGAAATGGTTTAGGTCTTGTGTTTAATGATGCTGTTCATGGTCATGAATAAGAACTACTGTATTTATTTCGTTTATCAATTGAGAAGTCTTATGTTCAATGATGCTGTCTGTCGTCATGAAGAAGGACAATTGATGTTGTCTACGGATTGTGACAGGGATGAGAACTATTACAACGACCCGTTACAGCTACCGTTAACCGTCACAAGTAGTCCCCAGATGTAGCATGTTTTCAGTGTTTACAGGGTTGTGTTGGATGGTAATGACATTGGACCAAACTGATATATATTTATATGTATACAGTGATGTGTTGTGCTTTTACACGAGGAAATCTGATTAATCTGGTGTGTACAAGAATTATGATTGTAGGCCATAGTGTTCGAGGTATAGTTAGAAAACTCGGAGGAGAGGAGGATTATATAAGCGCATGACAGAGATTTGCCTCCTTCCCATGTAGTTTTCACAGTTTCTGAAGTGGAGCAGGAGAAAGACAGTTACAGCCCCCCAGTGTGTGTGTGTGTGTGTGTGAGAGAGAGAGATTTCTTGAATTTGAAGGGATAGACATATATTCTAGTAATAGCTTGGTATGTCTGTAGTCAAACAATTTGAAGTACTTCCCTCATCCTTATAATATTTTGGTCTCAGAGGCAATGATAGAATTAGTGACAAAGTCAGAGTCCTTTGGACTTTCGAGTCATTCCAAGACCACAGATTAGTACCAGGTATTTACCATGATAGGAGACTCGGAGAGATTGAGGGTTCACACAACATTGCTCCTCAAACCCTTGCTATATTGCCACACAATAGTGTGATCCGAATAGAAAAGTGAATGGATTTATAAATGGAAGGATGTTATCGGATTCGAATGAAAAAGTAAATGAATGTTAGCCTTACCTATCAACTTAAGTTTTTTGATCGAATCGCGAAATAACATCCAACCCGTTACAGTTGGTATCAGAATTAAACTCAATCCTTGATTCGGTATCATGTCAAGCCCCAACTTGGGTTTGCCCACCCGACAAGGGTCCAAGGTCGGGTAGGTAGGGTGGCCTCAACCGCAACGAGGCGAAAGATCCTTCCCACATCATTACATTTATATTTACACTGAGTTATGCTCTCACCCAAAAAAGCCACAGAGATCCAACTCAAAATCTCAAGAGTCACGGGTGTACAACAAGAGTTGAAAGTTCAGTTAGGTACTTGGGAACTATACAAACTAATTTATATTTACACTAAGTTATACACTCACCCAAAAAAGGCACAGAGATCCAACTCAAAATCTCAAAGAGTCAAGAGTATACAACAAGAGTTGAAAGTTCAGATAGGTACTTGGGAACTACACAACTAATCCTTAGTACCTTCTTTAGCAGATTTATTAGAACTCAAAGGAGACTAAGTAGACCTACACATTCATCATGCTTCATTATCGTCATCATCACTGTATCATATTAACAAGCAGCACCGGATCCATATTTCTTGCCAAACACAATGAGTTGCAACTTGTCGTAACCAGCAAGCACACCGGCACCTGCAACAGCACGGAGGATGTTCGCTCCAGCGCCCTTGAAGAGGGATTTAACACCCTCGTTCTTCATGATCTGACAGAACGCATCCAAGGAGCTCTTGTATTTGACAGCTTCTCCTGAAGTCATCATCATTCTTCTACGCACAGTATCGAATGGATATGAAGCCAATCCAGCTGTAATGGTGATTCCCCATCCCAGCAAGAAGCTTGCAAGAAAACTATCCTGCAGGTCACCAAACCCCACCAGAAATACATTAATAGCTTGCAATTGGAAACCATAGCCACATCATGTGTCACTGAAAATCAGACGGCCCAATGCGATAGTGCTCAAACCAAATTAACAAGGCCGGAAAACAAAATTATCTTATGTCATCTGGCTCGCACCACACTCGTGGACTGGACAGAGACTGAAGTTGAACCCCAGAAATGGTCCGCTTCATCTAATCATATTTTGTGTCGCTACATTCACTCTACTAAGAGCAAATCTATGGTCAAGAAATCTCCAACACAAAGATGAACCAAAAAGAAATTTTGATCCACAATTAAAATAACAACGATCACATTTGGCCAAAAGTGAAGTTACTGCAATTTCATTTACCTCCAAACTGCCAACCAGAGTCACAGGTTTGAGCGAATCATACAAGCCAAAGTAGAGTCCACGGTATACTATAATTCCCACACATGAGATGGTGAATCCACGATAAAGCCCAGCAATGCCATCGTATTGGAGGGTTTTCTTGTAAACATCAATTAAACCATTAAACTGCCTTTCCCCACCCTTTGTAGAAGCCTTAGCATCGGTAGCTAAACGTGTTCTGGCATAATCCAAGTGATAAACAAACAGAAGAGATGAAGCACCAGCAGCACCACCTGACGCCAAGTTTCCAGCAAACCACTTCCAGTAGCCATCCCTGTCTTTCTTGAAGTTAAACAGCCTCTTGAAGTAATCTTTGAAAGCAAAGTTCAGCGCCTATAGAATGCCGGCATATGGAACTTTATAATTAAATCATGAAATTGGCAGCACGAAATATAATAGACGATGTAAGCAAAAGATCTACAATGAACTATATATTCCACAATTTCTATACAAACCAATTCAGGCACAGCCAGCTAATATCACAGTATAGTTTGATTGTAGAAATTCTCAGTATAAGTGTATACATATACTTCCACCAACAGAAACAAAGATAAGGCCAAACTAAGAGTCTCTCACTTGTCACAGTAAAATTGCACATCCACCATATAAAAGAGTGAATAGACAAAAGTGGTAACAAACGTCAAACCAAGAGTAAATTGACCTGGGTAGGGAAGTATCTGATAACATTTGCAGTATTGCCTCTCCAAAGAGAAAGGACACCTTCTTCCTTGATTGTTCTGGCAAAGCAGTCAGTAATTCCCTTGTACGGTTCAGACAGCCGACCAGTTTTGATCAGCTCATCTTGATTCTGAAGTAAGAGCTTAGCTCGCTCAATTGGAGCAGCAGCTGTCTTGGCGACAGCTGCAGAGACTCCTCCCATGAGAAAGTCCACCATAAATCTGCGTACACCTTCTTCTGATGGAGCTTGTACAAATATAGGAGAGAGCGGTGATACACGTTCCAAGCCAACGCTTTGACGTGCTGGCACCAGAGGACTATGCAGACCTCCATTCAGACTGTGTAAACCAGCATTCCTCGAGTGCAAGTTCGAAGAAATTTGAGAGAGGAGGTAAGATTGCCCATCCCGAAATATTAGTGGATGATGCGCCATATCTACCATTTAATGCGGTGACCTGCAATGAACACTGCATTAATTGTAACTAAGAAACAATCAATTAAAAGAACAACAAAAGCAAATAAAATAATTCCACCAGTTTAGTGCATGGAAAACAATAAACAGGAGGAGATTTTTCATCACGAGCACTTTCTACTACAAATGTTATCAAACAGTAGTTTCAATGAAGATATATAATCAAGTATAATAAGGATATGAAACAATATCACTCGATGGCTTGTCCAAAGGATTAACTTCACAGTCCTTATCTTTTCTCTTCCCATCTCTGTCTTTGTTTCACGTCAAATAAGCTCACAATTATGCTAAGTTTTTGGAATCAAACCATTTGGGATATTTATTTTATTTTATTTTTGACAAATTTGTTCTAAGTCACGAAATACTCCAAAATATGTCATTTTTAAACTCTTTCCCCTAAAAAAAAAAAATGCAAGCTCTTGATGTCTCAATTTTCATCCTAATACTTCATCAACTTTTTCAGGCAATCAAATAAGGAGTAATTGAGTGGAAAAAAAAAATGCTCGGGCAAAAACTCTGAAGCTCTTTACAGAACCGAAAATGACATTAAACTCCTTCAATAACATAAATCAAACTTTAAACATGCAAATTACTACAACGAAATGAAAAACGATAACAGCTCATAAAATCATTTGTCATAATCAAATGATTCAATAAATTACAAAAATGCAATTATCAACATGCAACAGAGCACACCAAGCAAGAAAGAAGTTACTTAGCGTGAAACCATGATCACTTACAAACAGCAAGTAATATACACCGAGCTTTGCTTGATTTTTAATAAGTGATAGAAGCTCTCAGAGGAAAAATTTATCAAAATCAAAATAAAAAGAACAAGGAAATTAAGAAAAAGAAAATTCACTCTGTTCCACATAAGGAAATCAATACAACTTATTTTATGAAAAAAAAATCACTATTTTCCTCTCTTTTCTCACCTGATTAATTTTCTCAGCAACCAAACAGATACAAAACTGGGGGGTTTGGAGAGTAACTGTCAATGGTCCCCGAGACAGCACCGCCTCTCGACCCTGATTGTGAGGGGAGGATGACAACAACAGCCGACAGAGATTGTAAAGAGAGTTCGAGATGGCAATCGGGTTTTCCAGAAATTACAAATCTGCCACTGTCGTTTCTTGTCAGTTACTACTATTGACACCTGCACACTGCTGAGTCCATTATCTTTATTATTTTCTGTCATGTAGTTGAATTTTTAAATTTATCTATTATGATTTGGTTACATTTATAAATTCTTTTTTTATTCTTATTACTTCCTTTGGATATTAAGTGAAGATCATCATATTTTCTCCAATTTCAGAAGCCAAATTCTTTTTTCCTATTCTTTCATATTATATACAATATTGTTGTAGTACTTGGGCTTATGCAAGTTTTAGTGTCTTTGTCATTTAAAAACTAAATAATTTGTTGGCACAGTTGAGGGTTACATAATTTGATTATGGCATAATTTGAACGTGTACAAGGAGTGATAAAAAGTAAATGAACCTAGGTTTGGAATAGACAAAAGGGCACTACTGATCAAAGCAGAGGAAAAAATAAATTTGAGAATCATAAAATTGGAGTATACAAGGAAAGATAAATGACATGAACAATTCAATTAACAAGATTTATACAAGTTTTGCACGAGAAATATTTTGACTACAGAGTACAAACAGAGCATCATTTACAAAGACATGCATACACAGCACACAAACTACTCAGTTCCAAGGTCACCAAGGAAGGTAAGATCTCTACCAGCCTCCAACATTATTGACATATCAATATGTAGTTTCTTCAGATGTCTGAATTCAACATGAGATATTGCAGATGCTTCATTGTCAAACTCCTGCTTTGCAATGAACAAAACATCAGAACTTCAATTCATCTTCTTTTTTTATTATGCTTTTTGCATAATTATACATGCGCACAAGGAAAAAGGTATAATGTGCAATATGGCAGGTTCTTGAGGAAGAATTTGCAAACATAGTTGGAGGATAGAATGTAAGGGTGCGTTTGGATAGGGGTGTTTCCGTTTTTGTTCTTGTTTTTTTCACTGTTCACGGAAACAAAAATGCATTTGGGAGCCTTTGATGGTTTTTGTTTTCGTGAACAGTAAAAAAAACTTTTTCTCACCCTTAGTTCAAAATTTGAGAACACCAAAATGGTGTTTTTTTGTTTTCGGCACTGTTTGCTCTCAGCAAAAAATTTTTTTTAATTATTGCAGATTCCCTAACCTTTATCTTCAACCTCCAAACCCTAACTTCCATCTGCAACCTCCAAACCCTAATCTCCAATTTTTTATTTTTTTATTTTTGTTCCCAAAAATTTTTTAGACAAAATTTCGAACCAAAAGTGTTTTTGTTTCCGGATTACCCTTAGGACAAGAACAAGAAAAAATTGTGTTCTCAAGAGATAAAAAACGAAAACGAAAACACTAATTTCCAAACGCACCTTAAATGTTACAAATCAATATATAGATATAAATTTATATGAAGGCACTTACCACCAATTTGATTTAGTATTGGCTGCATTGAAAGTAGCTCCAAGGTTGCAAGAATGCAATGAAGATTCCATGGAAATGATTAATAACGACTAAGCAGAACACAAGGAAGTTCTTTGCTTGATCAATAACTGCTTTAGCTTTTTAATCAGCTGAGGATTTGAGCACATGTAATCCTGGAACGACTCCCTCAAGTTTTGCAACGTCTTCTTGTGGTCATCACTTGGATTATTGTTGAGCAGCTTTGTGAAAAGGTTCTTCCACAGGTCAACTTGCCAATAGCTGAAAGTTGTGAAGAATGGAAATAAGTGTTACTGGATTGAAGAACTAGATAATAAACAGTCAAACCAAAACACAAAATAATACGACTGTTCCACGTTTAGCAAATCATTCAAACAGTTTTAGCTTCCAGTACTTAAATCTAGAGATATCAACTGAATAATGATGATATCATCTCCATTCATACAAGTGTTCAACAATGTCAATAAAAATTATTCTTATGCAGAGACAAGGTAGCATATACCGTTTGAAAGATGTTTTGGGTTGGTAAACATAGCCACCATCAGGAGATTCTTTCTTTTCGATCTCCATATATGAATTATGCAACATCACATGCACAACAACACATAGGCCGTAAGTGTCTACCTGGTGAACAGTGAAATAATGTTGTGTCATGAAACAATTATCTGAATCACAGTAGCGATATATTCTTAGGCGGAAACTGGCCTGAAATTTCCATGGCTTCTTCTCTTGCATTTCAATACAACGAAAGCCAGAAGTCCGACAGTCTCCATTAAACATAATGTTATCTGGAAATAGACTCAGATCTATTCCCCTTCCCCAGTCAACAAGGCATAGTCCCTGCATTATTAAACTCTCAGAAATCACAATTAATTAAACAACCACTTATCAAGAAGCCATAAACCACCTGATGACGCCAAGGACCAGTACGGTCACGAAAATTATCCTCTGTAAGATCATCCCTGCCAAGAAGCTAGATAGTGTCACTGCATGCTAAATTTCCGGAGACGGAGAAATGAACTTGCAAACTTTTCATATTCATTAAACCAAGAAGTAATGTAGATAACCAGTTAATGCTAGATCTGGACCGAAGATGAAACTGCATAGCAGAAGGACTAGGCCATATTTAAGAAATGTTTTGTTATGTCTTACATGGATGAGTTCTAGGAAAATATAAAACAAGTCACTATTTATCAGCATAATAAAAATGGATAATAAGTTTATAAATCTATTCACTATCCTCACAAAGTTATACTGCATTCCTGTTTTGATTCGATAAAATTTATTGTGTTGGCATATCCATGTCATATGTCCAATTGTCCATATCGATGTTTAATGGATAAGCATAATACAGCAAATAAAAGCCGCCTGTACAGAATCCACTACATTCATATAAACCAAAGTAAACAGAGGCTGGTGTGGGTGGCAACTAAATAGGCTATCTGGAACCAGCAGGGCATTGCATCATTGAATGTACAAATTCCACATTGAACATGATCAGAAACAAAAAAAGGGGGATGGTATAATTTGCTAGAAGCCCCAACTTTGAATAGGCATCGTATTGTTGGAGAAGTGTATGCATGCTTGTATGGCATGAAACACATACAATCAACAAAGACCTGGTAACCAGCAAAAAGAAACCAATATCCACAAAAGTACTTACTTGCCCAAGTTTATCCTAAGATGGCACAGGACTCCAACACACAAAAGAATAAACAAACGAACAAATTTGCATCTACAACACAAATTGGAATTGTGCTAAGACCATAATAACAAAAGTAGGCATCCGTAAGAGAAATTCATTACCTAGCATAGCAAGTAAGCAGATTATCAGGTTTGAAATCGCCATGAATGATGCCAGCATGATGCAGAGTTTCCAGCATGGAGAGCATCTCTATAGTGTAATAAATAGTAACAACTTCTTCCATAGACCCACCAATGACCAAATAAGAGTTTATGGCATCCTGCAAGACGTGCTTGTATGAATAAAAAATAAAGAGACGGAGACCAAAGCAAACACAAAGTATCATACACCAACCTGAAGTGTTCCATGAGATAAATAGTCAGAGACGAGTATACTGTAGTCAGAGTAGAGATGCAATCGGTGAGCAACACCAAAGCGCGGCCTCTGGCATAGTTAGACATTGAGAATAAGCAGCGGTTCAACCAACAGATGCTAATAAATAATAGCAACCCCAGGAAAAGACATACTTCCAAGTCTGGGATCCGCATATCCAGTTGGCGATACATGTAGAACTCCCAAGGGAAAGCAGGCTTTTGTATCTGCAAGTGATTCTCAATGATTACAGAACAATGCAATTTGATTGATACTGAATCTGCAGTAAGGGAAGGGAAGCATTGGGAGACGAATTACCTTTAATGCAACACACTCGCTCGGGTCACCGTTAATGTATGCTTTGAATACTTGAGCAAACCCACCCCGACCTGCACAACCTATGACCTGGTACTTCTTTCCACCTTGAGTATCACAAATTCACAACCGGGATAATAGCAGTGAGTAAAAGCTTATTCCTCCCCAATTGCTCCCAAAAACATAAAGCTGTTAAGAAATTTGCAGATATAAAGCTCTAATATCATCTCTCTCACAGTCACGTGTGTGACCTTCTCACGCGTGGAGAGGCAAGCAAACGTGATCATGAGTTGTACCCTAGCCACCTCTGTTGTTTTCTCAATTCTCATTGCACATAGATAATCTCCTGGCAACACTGATAGACATAATAGACAACAAAGTATGTATATTTTTTTCAGCGCAATTTTTTGGCGGCAGCGATTGCATGATTCACATATTTGTGGGCTTTCTAGCCTTCTAAGTCAAGGAAAGCTTCACCCTTTGATTCATGCATTACAACGAATACGGTTTGAGTTATTCTTTGTATATATTTTCAATTGCACAGCTGGTCCCAACCCAGAAAGGAGGGTCCACCCAGTACCTGATGGCCCTTGTAACACCTACAATTCAACTTGTAAACATGATTCTTCAGAAGTAAGTGATATGTTGATTAGATTCTGGGTACAATGAGAATAAAGAAAACAACAGAGGTAGCTAAATCAAATAATAGCCACCATCAGGAAATTCTTTCTTGATGGTAGTTAAATTCAATTTTCCTTGTTTTTAAATCCCATATAATCATAGATTTCCAAATTTGATGTTTTTGTCAACCAAATAAAGCAAAATATAGGAGGACAGAATGAACATGTTGGTGAGAGAAGAAGGATGGTGAACGTACTCTGAATAGAAAATATGATCAGTCTCTATCTAGTATCAATTAAAGAGAACATTTTCTGATTATCTTTACTATATTCAACAATTAACTATCACATTCACAAAGCACGACAGTGAAGCAAGTACCAAATGTGCACACAAATTGGAACATAAAAATGGATGAGTATGTAGTAATACAATTACATAACCAATATAAAAATTTACCTATCTCAATAACCTTGTTTCGGGCTGATCTTGCTGATTTCTGCAAAGAAGACAACGCCACTTTTCCCGGATAAGCTTTAGTACTTGGATGGTAACCCTAAAACAAGTGTTATGAATACTTAAGAATATAGAGATTAAATTACTTAACCTGATATGAGACAAATATAAGAATTATGTCATCTCACTTTGTATTTCATAATTTTAGGACTCATCTTCTGCAATAGATGTTTAATAGTAGAGATCGACCATGGGTTTATGAACCCTCCACCATGCTCTAAAGCATCACTTGCATCAATCTACATATGGCAAATGCACAAGGATGTCAATTATCTTGCCATCACATATATAAATGAATTAATAAGCTCTTCTCAGCAAAGGTGTGAAGATACTATCAAAGGATCATTAACTTCAGGCAAATTAAAATCCGAACAAAAGATTACGAACCTCAAGTGATTTTAAATCAAACAGAGACAAGTCTATCAGCAAGCATATAGGTCAACTTTTACTGTACCTTTTTTCTAAATGGTGAGCAAATATTTTAATTTTTTTCGATAAGTGAGGTGTTTGACGTGTTTATATATTGTTAGAGAATTCACAAAGAGCATGCTTCATGATCATGATGACTATTAGGCATCGAACGAATGTCCAAAAGGAAGGCAGATAAAGCGAAGCACATGTAGAAGGTCGAGAAAGGACAGGATTATAAGTATATCGAAAAGAGAGGTTATAAGATAGTGTGAAGTCCTCTGAAAGAAGAAGCAATAAGTCGATGTTTGGAGACTTCATGACCAATAAATGAACAAAATAATTTCCATGCAAAGTGGAGTGGTGAAACAACAAAACCAACAACTACTATACTTTTTTCCCAACTATGTTGGTTTTCTACATAAATCCTATGTTTCCATTCCACTCCTTTTAAGGCCGCAACCTCAATCAATCAACATGCTATTATATCATTCCTTCCTTAGTAACTCTACCCATGCTAATTCTACTATTCATGTTCCCCTAGTATTACCCTTAACATGGACTATCTACTTTTTGCTGAATAGGGTACTCTATTTAGTCGTCTAAGCTATCTTGGGCTATGTTAGTCATTAGTGTGGGCAGTCTCATGTATCTACGAATGATAACAACACTACTTATTTCTCGAATCCTTATTTAGCATCATCAACGTCAGCAACCCAATGGCAAAGCAGCAAGTAGATGACAATTCTAAACCCATTATTTATAGCCAATATCCAACTGTGTAAAAGATTTGGAGGTCTCAGATTCTATGAAAAACATCAAGTCCAGCATACCTTCTCAAGTGAACAATTATTCACTATTTCGGACACCCTATCGCAAAATAAGGCCTGTGCCTTCTTCAACCTCTCCAATGGCTCCGCATTCCTATTAACGAAAGAAATTAATCATAAATTGAACGCTATATGCCATTATTCATCCATGTATACATATACATATATATATGTGTATATTACCGATTATATAATATGTATACATAGTTATATACCTTGAAATGCCCAATTGATAAACCCTAAGTGCGTCAATTAACTTCCCCTTTGCTTCGAGAAACAATGCATATGATTCATACAGCAGTGAATGAGTAATACATATCTTATTCTGCTCCAATTCCCTGAAAATGCTCTCGAAATCTTGACTACAGTCCATCTGCAAAAGTAATTGACCCATCAAACAATGCCAATTACTGTGAAATGCACAACATCAATAAACCAATGTTAGAGTGATAGAGATTGAACATTACATAGAGAAACCATATCTTGAGGAATCTGAAATCGTCCCTGTATCGATCGTCATTCTTGAAGGTTCCGATACAGTTCGATAACAGGTTATCGAGAACTGCCCCATTGTTAGTCGCAGCATCTGGATCCTCTAATTCTTTCTTGATTGACCTAAAAATTAAACGAAAGAGGCAGCAAAATGTGAGAAAATATGCAAACATACAATACACATCAATACATTTATATGTATATATATGTATAGGTACCAGAGCCATGGCAAAAGGGGATCATCGATGGAGGAGGAGGAAGTGTTGTTGTCCGGATCTCTGGAAATCACAGCCATTATCGATTTTCCTCTTTCAACAAATTCGTTTATTTACCTTTTCTTTTTATATTGAAAATTGAATTTGGAGCTGTAGGGCGCGGGAATACTCTTATCCAATCTTCGTCTTTAATTTTTGAATCCAAATACGAGATTGAGACCGGGTACGGCCCTGTTTGGTACGCGGTCTTTCTGGTCTGGTTTGGTCTGGTCTGGTCCGCTTATCATGTTTAATAAGCGGTCTAATCTTACTATTTATTTATTATTTATTATAAAATTTATTTATGTATTATTTCTTTCTTTATTTATTATTTCTTCACTTTATAATATATTTTATTATTTTATTATTTATATTATTATTTATTAATTTATAAATATACTCTATTTATTTAATTATGATTATTTTATTATTTAATTCATTTTATTTAAAATTATTTATTCATTTTTAATTATTTAAAAATATATTTTATTAATAATATTAATTTATTATTATTATACTCATTTTTTTATTATTATTATGAAGTATTTATTAATTATTATATTTACTTATTATTTATTATTATATCTATTTATTATTTTTTATTATATTTATTTTTTATTATTATTTATTTCATTTTGTTTATTATTTATTATTTTTATTATATTTTTAAATATGTTTTATGTAATTTATTATTTATTTTATTAATTTATTATTATTATTTATTATTTAGTCCATTTTTTATTATTATATTTATTTATTATTATTGTATTCATTTTTTATTATTATTATGTTTTATTTAATTTATTATTTAAATTATTAATTATTCATTTTTAATTATTTATAAATATATTTTATTATTTATTTATTTATTATTATTATATTTATTTATTTATTATTATATTCATTTTTTTTATTATTAGGTATTATTTAATTCATTTTCTTTATTAAAATATGTTTTATTTAATTTTTTATTATTATTATTATTTATTCATTTTTAATTATTTATAAATATATTTTATTAATAAGACCAGACCGAACAAGGTTGAACCATCAAAAAATCTGGTTCCAAAACACCCCATTTGGTTCAATTTGATCTCATTTGGTCAGGTTCCAAATTTTGAGACCAAGTCCAAACAAATATGGTCTGGTCCCTGAAAACAAAGATGAGACCAAAACAGGTGAAACCAGATAACCTACCAAACAGGGTCATAGTGTTTGGCTTCGGAGATAATACTATTCCACATTTACGCTGAAACGGTTCCATTAAGCTAAGTTTGGTAGGCGTTGCAGTCTTGTTTGGTCTAGTCTGGTCTGGTATGATCTGGTATGGTCTAACTTATCTAGATTCTGAACTTAAAAGTCTGTTTGATAAACGGTTTAGTCTTACTATATATTTTTTATAATATTTATTTATGTATTATTATTTTTTTATTTATTATTTCTTCACTTTATAGTATATTTTATTATTTTTATTTTTATATTATTATTTATTCATTTATATATTAATTTCTAAATATATTCTATTTATTTAGTATTATTTCATTATTTAATTCATTTTATTTATAAATTATTTATTCATTTTTAATTATTTAAAAATACATTTTATTAATTTAATATTTATTTATTATTATACTCATTTTTTGTTATTATTATGAAGTATTTATTTATTATGTATTATTTTTATTATTTATTTCATTATTTATTTATTTATTATTTATATTATATTTTTAAATATGTTATATGTAATTTATTATTATTATTTATTCATTTTTAATTATTTATGATTATATTTTATTAATTTATTATTTACTCCATTTTTTATTATTATATTTATTTATTATTATTGTATTCATTTTTTATTATTATTATGTTTTATTTATTTTTAAATATGTTTTATTTAATTTATTATTTATATTATTAATTATTTATAAATATATTTGATTATTTATTCATTTATTTATTATTATATTTATTTTGTTTATTATTTATATTTTATTTAATTTATTATTAATTATTTATTTTTAATTATTTATAAATATATTTTATTAATAAGACCAGACTGGACCAGCTTGAACCATAAAAAAAATCTGGTTCCAAAAATATTCCATTTGGTCTTATTTGATCTAGTTCTAAATTTTGAGACCATGTCCAAACAAATATGATTTAATCCTTGAAAACAAAGACCAGACCAAGCCAAATAAGACAACCTACTAAACAGGGCCTTAATATTTGTCACATGTTAGTAGAACATCACTTCACATATTTTTGTCTTTAGTTTTTATAAAAATTCAAAAAAATAAAGATATATATATTTTTTTAACTCCAAACGCCATGTTCTTTATGTAAATCTATTTCTATTTTTTAAAAAAACAAAATTATTCTGTTTTTGTGTTAATTAGTGATGGAAAGTATGTTTGATAAATATAATTATTTAGAGTTGGTGTTCATTTCTTCTCTTTTTTATTTTTTTGGTATTGTCTTCGATACACACTATCCAACAAGTTAAAGGAGTTCGAATAGATATTGGTAGGGCTCGAAATGTTATGAATCCATTGATAAATCAAATTCCAATATCTTAATTCTGAGTGGCAATGCATGGTGAACCCACATATATATATATATCATCCGCTAATACACGATCAGGATGAAACTATTTAAACGATGATAAAACATATAGGCCAAAACAAGTGATATGTATAAGAGATAAAAGTGGTGCGGCTAGCTTGGAACACAAGTACTAGTACAGCCCGTGGCTTGGCCAATGGCCGGTTGGGGCCGACATTGCCATCCCCACCACCACTGTGTTAGAAAACGTACCATACATTTAAAAGAACGCATATGCAATTGTTCACAAGCCCACCACGTGACTAACCAAAATCACCATTCCAACAATGCAGACAATATCACCTTGACCTTCCTAATCAACCAATAAAAAATTAACATGTCAGCAATGCCATCGTTGTAGGAACTCACACAATCGCAGCTCACTTACAGAACCGTCTCATTCAAAATCTGTCCGCGCTATGGTCATAGCGCAACACTGCAACAACCTTTCCTTTTATTTATATCTACTGTGGAGTAGTTGTGGTAGTACTAGTAGTGTAGGGGGCCCACCACTCACGAGAATTATCAAACACAACATCTGTCCCCCTCTCTCTCTTTCACAGCTTCCCTACATACACAATGATGAATTTATACAAACTCAAGATAATATTGATTGATATGAAAAGTAAGTATTAGATAAATATCATTATCACGTAACATTACTGGCACCTTCTAGCACAATAGGTAATAGGTGTAATGTTAGTAACACAAACCATGCAACCGTAGTATTTAATGTTTTCCAAAACTTTTCTTTAAAACACCCTTATAAAATGAAAGTTCATTATTTTTGTTAGTTAAAAAATAAATAATAATGCATGGAAATTCCAAAGTCGGTATCACGGATGTTCAAATTACTTGCATACATAATTTATCACTTAGATGCACTGTACACATGTAACTTGGGATCTTATGTGGGACGCTCAATATCTGCATTTACAAAAAATTCTGAGCTAAATCCGTTGAATGCAATTGTGTTGTAGTGCAGCCATAATTGGAGTAACAGTATCGGTAACGGTCGTGATATTGGTGTAATAAATTCGGATAATATTGACCTTAAAAATAAATAACAATTTTGATACTTTTTAAAAATATTACGAACATCATGAGTGTAGCTAATCCCAGCTGAATATATATATATATATATATACCAACACATATTAACACTTGGAAACACAGAAAAGACAGAGGATCGATGTGGTCCTCACGCATCCCTCTCTAGCTTTTTAAACTTTTTCCTCAAAAAATTCCCGTCCCCCACCACCCAATATATTGCTTCTCGCTTGGTTTCATTGCTTCCACAAATCGAGTCCATGGAGGGTGGTAGAGGGGAAGGAAAGCAGAAGAAGGTGATGATAAAGCGAGAGGCGGCGGAGGTGGCCGAGGATGTGGAGGAGGATGAGTATGCTGTAGCTGAAGAAGATGATAAGATGAAGAGGAGGTCTGGAAAGAAAGGAGTTGTGTCGTCTTCTGGTGGCGGCGGAGGGCGCTGCTGTCAGGCCGACAAGTGCACCGCAGATCTGACAGACGCTAAGCAGTACCACAGGCGCCACAAGGTCTGTGAGCATCATGCCAAGGCTCAGCTTGTCATTGTCGCCGGAATTCGACAACGCTTTTGCCAACAATGTAGCAGGTTCACAACATAGCTATGCTATTATTATTATTAATATACAAAAATGTTGTGACAGAGTGTAGCGTGCTCACTCGTCACGGCATTAGATCAAGAGCTAAATGAATGACTTCACTCAATAAATTTAGCTAATTCTTTTTCTTAGGTCATACTAAGCCAATTATAGTAATTTTTACACTAATATTTAGCAACTTCTAGTACTCTCCGTTACCCAAAAATAAAAAAACAAAAAAAACATCTAGTACTCTCCGATCACAGTTTTGTAATAAGTCACTTCACTAGTACTATCTATAGTTATTTGTGTTTTTTTTTTACTTTTCTTCTTTTAGCCTTTTCCCTTTCTTTTAGGTAGTTATTATTATGTGTTTATAACGCCATTGAATACCCAAAGATACGAAGGGCTTGCTTGTTTAAATTTCCTAGTTAAGAATCACTGTACATTATACATAATTCTTGTGAGTGTGAACTTTAACTAAAGGCAAATCTGCACGGAGTCTACAACTTTTTCACTTTGATGTGTGATTCTTAACTGGTACATGCACCTAGTCAATTTAAAGGTTTTTCTTTAGGGAAAATTTAACATTTTTGAATTCTTTTTATGGAAAGTTGATAATGCTTAGTTAAATTAATTTAAGATTAATTTCAGCTACATTTTTTCAATGTCTGAAGGCATAATTAAGATTCTTAGTAAGATCTATAGCTTGACTGATTTAATGAGCTTGGTACCTAGCCTTCCTAATAGATTGCTCTGCCTTACTTGATTGGCTTTCTGCTTTTGGTTTAATGAGCTATCTAGCTTCAGATTTAGATATAATTCATCTTACAATAGTCGGTATATGAAATAGTAATGCACCACAAAACACTTATCCTAATATGTTTGAAATCTAGAATATAACTTGTATCTAGTACTGGAAGCAACAAGAGGTGGAATGGAAGAAATATTCCTAGGATTTTACCATCTTTTTTTGTTTGGTCGATCGAGTAGACAACGAAAACCGAAGAGAGTAGCACAAATGTAAGAGAGTCATCTTCCCTGGATCCTCATTGCACTTTCGACATCTATATATAATAGTGAGTGATCGAAAACAAGAAAGTGATGAACCCTTCCATGTGGTGCAGATTCCACGAGCTCTCAGAATTCGATGAAGCCAAGAGAAGTTGTCGCAGGCGTTTAGCTGGACACAATGAACGGCGTAGGAAGAACTCACTCGATAATTCTAATGGAGAAGGCTCAAACCGCAAAGGGTCTGGCACTCACTTGAAGGAAATTGTTTGTGGACAGGTTGATGATAGGGGGAGGATCCAAATAGCCGTCCAAGAAAATGCCACTTACAAGCATTTCCACATCAGATGAGATGCAATTAACTGTCTGCTCTCTCTCTTCTGTCATTCTAATTTCCTAGACTTTCTTCATTCACCTACTAGCGGAGGTAATAGACATGTCGTGTATCAAAGATTTGAAGGATTGCATCTCGAGAGAACTCAAAACTAGGTAAAATTATGTGTATTAGTATTTTAGAGATTGTGTCTATCTTATGCATGTTTGAGCTAGTACTTCAATGGAAACTCATCCATCCCTGGAATGAACGCTGTTTCATCAATGACCATCATTTCATAATCTGCTATTTGTTAAGGAAATTATATGTGTTCAAGTGAGAGCATTATTATTAATTGGTACCATAAGTCTCAATTAGTGAGCTCCTAATGCTATTAGTCATTAAATAATAAGGAGATTCACCTTTTCATCATCCTGAATTGTCTTTGATTTATAATATTTTCCATTGCCCATTCCTATTCTAAAATTCAAACATATGTTGCATGTAGAAATCTTGAGATCCAGCAAGCATGCATGCATGTGTTCTTTCCTTGCCTTATTTGCCGGTGAGACACATAATCTATGGAAACCTGAAATCTTGCAGCTGTTCGTGGGCGGTGTAGTACCCAACTAGCTAGCCAGAGGAATATTGCAACCTGTCCTATCTAGCAGGTTAAGATAGAAAATTTCTCAACAATTTGCATTTGGTGATCACAAGAAGTCGATTACGAGTTGTGTTGTGTTTGGAGAGTGAACTGAGTACTTTATGAATATCTTAGAGTTGATACTTAACTTAACTTTGCAGCAAAGTGCAACAACTTAACTTGCTATGATAAGATGAGGAAGTAGGGGAATATCAATGCTTGTGTGAATGCAGGGGAGTTCGAGGTATGGAAGCTCAAGTTCTTGAAAAAGCATTATGGTTCAAGCTATGGGTGAATCTTATTCGAATATATCACTTGATGTTGCTGATGGGTAGCAATTATAAAAGCTGACATTGGGAAAGTAATCATTGAGCCATTAGACATGGTTGAAGACTTCGGACATATAAATTTGTAGAATAAATCAATATAAGCTCAGAAGAAAATTAGTAGGCTCACATTACATTCTCTTGTTCCGAATGAAAACCCGCCTTCAATTATACTGATAAGTTGAGTCTATTGGAATTGAAATTTAGATTCATTCAAGTCATTTAAGTACAAATTACTAGCTTTACCTTATTGTCTATCTTTGTCACAGTAACTGTGAGTCTAATTTCAAGGGCTGAGTCAAGTTTTTAGTAGAGAGATAGGCGAGGAAATCTTCCCTCTGGTTAACTCAGCAGACGCAAAACGATACTCCCTCCCATCCAAATTAAGTGTACATTTTTTCCTTTTTAACCGTACAAAAATAAGTGTACATTTTAAAAAATAAAATTTTATTTTATTAATTTATCAATTTAATATTCAAATTATAAATCATCACATTATTATGAACTACAATCAAAGTTGTAATCCTAAAAAATTGAATTCCCAAAAAGCACTTATAATTTGTGTCAGTAGAAGTATAACTTATCAAACAAAATTGTATAAACATAATACTCAATTACTGTCTTGTTGTATGATTAACTGGTGGCTCTTAGAGCTTGGTGGTTATGGGTTATTTCATACACCTCTTTGTGGGATATCTTATCTTGTGATATGTTTGTAGTTGGTTTTAGTCTTTTGGCGTTTCTTTTCTATAAAGCTTAATTTTCAAAAAAAAATAAAAATAAAAATTACTGTCACAATTAGTACAATGCATACTGTTTTGTTTTAATAACAACGCAAATGTGCTAAATTTTGTGTGAAGAAAATACATAATATATATTTTTGACTTCTCTTGTCAAACTCGTATTTAAGTCCAAATATTTTAATTAGCTTAACGCTGATAATTTTCAATTTGAATCTCTTTTTTCAAACCTGCTACTTCTTTGTTTCCAATAAATGAAGCCTTAAAAATAAGGGTGGGTTTGAAAATTTTATTTTTTGTATTTGTTTTATGTCTTTAAATATAAAAATTATATTTATATTTGTCTTTATTTTTTTAACAAAAAACTAAAAATAAAAAAACATTTGGATCAAAATTTGTATTAAAAAGTAAAATGATATTGGTGGGCGGTGGTGACCGGCGGCGGCGGGGGCAATGGTGGTGGGTGACTGGCGGCGATGGGGGCCGGCGGCGGCGACCGATGGCGGGTGGTGGTGGTGGTTGGTGGCGGCGGCGGCGATGGGGGCTGTGGCGGATGTGGTACCGAAATACAACTTTTTATCCACTATTCACAGAAAACAGTTTTTTTGGAAAAAAAAAGTGAACAGGAAACGCGTTTGCCAAACATATTTTTATTTTTGAAATGAATGAATGGTAAAAAAGGAAAAGTGTTTTCTGTATTGCCAAACCGACCCTAAGGGTCCGTTTGGATACCCTGTTTTTTGTTTTTGTTTTTTTACTGTTCACAAGACTAAAAAAAAAACACGTTTGACAAACGCGTTTACTGTTCACTGTTTTTTTCCCAAGAAAACTGTTTTCTGTGAATAGTGTGTAAAAGTGGTGAAAACACCAAATACAACTTTTAGTTGTTTTTTGAGTTTTTTCACTGTTTAGGTGGTAAAAACAGTGAAAACACCAAATCCATAAAATACAATTTTCACCAAATAAAAGTGGTGAAAACATCTTCATCCAAACACTTTTTTGTTTTTAGTTTTTTCCTGAAAAAAACAAAGATAAATACAAAAACAATTTTTATATTTGAAGACAGAAAACAAATACAAAAAACAGGCTTTCCAAACGCACCCTAAACTTTTTTGTTGTTGTATTTTATAATTATTTGAACACAATTTTAGAAGTTGTTACACGTTCTAAAACAAATGTGTTTCTAAATCATTTAACTTTGCCAATATTAAGTAAGTACAGTAGCACTTATTTTTAAAATTTTAAATATTATTTTTGAAAAATGAAAGCTATTAGTTTGTCAGTTTGTGACGGATTAGTAGGTTTTATGTCCAACATTATACAAAATAAAATCCTTAAAAAAAAAGAAAGGAAAAAGGTATGCTAGATTTCTAAAATGACGAAAACACCCCCTCAATAGACACCAGGCCGTCCGCCGAGCCAACATGTGCTTCCCTTCTGCCGTAACATCTGATTCGAGAAATCCAAAACCATTTTTAATAGTATTACATATATTTTGTGTTCATATATACACACACATCTATACAGACGCTGTATAGAAAAGTAAAAACCAGCTAAATCTCCCATCTATACTTCCTCTTCGATCCCCTTGCCCTCTATTCTTCTCTGCGTCAGAAGAGAATCCCAACACTCAAAATTTTCTCTCTCTATCTCTACGCAAACCACAGCAACAAAACAGTTCCGCATCAATGCCTGCACAGAAGCGTTCGTCCTCGGATACTCTTCACGATGATGATTCTCTGCAACGGCACTTCCGTCGCAAGCAATCGCGACGTGAACGAGAAGCTCAAGACGACGAAGATGAAGCCCAAGAGGAAGAGGGAGAGCAAGACGACGAGGAAGAAGACGACGAGGGTTAAACATTTTGCTACAGTTTTTGCTCCTTAATTTACTCTGGTTGAGTGTTTTTGGGTCTTTCTTGACGATCGATTGTTTGTGTTTGATATTTCTCAGATTCCGATGGAAGTCGTTCCGAGGATGACCCTTCAAAAATACCCGAGTAACTCTCTCTCTTACTATCCTACTTGTTGATTTGATATTGGTTTAAGATCGACTGGTTTCAATTTCAATTTCAATTCTACTTTAGTAGAGAGTCTCACTTCTCTATTTGTTACGTTGAATGAAGCTTGATACCATAGAGTAACTCTGCGTGTTTAGTTATTGATGTATTTCTCCTTGTATGATCATCGTTGTTAATAAGTTGTTAGTTGGAATGTTGATTTTTCTCATTGGTCTGATTCGTTAAGTTTTTCTCATTGTTCTGATTTGATGTATTGGATGGCATGTCACGAACTAAATTTTATTTTGATAATATATATCTCTATAAATTTGTTGTTAAAATCTTTTTGTTACTGTATTTAAACGAATTCACATTATATATAGATTTTTGGCATTCTATACTATATCATAGAGATTATTGTATTCGTAATCGTTCATGCAACTTACGATAAAAAATTTCATGCAACACAACCACTCGTAAATGCGCTATCACACAAGAAATTCACTCATTGATGGGGAATTTCATTCGTTTACTAATTATTCTTCAATACATAAAACTATCTTCACCCTATCTTACACTATATCTTTGAATCGAATAGATGCAAATGAAAACCCACCCTATTATAAAGAAAACTTTCCATTTATTCACTAATTATTAGGGAATACGATACCACAACTCACCTACCAATAGTTAGAAGTGATTTTAAAACTCAATAGACAAATAAAAAAATATCTCCCTTTTATATGGACTTTTCATTATTTTAACTAATTATTCTAGAATTATGCTACAAATACACAATTTAACTACATTAAAGTACTCTATAGTGTATTCTAAAACATTCCATTATCTCTTAACAATGGTAGTAGTCTCTAAAACTAGTATACTCAATTATGTTTTGCAGCTAGTATATTAAAAAAATATCATGCAGATACCATGTACTGTCTAGACTAGTTTATTCAATCATGTCATGTAGATTCCATCTTCTCGAATTTGAACATCATGATAAGTTGATAATTATAATTGATGCAAATATTGGTCCACTTTTGATGAAAGTTGAGGTGAGAATCATGTTAGATTAGCTGATTGCACTCTTATAAAGAATATGATCTCATAGAGCATGTGAAGACAAATATGCCAAAACCCATGTATGTGTATGCCTATGGGTTTTATCCTTTCTTTTGATGTTGTGCTTGGAATTGATGTTTATGCAGCATTGTTGCTTAACCTACTTGCTCCAGCTGAATTTTCTTTGTTTTGTTAGCTGCTAGCCTGCAACTTTATGAGTATCTTTCCCTGTTAATATGTCTTTATTGACATTATAATCCCTTGAACTTTTTGGTATTCGTGCATGCATTTACTCTTGGATCTGGTTGCTTTTGGCATTCTTTTGTCTTCTTGATTGAATGCATTATCCAGTGTTGCAATCAAAGCCTTGTTAGATTCGAAAAGATTAACTATTTATCTTCAGACATTGAATTCATGTAGCCAATTCTGATAATTGTAACAAATGTTTGTTAAATTGGTCTAACTTGGGTCTGGCATTGTCAAGTTGAGCGTAGCATTTCGCTTGTTAGCCTCTCAAGATGCTAACTTTATTTATTTATTATTTTTTCTAAATATGTTCTCTTCATTCCTGTTGGCACTCCGTGGAAGTTTGTGGGTGAACAATTTTGTACATGATTTTTCGCCTGTTATTTTCTTTGTCTAAAGTGCATTAGGAGTTTGGAATAAGTTCAATGGGGCTGTGATTTTTTATACTGATCACAAAAGTTTTTGTTTGTCATTTGTCATCGCGTTTCTTGATTTGCTTAAAATTGATATTTAATTCTATATAAGGGAAAGAGCATAAAACTATAGGAGGTTTATTGCTTCTTGGCTTAACATGTACAAACATGTTTTGCTGCAATGTTGGTACTTCTTCAACTAATTCTAGTTCATATTCAATCCAGTGAAAGCTAGCTTAATATTTATCTATCTCATGGTTGCTGCAATCGTTTACCACTTCTCTTGAGTTGTTTGGTTATAGGTTTAACTTTTCACAGACACATACACGGTTCATGGCATGTGTTGTCCCCGGGTGGATGATAGATAAATATAAAATATTTACTTTATACTCAATAGTTAGATGATTACAGAACTTGATTTATTTTTGAAATTTTATATTAAGACTTATATACTGTGAATGTTAAACTATGGCTTATATTTGTAGATTATTATGTACTACGTTAGTTTGACTTTGTAATTATATTTTCATCCTTCGCAAAAAAACGTTTCTTCATGGTTGTCCTATCATTACTATGTCTGTGATAAACAGCTTATTTCATAAGGTGTTGAAGGTTTGACACGATGTGTTTCAATATTGTTTCAAAATTAGTGTACGTGGTTACTTTTAGGTTTGTTGGTGTTATATAAGACTTAAGTTGGGGTTGTCTTGGGCATGTTTACCATGTCTCCAAGATATATTGGCCATGAAGTCTCCAAGACTTAAGTTGGGGTTTTCCTATATTTTGGACATGCTCATGAAGTGTTCACGTGTCAAGAGTGTCCTTGAAGTGTTGATGCCTAACATGTGTCCTATAGAAGCATGGCATGCTCGTAAAAGTGGTCTTATGCATTAGGTTTGTAGGTTTTGACCATAATATATGTATCCTTTTGAAGAACAAAGCCAGCCTTGCTATCCATCTGCTTTTGTGGAAACGGTATCAACATTTACTGCACATATAATCATCCCACGAATAAGGTTAATTGAAACTGTTCCATTTTCTTCCATATTTACTGATTGTGAGAAAGGATGTGTATGTGTTTTGCTTATTCATTTGATCCAGTTAGATTATGTTGTTGATTTAGTCTGACGTACTAACATTTCATCCCTCTATATCTTATGCAGAATAATTTCCGTGACGCTTTCAGATCTTCGTACAGAGGTTCAATGTCCAATATGTCTAGGTAAATCTTTTTTCTTTTACTTATTTGAAGCTTTTGTTTCGATATGATAAGTGAACTTCCTGCATTCTACCATAGAGGTTGGTCTATTTGTATGGTAATTATAATCCATAAAATTCGAAACCACTGAAATTTGAGAAGAATGGCAACAAGTTCATAATAACTTATCAAATGGCAAAGATCATGAGAGCAAAAATTTTTCTATTAAGTGATTCTGGAGTATTTTCTTTTCTTGCTTTTTTTTTTTTTTTAAAAAAAGAAAGTATTTTCTCTACTGGTAGGTAATATCCGCCTAGTTTTGTTACTTAAGTGAAAATATAAAATAAGGTTTCTTGTTTACATGTCCTCTCTCTCTCTCTCTTTTATTCATACTAGTTCTTACAGTCATCCAACATATGAATCTTCAATTCTACAATCTAAGTTATAATGGCAATGTATTGCGCCTCTATTTTTGTTAGCAATGTGAGATGTGATTTGTTTCTTTTGAGGCAGAGAATTTCCATGGAGATTTGTGCATAAGCTTGTGGCTTTTATACAGTAGACACCAGAATTCACAGATGAAGTCAAATGCCTTACCATACGGCTATAGGCAGTAGGATAAAATTCTTGGACCAATGCAAATGCAGTAAATAATGAAACATAGGAAGCATAGAAGCTGAACTAAATTGAACAGACACACAGACGGCTATGTCAACTCAAATTGCCTTAGCATATGGCTGTAGGCAGTAGGCAGTAGGCAGAGATTCTCGCACATCTAAAATTCAGTATATAATTAAAATAGAGTGTGTACAAGAATTAAACTAAACACACTCGTGACGGCCATGCCAACTCATCTTGTCCAGCCCACCCTTCCCCTGTCCGTCCTTTTTAAAATGAGGTTGTGTTGTTGATAATTGTAGATAAGAGGGTTGTTCCTATCACAGTCGAGCTGCAGACACCAGAATGCACTATGACTTGAATTTCTCCTCTTTTAACTAGTTTATTTTCACTTCACTAAGTTCTTTTAGTTGGCGATCTTGTCCTCCCCACCCTTCCCCTGCCTGTCCTCCTCTATAAAATGAGTAGACGTTGTTGATAGTGGTAGAAAGGAGGGCCGTCCTATTGGAGTCGAGCTGCAGACACCAGAATGTAGTATAAATTGAATTTCTACTCTTTCTAAAAGTGGTTACTCTGCACTTGAGTAAGTTCTTTTAATTGCTGATGCAATAGTCTTCAAGATAAGACCCTGCATTTGAATAAGATGATAGCTCTCTCTTTGCGATGAATCCCTTCTACATTTTAATGCAGATGAAAACTTGATAAACTCATAGAAAATAAAAAGGCCAATCAATGTCATAACGAGGCAGTCAGTTTTAGTACTGGGATGTTTATGATTTTTTATATTTCCTGCAACTTTGTGGTTAGAATTTATATTTTTTATTTGTTTTTTGGGCTCTTAGTGATAATCACAACAAAAAAAAAAAAAGGCAGAATAAATTAAAGAACTACTTTTTGATTGTGTGTATTATGGTTTGAGGAACTTCACCACAAGTTCTAGAAACGAAAATATGTATTGATGGATTGTTGATGTACTGAAAGCAAGTGCTGCAAATGAATTTATGATTGTATTACCAAAAATAATAACTGGAATTCCTATGATCTTTTTTTTGTTGTTGTTGTTTTGCATTACCAAGAAGTACTTTGCTGGTGATTTTCATGGCTTCTTACAACTTAGATTGGCCTCTCGATTGCTGGCATATAGAAGGAAAGAAAAAGGATCAGAAAATCATTTTGCCTTTCTGCAGCCCTTGTCTGTAGTGGTGTTATACCTAGTAATGGAGTGCATCTTTAACACGCAAGTGTAGGGGCAGATGCTGAGGCCACTGATTGAGTTCGTTTCATTGGTTCGTTTACCTCATTAATCGTTTAGGTTCCATGCCATTTTTGTTAATTTTTTGACGAGTAAGATTCCATACAAATTTTGAGAAATTTGGAATTTTAAATGCTTTCGAGTAGTGCACATTAGACATGCAAAGACAAAGGTAGGAAGGAGAGAACTTGTTAAACTAAAAGAGATGTCAAAGCCTGAATTTCATAACAACAAGAGAAGAAAAGGGAAAAAAATAAGTAAGAGATACCATTAGTGATATTTTTTAAGATTCTGCTACCTAGTTGAATGAAGCTGAAAAGATCAAAAAAGTGCATTTTTTTTTTCTATAGAAGTAAGGAACTATGCCTTGAAGATCAATTGCCGCAATAGCAAAACTACGCGAGTGACTACTCCAAGAGGTCGAGACTCGAGACTGGATCAAATATCAGAAACCGTAGTTTTTATTAGAGAAGGAATCAAAGTAAAAAGGAGCTGCAGGGGTAGGATTTTTTCCCATATGGGTGATGGATACTATTTGGACAGCCCAATTACTAGTGCCTTTTGACTGAAGTGATTTTGGTCAGTTTAGATGTTTTTCGAAGTGATTTCTTGTCTTGCTCTGGCTTAATTTTATCAGTTATTGGTGTTTGGAACTTGTGTCATCATGTTGCTCAATTTTGTAATGGAGCTGTTTGTAGTATGAGATTTCATGAGTCATATGTTTGAGTTAGCTTACCAAGGATTTTCAAAATGTTCTACTGAGGATTAGAAAATAAAGTAGGATTGACTTTTGAAGATTAGAATGGGGTCTTGATCAAAAGGAAAGGTCAGTAGATATGTGAACTTCAGTTTTATGCTGGATAAACAAGTAGATTATTGGACTATCCTGAATCTAACTGAGCATGGACACTCAATACGATTTCAGTTGATGTTAGAAAATTTTGGATATCATATTTACTCTTAGAAATGTAAACATTGGATATTAATCCCTCAAGCATTGACTTGTGTGGTAATAGCTAGATGTTTACTGAGACACCCTTTCTTATACCCATAAGCGAAGTATAAATGGCTAAAGTGTGAGGATCAAACATGATTATTATTGATACGTTCAGGAAGACTGATATATATTAACTCCAGTGAATTTTACTTATACATGACACACGTACAAATATCTACTGTTGCAGAGAGTTATCTACAGAGGAGAATATTGCATGTACAGAATCACAATTGCCTAGTTTACTGAAAGACATAAGTTGTCAAGTTTAAATTCAAGTTGCTCAAAACGTCCAACTATATAAAAATATTATAGTTTATGTTTTATCTTCATTAACTCTCTTCTCTTGTTTCTGATTTCTCTACATATATGTACTCATGCTGTGTATATATGTGAACTGTGCGAGAAACTGTTTTAAGTTGTGACATAATTTTTTGTGCCTCATTGGGAGGGTAGGACTTTATAGAACTTTTCCTGATATTGATGGGTTGAATTAGTCTGGTTTCTGGTCTTGTCTCTTCTTAGGGTAATCGCTGCTTCTTCGAGCTTTTCTTTTGGTGATGTTCTTGAACTTGTGTTGTTGTTGATGGGTTTAGATTTTTTTTATTATTATTAATTTTTTCTTACAGGGCCTCCTATATACTGTGTTTTTTACTCGAAACATGTAATTGTAATTTGACTAAGCACGCACCCACACCTCCACACATATATAGGTCCCCCCCCCCACCCCCCCCCCCCCCCCCCCCCCCTTCTGTCCTGTTTTATAACATTGTGGAAATATTGTGCTGAAGTTTAAAGAGTCTAAGAAAGCAGCAATACCAGTATTGAGTGTTTGTCTGGTTTACATGCTACAAGGTGATTCAGTAGTTGTTGACTTGGTAAAGAGTGTAGTTTAAGATACTGGAGCTCGTACCTAATTTCTTTCTAAGCTGTATATGACTACTTATTTTGCTCAATATAAATATTAATCCTGTATTTAATATGGACAGGCATTATTAAGAAAACCCGAACGGTTATGGAATGCATGCATCGCTTCTGTAGGGAATGCATTGATAAATCAATGCGACTCGGGTAATTCTTACATAAATTTTATTCAGCAGAAAGTTTAATGTCTAATATTTTATTGCAGATTGTAGGACAATTAGATTTCCCTGCTTAGATTGGTATTGGCCTTTTTCTTGTAGGAACAATGAGTGTCCTGCTTGCCGAACACATTGTGCCAGTCGACGATCTTTGAGAGATGATCCAAGATATGATACCCTAATTGAGTCTGTATATCCTGATATTGACAAGTATGAAGAAGAGGTACAGTTATATTCATGATTAACATGACTGCTTTCTTATGTGAATGTGATTCTGTACGCTTCTGAGTGCAAACAATCAGTGTTCTAAATATCTCGTTGCAGGAACTGGCTTTTCATGATGAAGAGAGGGCTCGTAATAAGCAGGTCGGTTGAAATAATGTAGAAAATTCTTTCATGCTTGTAGCTGTGTCCCTTTATGTTGTATTGAGTTCGTCCTACGGAATGGTTTGGATTCTAACTTTTAAATGGATTGGACACACTCGTGTCTGAATTTTTCTTTTTGTTCGTTTCATATCGAACTTTTTGGACAGATTCAAGCATCAATTGCTCAAATATTTCAGCGACAATCAGAAGCACTTGTTAAGAGGCGAACAACTGGTAAAGATACAGGTTCTACATCTACAGCAAGATTACAGCGGAATTATCGAAATGCTTATACAAGAAGAAGAAGGAATAGCCGGGTCACCGAACTAGTAGGATCTGACGACAATGAGGAGGAAAATGATCATGATGGGAACAAAGATTCATCTTCAACTGAAGAACATGGAATAGAAAGAAAGCAGAGGAGGGGCAGGAGACGTACAGGAGCTCGGCTGTCCCAGCCGTCTCCATCAACAGCAAATTCTGAGAGTAAATGCATTGAAAATGATGTAGAAGCGGGCACGGAAAGTAGGGTTATTTCTCCCGGTATTGTTTGGAACCCCGAAATGCTTGCTTGGGGCAGAGGTGGCACTCGGAGTCATGCTCGACATGGCAGTGCCAGCAGTAGCAAGAATGTTCGCAGCACCCGCTTGTCCAAGCTAGTTGAGTATCTCCGAAGCTTAGACGAAAATGACAATGAGGTGAAAATAGAGATAATGCTGAATCATTTGCTGAATTATGATTAGGTCACCCACAGGAAAACCTGATTTCAGTATGTGATGTCATAAAAATTTTATTTAGTTATTGTGTCACATCACTATGGTTTAAGCCTTTTCTTGTTTGCAGTTAGATGTACATCTCATGCTTATTTCTTTGGACAAACAAAGAACACCGAGTTTGCAGCAGCCCTACCTATGCTGCCGGCCGAGTCTGTCAATTAGACACCTTTGTGAAGTGAGAATACTCTCCCACCATCTTTCTCCATGATTGTAGTTTGAGGAAGCTCTTGTACAATTAAGAGAATGCAAATAATAGCTTTGAAGTACAGTCTTTTTCTTTTATTTGTTTAGAAGTTTTTCCGAAGTTGATAGAAACACCACATTTAATTCCTGCTATGCTTTACTTCAGTGGTAAAGCATGTCATCATTAGCTAATGATCACACGGTACTGGCCCAAACAAACTCACACAAACTTGATTAGTGATTGTCTTATTGTTTACATAAGTATTTCTGAACTTATTGCATCATTAGCATGCACTTTTGTATTGTTCTGTAAAAGGTTGAATCTATAAATTAAAAAATAACTTGCTGATATTACGAGCTTTAGATCACTGCTCTTGGTTTTACTTTATTTTCTGTTGGAACAAAAAGCAAAGTTCATTAGACAATTGTCTTTATTTTTCTATTTTACCACTTCTGGAGTGCTTGTCTAAGGATTGCACGTGTAATATCTTCATTTTGACAGTACATTGCTCGTGAGACAACATTACGAGCGGATGATGTTGAGTTGCTAGCTGTGAAGGAGACTCCGAATTGTGATGGTGAGCAGTGCACTCTCAACCCTTCAACCTTAACTGACAATATTAATTCCATCTCCCAAATGGATGATCAGTGCAAAGTTGGGCTACAAATTTTGGAAGAACCTGAAACTCTGGCAGCTGTCAGAGCCAATTCCAGTTCGAGTCAGGGCCATTTGGTATGTACTTTTATAGATCGATGGTAACTAGCCCCCTTCCCCCCCCCCCCCCCCCCCGGAACCTTGCTCAGATAATGATGGGGGGATCTTTAACATAGAGAGCGAACATTTATCAAGTCTGGGACAATTCTCTTTTGTCTTCTTTTAACTGGTTCTATTATCTATCTTTCTTTTCCTGTGCCTTTTCAGGTTTTAGCATATCAACAGAAGGAGAGTAACTAGTGAATGTGCGATGAGCCTACCATGCGCTTTTTAGTGTTATGAAATGCCCACTTCCGCTGTTAGTAAGGGGAGGTGCATCAGTGTACGCAGATAAGCTGCGTTAGGCGATCTCTATGGCTGCTTCCAGACCCAGGTGAAGCAGAGTGTCCTGTATTTAGATCGTGCTTGAGAATATACATTGCTGGGGGAGTTAACTCCGAGCAGCAATAGACTTTAATTATATACATGTGTCTTTTCTACAGTTATAGTTTGGGTTCTTTTACTTAGGAAGAACTGCTTATATATAAATGTTGACAATTATACTATGGATCAAATTGTATGACATGTATTGTGTTGAACTATGCTTTTCTTGATATACATAATCTCCTCTTAACCGCTTATGAATCTGAAAGTTCAGAGTATTAGTTTGGTCATGTGTGTTGGACCTTCATACTTTGAGCCTACGAAGAACTCTATCCACCGAAATGGAATTCTGGGTGGGAAAGAAAATGGAATTTGTTTGCATAAGTAGTAGGTACAATGGAGTGAGGTAGTCTTCAAAGAAGAGAACATTATAAGACTATACTGGTATGAAGGGTATGCCTTTTTAAACTTGTACTCCATGTTTAATTGGTAATTTCATTTCGTAAATTTCCTTCTTCTAGAATAAGGTGTTCTTGATGTTATTCGTATTAATTTTTATTTTATAAAAATTAGAAGTCCTGGTGTGGTACACTTTATTTTATGACATTAATTGATGATCATTCTAGAAAAAGTGTTAGCTTCTGCTTTGAAACCTAAAGATGAAATAAATCACTAAGGTCCGTTGGTTTGGGTGAATGGATTTGGAATTGAATTGGAATTGCATTGGAATTTGAATGTCATAGTATTTCAATTCCACAAATACAATTTCAAATACATTATTTGGAAGTATCTTGGAATTCAAGTGTAATTGGAATTCAATCTTAAAGTCAACCCAATTTAAATGTAAAATTAAAATAGACTGTATAGATAAATATATATATATAGATAGATAGATACAAGCATACAAGTATAGGTATTCATATATATACATGTGTATGTATGTGTGTGTATACATGTATTTATATGAATGTGTGTCTATATATGCGTGAATTTATATGTATGTGTTTATGTGTATATTGTTGGGATTTATGCCCTAGCATAGCAAATTCCATAAAATATTTCTTGTATTTTCTGAAATTGATATTTTATATAATGGTGAATAATGTATTAAAAGTGTCCACTTAATTGCATGTATTATTTATATTTATATGATGGGGTTCATATACAAGAGATAAATAATAATCATAAATAATTCATTGTTGGTAATAAAGGATGGACTCTTTGATTAATTAAGACATGAACCGAATCCCGATAGGTTGAGAAATATTGTGAGAGTCGTCGCATACAATTGTTCCCTATCAAATGTCATAACACTTAACTCTTAAACATGAAAGAAGTATAAACTCTAGTATTAATTAGTAATTACTTTGATTTGCTCGGCGGAGCCTCCGAGATCCTTAGACCGACACTTTAGGTAGTTATTTAATTAATAGTTAGAGGGTTATATTCTCAAGAGTTACATTAATGCTAAGTGTATATATATTTCATATTGATTACATTTGATTACAAGTAAAAATCGAATATCTTCGTGTGGTTTGATAAAAACATTTTTATATACTTATAAAGGTATTATATTTTCACCAAAATATTTTATTTGATCAAATGAAGATAATCATAAAAGGAAAAATATATACATTTATTGTGTAATCGGATTGATGACTTTTACTATCCGATAACCAATTAGGCAAAGAGGGGTTAAAGTGCAACATTGACTTAGTGGTTATTTACTTTTCAATTAGAGTGCAATTAATCTTTTTTAGTGGAGTAAGGGTTAATTAATGAATTAAGTGAATTGGGCTCAAGCCTTAAATGGACTGGACCAATTATTAATTCATTGAAGCCAATTTGATTACTAAGCCCAATGGATTCTCACACATAACTCATATTTGATGATGAAGCCCAAAAAGGGTTGGATAGACATTTTATGTTAAGATAAGAAGAATTATTATTTCTAATTACTAATGATGTATTATTAGTGGAAGAATACTTAGAATACTTATTCTTCCACTAGTGATGGAATAAGTTGTGTATGATTAAAGTAAAACATTATTATTTTGCTTTTGCAAAATAATATATTTGTATATATATATATATATGTTGTATGCCTATAAATTGGCAAGATTGGTGAAAGACCAAAAGACAAGAGAAATACAACAAGAATGAAATAAAATTATCTCTACTTAGCTAAGTTTTCTTCCTCTCTTTTGATTCCCATAAACCATAAGCTTCAAGTGTTCATCATATGGGAATATGTGTGATTCCTAAGGCAAGAACATAAATCACTTCCAAAGTGATTTCGGTAGATAGTTCAAGGGGGCTAGTGGAATCTTCTATAAGAGTGAACATACTCTTTCGTGAATTATTGTGAGACTTACTCAAGTCTTGTTTGTAAGTAATCCTACACTTTAGTTATGTAGACATACATATCGATTTTTCATATAAACTAGTTCCTATATAAGAATCAAGACTTGGGGAAAAAATTTAAGTTCCACAAATTATGAGAAAAACTCAATTTCCCAACATATATATGTGTGTGTGGCTATATATTTGTGTGTAGGTGTATTCGTACTTGTATATGCGTCTATGAGTTCATATATAAATACATATATATAAATGTGTATATATGTTTCTATATATAAACGTGTATATATATATTTATATATATATAGTTGTGTGTATATATATAATTATGTGTATATATATAGGCGTATGTATATATATAGATATTTATGTATATGTATGTATGTTGGTGGTTGTGAAAAATTTGTTGTTAGAGAGAGAATATTTAGTGGGTCAAGGTTTGGAGAATATGTGGAATTGAAAATCACAACTTCACCTTGTGGAATTCAAGTTCTGGAATTGGTGTCATTGAAATTGCATTTCAATTCTAATTTCAAAGTATTTTGTTATATCTAGACAATGAATTTGAAATTGGAATCCCCAATTCCAATTCCACAACTCTAATTCCATGATCCCAAACCGACCCTAAATGATTTGATGTTCTCACAGAGTACTATACTTGTACAAGCGCGTACCACGTTGATAAGTCTTTATGGGTCAAAACCCAACATCATCTATGAGAATGTAATCGAAATGTTTTAAATGATCTTTTCTTCACAAATTATGGTGTTTTTTATAAAGGGTAAATTACAGTTTCACCTCTCTAGATAGGATATATTACAACTTGACCTCCTCTAGATTGGATAATTACACCCGCACCACCTCTAAGTCATTTCCAATGACCAGTAATTTGAAATTACCTAATTGCCCATCATATTTTATTATAATTTTATTAAAAAAAATTAAATATTAATTTACCTATTTGCCCTTCATTAAAACCTAACCTAACCAAAATTAAAATAATCTAACCTAAATTAATCTAACATATCTTCTTCTTCATCCCCTTCTTGAAAAAACCTAACTCTAAATTCTCCCTCTAAACACACAAATACACGCACACAATATCTATCTCTTTCATCAAAGTTCATATGAGATAATTTAACAAACCACAGTTCAAAAGATTTCTAAATTTTGTGAGAATGGGTTTCTTCACATGAGATAATTTTACAAACTCAAATTTTGTATACAGATCTATATGTGTATATGTATATTTGTATATATAGTTGTTGATGTCGCTGCCGGACCGCCGCCGTCCTCCTCTTCCTCCTCTTCCTCGTCCTTCTCCTACCCTGCCATCTATATATGTATATGTATAAACAGATCTATATATATATATAAATATTTATACATATATATTCATGTCTATGCATATATATTCAAATTCGGGTGAGCTTATACATAGATCTATCTATCAATCTATATGTATGAGTTTAGTGTATATGGTGTTCATGTTTATGAATTTCTAGGTTTTCAAGTATGGAATTCTACTTTTTATACATGGAATTCATATGTGTGTTCGTGAGAAAGGTCGATGATAATATTTTTGGATTTATTGGAAAGAGAGAGAGGCGATCATTGTTACCATTGTTTTACTTTCATTGATCATCAAGAAATTTACTAATGTAGGAACTAATAAATAACAATGGACATGGTTTTTTAAATTTCATTTGGCTATTTCGGTATCATGGTTCTTGAAAGATATAATTTTCTGTGAATCACTCGAGGAAATAGAAAAATTATAATATTCAGGGACTCATATATATATATATGTGTGTGTGTGTGTGTGTGTGGTTTTCCATAAGAATTGTGGTTAAACTATGGTACTTAGTAACTTAGTGCAGGGGACATAGTTATTTGGTTATTGGAGGTTTTCTAGGAAATCGCTATGATTGTTAAGGTGGCAAATTAATTTTGTAGGACAAGATCAAATTATTTTACCAAACATGGGTTAGTGTTCTCAGGTGGGTGATGATTTTGATAAATCTGTAGGAAAACATAGACATACGTATATGAATGTGTATTATTATTTAGGGGTAGCTTTGTGGTTTATAACATAAAGGGTAATTGTGTCAATTCATAAACAAACTAGAGGGGCAAAACTGAAATCTCACTAAGTCAAGGCTAACACAGTAATTTCCCATGCAAAAATTGGATTGACCGGCGTTGACCTTACCGGAATAATGAGGGAGGGGGAAATTGTTACAAAAACCAATCTAAAGGGGGTGCGGGTATAATTATCCAATCTACAGGGGTCAAGTTGTAATATATCCTATCTATAAAGGTGAAATTGTAATTTACCCTTTTGATAAAATTAAAAAGGGAAAATATCACATACATCCCATCAGTTTAGTGATATTACACGCGATACCCCTACTGTTTCCAAATCGAGCAGATACCTCCCTCCAGGTTAGCTCCGGATATCACTTTCACCCCTCCATTCAAAGTCAAACCGGTCAACTCTGATTTCATGTGTGATTTTACCTAATTGCCCTTCATGGTTAATTTCAATAAACCCCCCTAAACTATTGAATTTCATATTGCCCTCACCCTAATGAGTAAATTACAGTTTTACCCCCTAAAATTCGAAAAAATATTTAAAATTTAAAAAAATATATAAAATTTGAAATATATATAATTCAAAAATATATATATATAATTCGAAAATATATATAAAATTTTGAAAATATATATGTAAATTTTGAAAAAATATAAAAATTGAAAAAAAATATAAATTTCGAAAAACATATATAAATTTCGAAAAACATATATAAATTTTGAAAAATATATATAAAATTTGAAATAAATATATAAAAAGCAAAAGAGCATAAAACCCCCATATGCTTTCTAAGGGTTACAAAATACCCCCCTATGCTTTTTTTTTGCCCCCATTTTACTACCCTCGCATTTCTAAAACAAGCAAACTACCCCCTTAAGCCTATATTAAATTTAGAAAAAAGATATAAATCAAAATTTTAATTTCATTATAAAATTCGAAAAAATATATATATAATTTGGCAAAAAATATAAAATTCGAAAAAAAAATATAAATTTTGGCAAAAAATATAAATTTCGAAAAAATATATATTAAATTTCGAAAAATATTATAAAATTCGAAAACAAATATAAATTTTCAAAAAAAATATAAATTTCGAAAAAGATATATAAAATTCAAAAATATATATATTTTGAAAAAACAAATATAAAATTCAAAAAAAAATGTTTTTTCTAATTTTATATATATTTTCGAATTATATATATGTATTTTTCGGAATTTTCTATATTTGTTTCAAATTTTATATATATTTTTTGAAATTTTATATGTATATTTTCGGAATTTTATATTTGTTTTTGAATTTTATATATATTTTTTGAATTTTATATATTTTTTATAATTATAAATATATTTCGGAATTTTATATATATTTTTGAATTATATAGATATATATTTTTCAGAATTTTATATATATTTTTTGAATTTTATATATTTTATCTAATTTTATATATTTTTTTGAATTATATATATATATTTCGGAATTTTATATATATTGTTTTTGAATTTTATATATTTTTTATAATTTTATATATATATATTCGAATTATATATATATTTTTCGAAATTTTATATATACTTTTGAATTTTATATATTTTTTTGAATTTTATATATTTTTCGGAATTTTATATATATATATATATATATTGAATTTTATATATATATTCGAATTATATATATATTTCGGAATTTTACATATTTTTTTCGAATTTTATATATATTTTTTGAATTATATATATATTTTTAAATTTTATATATTTTTTTAAATTTTAGGAGGTGAAACTGTAATTTACCCATTAGGGTGGGACAATGTGAAAATTCAATAGTTTAGGAAGGTTTATTGAGGGTCATTTCATAATTTTACATCCTATGGATTCATCCAAGGGAGGTAATTGATATTTTGGAAATAATAAGGGTACCACGTATAATATCAATAAATATGGGGGAAGGTATGTGATATTTTCCCAATTAAAAAAAAAGTACTTGAAATTTTATATAAATTAAGTTGTACCGAAGGCTTCAAATAGTGATTAAGAAAATTACAAGATACTTTTTTGTATCTTTAAATATTCAGTCTTTTTAGTGATAAATGATAATTCCGTCAACCGAAGGACCACTTGACCCAACGATATATAATCTCTCATTCCATTTGAGAAGGCGAGGGGTTCAAGTCTCCTTGAAGACGAAATGGATGTGTGTGTAAAAAAAAAAATCTTTACCATTCAAATATATATATATATATATATATATATATATATATATATAATTTGATGAGTCCGTTACTTGGAATTTCACTTTATTTTGAATAAAATTTGATATTTTTAGTAATTTTTAAACTATATCAAACAAATTCTTAATAAAATTAGTGTCGAATATATTCAAACTTAACTGCAAGAATAAACGTACCTATGTTACTTCTAATACTTGAGCACTCAACTATCCTTTTTGATGCAGGAGGATCAGCGCAAGGATGGTAGGAAATCGTGATCTGTTGTTTTCCTTTTCAAATCTCTATTTTTAGTTAATTTTTACTACTTATGGTAATTTTCTATTTGTCAATTAGGAATTGATTCTGAACCCGATTTGGGCCAGATTTTTGGCAATCTTTTGATTTCTTTCCGTATTTTGTTTTGGTAAGACTTTTAGGGCTTTGCTATTTTTGGTAAAATCCTTAATTTTCAGCTATTTAAACTCGGCTTGTGGGTTGTTTTTATTAATTCTTGATTATAAACAATTTTATTAAATTCCAGAGTGTTCTCTGAATTTTGGGTCGAAATTCTCTTGTTTTTCCTTCGCAAAGTACCTATTGCACTAGCCTGCAGAATAATCTCTATTATGTCCGGCGTCAATTGGTATCAAAGCTCAGCATCTTCCTGGCGGTATTTTCATCAGTTTTCAATGGCTGGTGGTCGTGGTCGTGGTGGTCGTCGTGGGCAGGTTCCGATTGAGGAAGTCCCGCATCGTGATCGTAACGTTCAGGCTGTTATGATTGAATATTTGCAGAGGCAAGTGGCAGAGTTAACCCAGCGCCTGGCGGCGCAGGAAATCGGTAATCATGATGTGGAAGATTCTGATACCGACAATTCCACCTTCGAAAATCTGTATCCACAGTTAGGGCCAATATTTTCAGAAGATTCTGATTCCGAAGATGATTGGTTGAAAACCAATATTTTCGTTGGAGAGCCAGTGTATGACGAATAAGGAGATGAGGATGTGTTCAATGTAAGCACGACGACTGAAGTTCAGTGGACGCTTCCATACTAGTGGTCGGATTATGAAGTCAATAACCTCGTTGAAGTTGATCAGATGGAAGACATTTTCTTGAACTCCTTACTGGAGGACGGTATAACTGGCATGGAAAATCTTGAGATCCCATTTAGCAATCCTCCTGAATCTCAGCAGAATGTGATCCCAGCAGCAGGTCCAAAGAAGGAAGTTGTTTTTATGCCTTGTGGAAATAGTGCAGCAGGTGAGGTTTCATAATTACCCATAAAGGTCCAACAGCTGTTTTCAGAATTCTCTGTTTTGAAGCCAGAAGACCTTCCTCCTGGACTGCCGCCAGAATTACCCACGGGTCGTTCACATCCTAGGGCAGGTGAGTTGGCCCAACATCTTCGAGGCATCCATAAGCAGGTGAAACTGGCCAGTCACGAGAGCAATGCCAAATATAAAACTCGAGCGGACAGTCATCATCGTCAGGTACTTTTTGATGTTGGTGATTTTGTTTGGGTTGTATTAACTCGTGATCGTTTCCCTGTTGGCGAGTATAATAAGCTTAAGGAGCGGAAGATTGAACCCTGTGAGATATTGCAGAAGATTAATGACAACGCATATAGGTTGTGTCTCCCTAGTCACTTGAAAACATCTGATGTCTTTAATGTGAAACACCCGAGTCCTTGTTTTGCGGATTCTGCTGATGCTGCTGTGAACTCAAGGACGAGTTCTTTCCAACCCGGGGTGACTGATGCAGGAGGATTAGCACAAGGATGGTAGGAAATCGTGATATGTTGTTTTCCTTTTCAAATCTCTATTTTTAGTTAATTTTTACTACTTATGGTAATTTTCTATTTGTCAATTAGGAATTGTTTCTGAACCCGATTTGGGCCAGATTTTTGGCAATCTTTTGATTTCTTTCCGTATTTTGTTTTGGTAAGACTTTTAGGGTTTTGCTATTTTTGGTAAAATCCTTGATTTTCAGCTATTGAAACCCGGCTTGTGAGTTGTTTTTATTAATTCTTGATTATAAACAATTTTATTAAATTCCAGAGTGTTCTCTGAATTTTGGGTCGAAATTCTCTTATTTTTCATTCGCAAAATACCTATTGCACTAGCAGCCTGCAGAATAATCTCTATTATGTCCGGCGTCACTTTTAATGTTTTTCTTAATGATATTATAATTTTTAGTGGTCTGTTTAAAAGAAATTCTTAAAAATTAATTCTCAACTCATTCAAAGTTGGGGAACAAAGAAACAAGTAGACTTTAAAAGTGACATGGATATATAAATGGATTTAAAAAATGTACTTTCAGTCCATAGAGTGACTTAGATTGCGAGTTCAAATTAGAAAGAGAGAAGAAATACAAGATATTGCACAAATGTTCTGCTTTAAATATACAAGATGATCACATTGGATCATCCAAGACCTTCATTGAAAATTAAAGTAAAGGACTCAAATTTAGTACATAAACTTACATAAGCTGCCAAAGATTGCATAAATATGGAAAAAAACAAGATAGCCCAACCTCTCTAAAAAAGCAAAGATAAGGTGACAACCAAACTGATGTAGATTTCATAAACTATGCTAAAAAGGAGACACGTGTCACTAGAATTCATATCTTTTATGTGATGTTGGAGCTCATTGATCTTCTCTAGTTTGTGTTTTATGAAACGGCATCCTACCCTTGGTATGAATATCAATACACCTCTGGGTCTTGGTAAAGAAAAACAAAACAAACCTGTCTTTTTTATTAAGCAGAGGCAAAGGTCAGTGTGTATTTGAGAGAGTGACACCTATGCGAATTTGCATGCTCATTCCTAATGCTGTCAAGCCACGCATCTCTGTGACCATACCTCATTCCATCCTCGTCATCCTTTTTCTCTCTCTCTAAAAACACAACCCTCTATTTCTCTCTCTATACCGCCCTATATATCTCACCCTTCCGTTGCTCCCTTCTCATTCAACATCTATCATTATCTCCACAGCATACTGTTTTACCCTTTCTCTCTCTTTCTATATATATACATACATATCTATATATCTATATATATCAGCTATAATGGGCAGTGTTTGTGCTGACCAGCATAAGTTCCATCCCTCCCACCAACTCCTCCTCAACAAGAAGGTCATCCGTGAAATTGACATTCCGCCGCGAAAACTCCTCGACCGCCGCGCTGCCGCCGCCATGTCGCCGGAAAATATGGAGATGTTTCTGGATTCGCCGAGGGTGGACGAGACCCTCCTCCACAAATTCCTCCCCTTCAACGGCAGCGACGACGACGACGCCGACCCCTACTCCTCCGACCACTTCCGGATGTTCGAGTTCAAGGTCCGGCGGTGCACTCGCAGCCGGAGCCACGACTGGACCGACTGTCCCTTCGCCCACCCCGGCGAGAAGGCCCGCCGGAGGGATCCGAGGCGGTACCACTACTCCGGCACCGTCTGCTCCGAGTTCCGCCGCGGGAGTTGCAGCCGCGGCGAGAACTGCGAGTTTGCACACGGGGTGTTCGAGTGCTGGCTCCACCCAGCTCGCTACCGAACCGAGGCCTGCAAAGACGGCAAGAATTGCAAGCGCAAGGTTTGTTTCTTTGCTCACTCGCCTCGTCAACTCCGTATTCTTCCTTCTCATTGCCACGACAACAATTCTTCGCCGGTGAACTCTCCGGTGGCGGCCGAGAGGAAGTACCGTAACTCAAACCATTGTTGTATGTGTTGTCACTCTGTCACACCCTCTCCCACCTCTACTTTGATGGGTATGTCTCATTTGTCCCCGCCCATGTCCCCGTCGCTGTCACCGCCGATGTCGCCGGCGAAAAGCCGCTCGGCCAGAGGGTATTCGCCGATTTCCCGGTATGCGGATCGTTTGGTGGGTCGTGGATTGAAGCTGAATCAGTTTAATAACCATGGGGGTATGAGCTACAAGGATGCGCTGACTGAGCTGATTAGCTCTTTGGATGCTATGAATATGAATCATGAAGCTTCTTCAATTGCAGTGACTAACAACGATAGGAATGTGTCATGGGTTGATGATCCAACTGTGGATTGTGATGACCATCAGTTTGTTCGCTCTTCTAATTCATACCCGAATACATCTGGGTTTCGAGATTCTTTCTGTATTGCTGATTCTTCAAGCCGCAGGAGCTTCATTGATGACAACGGGTCGGGTTGTCCGGATTTTGGGTGGGTCAATGACTTGCTCACTTGAGCATTTCGTGTTGGTGATCATTGATGATGATGATGAAAATTTGCAAGTTAGGAAGACTGAGTGTAATGGCAAGGATGTGTATATGGAGGGACTTGAATTTGTTGTTTTTGGTTTTAATAAGTCTGTAGAATTCCATCCGAGTGTGAGTTCTTTTTTTATATAAATCAATGTATCAAGTTTGTTTAGTTTCTGTTTATTTTTGTGTTTTGAGGGAAATTTGAGTATTGTTGAGAGTTGTTTCGATGTATTTGATGTGAGAAGTGTAAACATTGAACAACATGGTGTTTGATTGTCTCTCAAATGAGTATGAATTGAACTTTGATTCTCTTTCCTTGTTGGGAATTGGAATTGACTCGTATTATCTGACTTGGTGAGCTGTCCTGCCCAAGAGGTTGCAGAATTCGTGCAATACCCCTGATTAACACGTGTACTTTTAAAGTGGGATATAGCAAGATTTTTGTAATCAAATTGCTTTAGAATTGGGATTTGATATCATCTTATTAATCAGGTAGAGGGAAAGTAGGAAAAATAAAAAAGAGAAACATTTTGGTTTTGGGGTTGCGAATTTTATGCTTGGGTTTGGAATTTTCTACTTTTATTGTGTTTCTATGTTTTTTAGGTTGCTAAGAAAGACAATTCTTTTTTTCCAAATCCGTTCAATACGTAGGTGAAGTGGATCTAATAAAATAAAAAAAACTATACAGGATGAATTGTAATTCAATTGATCATTTTTCAACTGGTTTAATATGATAGCTAGAAAGCTTTTGGATGGTCAATTTCAATTCTACATTCTTATAGTAATAGAAACGGAAGTGTGAAACTAATAAAAAACATGGAGGAAAACTAATGAGGGCTATAACTGGATAAACTCTACAGATAAACTCTACATTATCACATTGTTTAAATCAGGGTCAATTTAAAGAAACCCCTTTTACTATCCAGTTTAATCAATTAATTTTTATTGTGTTCACTTTGCCCCCTATACTATTCAATTTCATCATTATGCTCCCTCATCTCATATTTTGAGTCAAAATGCCTAAACTACCTTCAATAGTATAAGGGGTGGTTTAGTAAAATCAACCGTTTAAAAAATTATTTTTCGAAGGGAGTATATTATTTTCCAAAATATGAATTATTTCAGAATAAATAATATATATTTTTTGCAAAAAAAATTATTTTTCAGAAAAAATAAAAATATTTTGGAACATAATAGTATATAACATCATATTTTGGAACATAATATATATTTTTCGAAAAACAAAATCATAATTTGGAGCATAATAAATACCTTTTTGCAAAAAAATATTTTTCAGAAAAAAATCATATTTTGGAACATAATATATATTTTTCGTAAAAAACTCATATTTTCCGAAATATATATATATATTTTGAAATTTATAGTTTTTACGAAAAATATAATTTATTTTCGAAAAATAATTTTTTTAAGGGTTGATTTCACTAAACCCCCTTATACCATTAAGGGAGGGTAGTTTAGACATTTTGACTCAAAATGTGAGGAGGAGGGGACATAATGATCAAATTGAATAGTATAGGGACAAAGTGAACATAGTAAAAGTTAGTTGATTAAATTGAATAGTATAAAGGGGTTTCTTGAAAGAAACACTTTAAATTATGCAATATTGCATTACTCATTTGAGATGGCGTGGCAAGTTTCTCAGCGACAGGTGGCGAACATGCTGGGTTGGGGTGGGATCTCATCGCGGCGATCAGATCAAGATGGATAGAAGGAGCTGCTTGTATGTTAACGCACCCGGAGGGACAGAGTTCGATATACACGTATGTATATATAAATATATATAAGGTAAATAGCATTAAACCCCCTTGAACTATACTTTCTCTCTCAACTAACCCCCCTCAATTATATTTTTGACTATAAATCCCCCAAACTATCATGATTGTTACAATTCAATCCCTCCCGTCATATAGTTGTTAATTAAATTTAGGATAATTTGCACTCAAATCCCCTAAAGTTTTGATTAATTGCACTCACCCCTTGAGATTTCATTTTCTTTGCAATAACACCCCTGAAATGGTTAAGACCCCATGAAATGACTCTTGTGCCCTTGCTTTAGCGTAAAAGGCATGTTGGTTAAATTAATGGACCAAACAACCCTTGTATATTAAGCTCAATTTGAAAAAAATTTAAGTACTTCGGATACAAGAATTTTTAAAATAGGGATATCTACATATAGGTAGACATAAGGATCACTAATTACAAATAGGTAAACTTTTACCTTTCAATTACTAATACATCAACTTCACTAAACTAATTACAAATGGGTCAACTTTTTTGTTTAAAGACAAAATACCCCCAAAAAAACTCCAATCTTCTTTTTATTCATCTCTCCCATTCCAAAATCCCCAAACACTCGAAAATAAAAATAAAATATTTCGAAAAAATTATAAATATTTCAAAAAAATTAAAATATTTCTGGAAAAATAAATACTTCGAAAACAAAATGAGGAAAAAAAATATTTTGGGAAAAATAAAATATTTTGAAAAAATAAACTATTTCGGGAAAAATAAAATATTTCAAAAAATTTAATTAGGAAATAAAATATTTCAGGAAAAATAAAAAAAATTGGAAAATATAAAATATTTCGAAAATATAAAATATTTTTCCCGAAATATTTTATGACATGCATTCAAAGCAATTTATACTAAACAAGTAAGATTCAGATTATGTCCACTGTCATATTGAAATAAATTATCTAAATATAGTTACTTTTTAAGACTTATTACCTAAGATTATCTAAATAAATTACCTAAGATTTATTACTTTTTAAGACACCAAATTTCAAAACAAATTCAACTCAATCAACTCGTTCTTGATACTTCTTGACTCCAAAATATTGCATTGTAATCAGCAAGAGGTCTAAGGCTTGAACACATTTTGTTGAAAAGAAGAAAAAAAAGTGAAAAAGAAATAAACAAAAATATTTCCAAATATTTATATTTTCGAAATATTTTATTTTTCCCGAAAAAAAAATTTTCCTCATTTTTTTGAAATATTTTATTTTTCCAAAAATATTTTTTTCCTCATTTTGTTTCTGATATATTTTATTTTTATTTTTGAGTGTTTGGGGATTTTGGAATGAGAGAGAAGAAGAAAAATAAGATTGGAATTTTTTGGGAGTATTTAAGTCTTTAAACAAAAAAGTTGACCCATTTGTAATTAGTTTAATTAAGTTGATGTATTTGTAATTGAAAGGTAAAAGTTTACCTATTTGTAATTAGTGATCCTTATGTCTACCTATATGTAGATATTCTTATTTAAAAAATCCTTGTATCCAAAGTACTTGAAAAGTTTTTCAAATTGAACTTAATATACAAGGGTTGTTTGGTCTATTAATTTAGCCAACATGCATTTTACACTAAAGCAAGGGCACAAGAGTCATTTCATGGGGTCTTAACCCCTTCAGGAGGTGTCATTATAAGGAAAATGAAATCTCAGGGGGTGAGTGCAATTGACCTAAACTTTAGGGGATCTATGTGCAAATTAACCTAAATTTAACTAACGTCGTTATGACGAGAGGGACTGAATTGTAACAATTTCATAATTGAGGAACCATCTTTTAGTTGAGGGGGGTTAGTTGGGAGAGAGAGTATAGTTGAGGGTGGCTAGTTGGGAGAGAGAGTATAGTTGAGGGTGGCTTAATGCTATTTACCCATATATATATATGGGTAAAGTACATTAAACCCCTGAATTATTTTCTCTCTCTAAGCAAACCCCCCTGAACTATGTTATGGCCTTCAAATTATGAAATTGTTACAATTAAAGACACTCCGTTATAACACATTAGTTAAATTAGGATAATTTGTACTCAGATCAAGATGAATAAAAGGAGTTGCTTGCATATATATAAATATATATGGGTAAGTACATTAAACCCCTTAACTATTTTCTCTCTCTAAACAAACCCCCCTGAACTATGTTATGGCCTTCAAATTATGAAATTGTTACAATCAAGGACACTCCGTTATAACACATTAGTTAAATTAGGATAATTTGTACTCAGATCACCTGAGGTTTCGGTCAATTACATTCACCTCTGAGATTTCATTTTCCTTACAATAACACCTTCTGAAGGGGTGAAGATCCCATAAAATGACTCTTGTACCCTTGCTTTAGCGTAAAAGACATGTTAGCTAAATTAATGAACCAAACAACCCTTGTGTCTTAAGTTCAATTTGGAAAACTTTTCAAGTATTTTGGATACAATGATTTTTTAAATATTATCACATTTCTTTAAATTATTTTTTAAAAATTGTCATTTTTGTAATATAGGCCCCAAAAGACATCGTTTTTTAATTTTTCCCTAAAATTAATATTGTGACCTTTTACATTAAATAATAATAATACACTTTATTTATTATTTATATTTTTTTTTGTATTTTAGAAGGTGATACATGTATAAAATATTTGTGAGCTCATATAATTTAATTGATTTTGTAAATAAATAACATACAACTCCTACAATTTAAACAAGTAGTAATACATTTTAATTATAGTTTTTGTTGTATTGTAAGAGGTGATAAATGTTATAAATAGTTTATAATTTATTATTCTTTGTGTAAAATTAATTTAAGCCCTTACACTATAAAATAATAACAAACTTTACTTATTGTAATTTTTTATATTTTTATAAAAATATGACAAATGGTTTATTATTTATTATTTTTTTGTAAAGTTAATTTAAGTCCTTACACTTTAAATAATGACAAATTTTACTTATTATAATTTTTTAATTTAAGTCCTTACACTTTAAATACTGAATCGAAATATTAGACAATCCTTGTATTTTTATTAGCAGTATATAGATAGATAGATATATACAGATTTATGTATTTTAAGTTATATTATTTTTCCTTACCGAAATATATTTGTCTTATATCTTTACTCTATATCTAAATAAATATCCATTAGAGTTACATTTCAATTAATGTATATTAATTAATTATTTTTTATATAAAAAAATGAAAATATTTATAACCCCCTTGTCTTATATCTTTACTCTAGATATTTTGAAATATTCATTAGAGTTACACTTTAAGTAATGCATATTAATTAATTATTATTATTTTTTAAAAGTATTGAAATATTTTCAACCCCTTTTCTTTTACTCTATATCGTTTTGACATACTCCTTAGAGTTTCACTTCAACTAATACATGTTAATTCATTAATTTTTATTTTGAAGAAAATGTTTGAAAATATTCACAATCCCTCACATTTTAGAATAATTGTTATAGATATATATACATTATAGGGTTTTCATCTTGGGACATGGATGTAATTTCACCACCTAGATATTTGTCTCATGAAATAAGGGAGACAATACAAGGGCATTCCGGTCATTTCTCCCTTTCAGAGGGTGTCATTGCAAGGAAAATAAAATTTCAAGGGGCGAGTGCAATTGATCAAAATCTCAGGGGATCTGAGTGCAAATTACCCTAATTTTAACTAATGGTGTTATGACGGAGGAAGTGAATTGTAAAAGTTGGGATAGTTTGGGGAGTTTAGAATCTAAAACATAGTTCGGGGGTTTAATGCAATTTACCCTATATATATATATATATATATATATATCCTTGGCTGGTTCTAGCACTTATGGACACTACCCATCAGTGAAGATCCAAAATTGGTGAACTGCCTCGGTTGTGCACCCAAAATATCTGAGCCCATCCCTAAATTAAAAGTCAAAAACCACTCAAACTCATTCCATACACACACACACAACACCGTTATTTGTACATACATTGCATGGGTCTGGAGTGGTGTATATGGACTCAATCTGAGCATGGATTGGCTCCTTTACATAGTGCGTTGGTAGGGCTCTCGGTGATTTGTATCTAGTTCCATTTTCTGTTGAATTTGTTCGCATGTAGCATGCATGCAACTTTATGTTAATTACATTCACAAAATAGTTTCTTTCACATGCCTTTCGATCTAATTTTGGACCTATTTGCACTAGTACTACCAAATTTATTTGTTAATGAACGGGTCCAAATTAATCATTTGATGGATGTGATTGGTCTTACAATGCAATATTCCAAAATTGAGTGATTGTCTAAATTTATTCGTTTCAATTTAAGTATTTAACTTCATGCATGTTTGTCTTTGATTAATTCACAATGTTGCGATGAAAAAAAGTGATACGGCATGCATGGGTATGACCCATACTTCGTATTCGTGGTGGTTTAGGTTACAGTCACGATAATGACGTAATTAAATGAGTATCAATTGTATGTATTTTTCAAAAATATTACTAACCGAATGATAAGTAATGTAATGTATCGGATGATAAGACGAACGACCATGAATACTTGTGGGTAGACGATCGACCATGAATACTTGTGGGTAGTGTAGAGATGCAAATTGAAGCATAGTAATAGCAATATGGCATGATGTACCAAAGCTATATGGTTGAATATATATATATGCAGTGTTTGTGTTTCCTCGGAGGGGTACTTATCTGTTTTGGACAGCTAAGAAGGTAGGGAATGGACCATAAGGGCGTGTTTGGAATGATCCTCTCTAAGGTAGGGCTGGGTTAGGTGGATGATTGTCACAAGGAATGGTGTGGGGGTGGGGGAGCAGCCCATGCTAGAATGACCTTTGCTAGGGCAATACATAAATATATAGGGGTCCCCCACATGCCTTTGCAATGACTTACTGATCCACCCTTCATCCCCACCCTTTAAGGCTATGTTTGTTTACCGGTTATAGTCCTATTTTTTTGGTTTGGTCATTATTTTTTAAGACCAGACCATATTTGTTTTGTATTGATCTCAAAAAATATAATCAGACCAAAATAATCTTTTTTAGGACCACAATTTTTTGTGATTCTATTTGGTATGGTTACAAAATATAACCAAAATGTCATCCAATAATTGAACCACATCTAACCAATATATAAACCAAAACACAAAAATAAATAAACAAAATAATGAATAATAAATAAAATGAATTAAATAATACATAAAAATAAAAATATATAAATTAATAAATAATAATATAAATAATAAATTAATAAAATATAATTATAAATTAATAAAAATAAATGAATAAATAAAATAAAATATATTTATGAATAAAATAATAATATAAATAATAAATTAATAAAATATATTTAATAAAAATGAATAAATAAAAGTAAAAATAAAATAAAATATATTTATGAATAAAATAATAATATCAATAATAAATTAAATAAAATATATTTAAAAATTCATATAAGAAAACGAATAATAATATAAATAAATAATTAAACAAATAAATAAATAATTAAATAAAGCATATTTATAAATAAAATAAACAAAATGAATTAAATAATAGATAAAAAAAATAATAAATAAATAAATAATAAGCAAAACGAATTAAATAATACAAAAATAATAATAATAAATGAATAAAATATATTTATAAATTAATAAAAATAAATGAATAAATGATAATATAAATAGTAAATTAAATGAATAATAAACAAAATGAATTAAATAATACATAATAATACTTAATAAATAAAATGAATTAAATAATAAATGAAATAAATAATACATAAAAATAATAATAAATAATAAATTAATAAAATATATTTAGAGACAGATAAAAATAAATTAATAAATAATAAAAAATAATAAAAAATTGAATTAAATAATACATAATAAGAATAAGAATAAATTAATTAATTAAAATTAAAATGAATTAAATAATACATAAATATAAGTAAAAAAATAAATAAATGAATAAATAATAATATAAATAATAAATTAAATGAATTGTATTTATAAAAAAAATGAATAATAAACAAAATGAATTAAATAATACATAATAATAATTAATAAATAAAATGAATTAAATAATAAACAAACTAAATGAAATAAAATGAATTAAATAATACATAAAATTAATAAATACAATAATAAAATAATAAAATATATTTATAAACAAATAAAAATAAATGAATAAATAATAAACAAAATGAATTAAATAATATATAAATTTAATAATAAATATATATATATTTTAATAAATAATAAATAATTAGTAAATGATAAATAATAATAAATAATAATTTTTTTAAAAAGCCAAAATATCGTAGTGCAATATTTGTATGTTGTTGATAGTTGAAGTTGTTATGTAATATTAATGTGTGACTTGTGAAATTTGTGTGATCGTAATTTTTGTATAATAAGAAATATGGCTTATATAAAACATATTTGTTGTTATATTTGATGATTGGAATGCAATAATCATATTCTAAGAATTTTTTACAAAACCAATATAACATTATTATGTAAGAAATACATAATAAAAATTAATCAAAAAGACTTTAACAAATGTTTACAAATTAAATATGTGGGTTTTAAGGTTATTACATCATATAAAGTATATTAAATATTCTCACAGTTTACTAAAAATTTAAGACCAGACCAGTTTGCAAACATAGTCTGGTTCAAAGAAGTTTGGAACTAGACAGTTTGTCAAACATGGTCTGGTTCCAGTTTCCTCAGACCAGACCACTTAGGCCATGTTTGGTAGGCGGTCTTTCTGGTCTGCTTTAGTTTGGTCTGGTCCAGTCCGGTCTGGTTTAATCTGATCTGGAAAATTCTGTTTGGTAAGCGGTCTGGTCTTACTATTTATTTATTATTTATTATAAAATTTATTTATGTATTATTTATTTATTATTTCTTGACTTTATAATATATTTTATTATTTATTAATTTATATATTAATTTATAAATATATTCTATTTATTTATTATTATTTTATTATTTAATTCATTTTATTTATAAATTATTTATTCGTTTTTAATTATTTAAAAATATATTTTATTAATTTAATATTAATTTATTATTATTATAATCATTTATTATTATTATTATGAAGTATTTATTCATTATTTTATTTACTTATTATTTATTATTATATCTATTTTTTATTTTTTATTATATTTATTTTTTATTATTATTTATTTCATTTTGTTTATTATTTATTAGTTTTATTATATTTTTAAATATGTTTTATGTAATTTTTTATTTATTTTATTAATTTATTATTATTAGATTTATTTATTATTATTGTATTCATTTTTTATTATTATTATGTTTTATTTAATTTATTATTTATATTATTAATTATTGATTTTTAATTATTTATAAATATATTTTATTATTTATTCATTAATTTATTATTATATTCATTTTTTATTATTATTAGGTATTATTTATTTCATTTTGTTTATTATTTATATTTTATTTTTAAAATATGTTTAATTAAAATTTTTTTTTTATTATTAATTTATTATTATTATTTATTCATTTTTAATTATTTATAAATATATTTTATTAATAAGACCAGATCGGACCACCAGGAACCATTTTTTTTTTTTTTGTCTGAAATGAGGTCATTTTTGTCTGATTTGGTCTTACTTGGTCTAACCAAAAATTTGGGACCAATGCTACCAAACATAGTCTGGTCCCATAAAATACAAGACCAGACCAGATTAACTGGAACCGAACCACCTACCAAACAGGACCTTACTAAACAAAATTTCAAAATATTTCTCAAATCAGACCGGACCGAAGCAGATCAAAAATAACCGAACCAGACCGGTATGGGGCCTAAAAGTCTCACTCCCCGAAGCAGATCATGAATGCTATTCATGATATCATGAGACAACGTGCCCATACTTGCTATATCTGTGATTCACCTCACCTAGGCATGACCTTTTTTCCTATATATACAGACTACTATATCTAATTTTGTTGCAAGGACATCAATGTATGATTGCTGTACTTTTTTGTGACAAGTTTGCTTTATATGCAATCAATTTTTCAAATGAGTCTCACAATGAGTTGGTCAACTAAATCATACAGCAAGCCTATTAGAAGAACCAAAAGAATTAAATGTTATGGTTTTTATTCCCGCTCAAGAATATTTTTAGAAGTAATGTGTATTTGCAAATTAGAAAACGCACACAAACACACATTAAATAATGAATATAAAAATTTATAGTGGTTCAGCCAAAATAAGCCTACGTCCACTGAGAGCATCACCGGAATAATATAAGCCTATATTATTCTTAACTCTCACCAAAAATAATACTAGCATATATCTCTTTTATTTTCTCTCTATTTGTGCACACAATATAATATGAGAGACCCTATATTTATAGAGGAGGATATAGAGGTGGTTTTGTCTTTTAGTCGATCTGAGACCAGAGTCACCCTTATATATCTAACATTAAAGTTCACTGAACTTTAGGAACAAAAAATTGGTGGTTTCAATTAAACATTATGTTAAATTCAATCGTGTAATATTATGTTAAAATTTTGTCAATAGGGGGTTTTGTGCCTATTTTAAATACTAGTACTAGTTAAAAGGCTTGTTTTCAGATTGTTCATTTTAAGCATCATCCTATGGACCTATCGTAATAATAGTAATTTGGTTGCTTTGTTGCATGTTTGGTCTTCGGCCCAGTTCATTTGGGCTAAGCCCATTGTTTAGTATTGTTTCCTTTTTCCTACCATTTATAATAGGGACAAGTACTTAAAACACTTTTATAATATAAATACGATGCGTATAATACCCATTAATTTAAAAAAATATGTATTTGAACCTAATTTTTTGGGACAAGTACTGAAAACACCCCTATAATATAGATGTGCGTATAACACCCATTAATTTAAAAATATGTGTATTGGCATATTTTTTTTAAAAAAATATTGCAACTTAACCCCTGCTGGGAGGTCACTCTGTCCATGTCCCCGTTGGTTTTTTAAAGCTCACGGGTGCTCACTGGTACCCGTTAATAGTTGAAATTCTCAAATATGTCATTTAACCAAGGTCATATTTTTCGTATTTTTACATTATACTAATTTTAAAAAAATATAAACCAAGGGCATATATGTCATTTAACATATTTGGTGAACGGTACATAAAGAATGGGGATAATTCGCTCTTAATTAAAAAATGTGAGGTGAAGTAGAATTACAAGGATTATACACATTATATCCATCTTTTTTTCTCCTTAAAAATCACACCGACCCTCTTTTGTGCTCTGCCATTTGATTCTTTACTACTTTAACCTTAGTTGAAAGAGAAATAATGTAGCATTTTCTAAAGAACAATACTTTAAGTAGGGATGGCAAAATGGTCCGACCCGTCGGGTTCCGACCCGTCCTAATCCGATTGGGACGAATTTGGTAAATTTATAAACGGGTTTGGGACGGGTTTGGTATCCAAAATTAAAACCCGAAGCGGATTCGGGTCGGGTTTGGGTTTTTTGAAAAATCCGTTGATAACCCGATCCCGACCCGTTTATGATACGATTTTAATTTTAATTATATATATATATATGTGCGTTTTTGTCTATATATAACTCATTAATCTAATTCTTGGTGTTAACATTATATATATATATATTTTTTTTTTGGAAGAATTTCAGTCAATATGCGTATATATACATTTGTTTGTTTAAATATGTGGAATATTTGGTTTATAACATAAAGCAGAATATATGCTTAAAATAAGAGAGATATTTAGTTTATAACTTAATTTGTTATCAAATTCATTATAACTTAATTTATTATCAAATAATTTAGTAAATCAACTGTGCTTCTAATTTATTAGAAATAATTTAGTACAACCGATGGTAATCCGATAGAACCCGTTTATACCAACGGATGATAATGGTATTACCAATTACAACCTGTCGCGAATTTGGGACAAATTTGATATTAATAATTTTTAAATAGAATAATAATAATATTAACCAAACTCGTCCAGTTGCCATCCCTTCACAGGGAATAAAGTTCCACCTCCTTGATGCATGTGTTCTAATTATTTTTCTACAAAAAAGGGTATCATTTTCAATTCTTCATTTTATATATTTTAGGTCTATCTTACTGATTTTGGAAATTCTAAAGAACCACTTATCAAAATTATATTGGAGATGAATAATTCGTTGTCTTATAAGATTTGCTTTTTACGTATAAGTAGATATGTCAACGGACCGGATCAAGGCCAACCCGATCCGATATCCCAATGAATTTTTATATTGTTAATCCATATCCGATTATATTTCTTACCAGATCTCCGATCCAATAATGTAAACCTCCATAAATGAACTATGATTTGAGCTTCAATCAACACATGCAAGTTTGAACATTAACAAAAAAAAAATCACACACAAATAAATTATACAATCAAGTCAAAAGGATTGAAACATATATATATATATATATATACACAAATACTAACTCCAACTGATTCTCTCACAATAGCTGATTCCAAGTGGATAAGACTCCGAATCATGTTTTTGCTCATCTTTAAATCGCAGGACACAGATATAGCTCGAATCGGTATTTTATCTTCGCGATTTCAGCTGAATTTGATAAAGAGAATTCAACTTCTGTGTATACATATACGAATATATATACAAGAAAAAGGAGAAATTAGGGAAAATACTTGGGAAGCAAGACGAAAATTGAGGGCAAAAAGTGTACCTCAAAAATTGTAGAGAGATTGAGTGAGAATCGCATCGTTTGCGATTTAGAGACTAAAGAGATTCAAAAATTCTGGAGAGATTTCAACTTCTATATATACATATACAAATATATATATCGTTTAGAGATACAGAGATATTCAATATGGTGTCAGAGAAATGAGTGCCGCATAGTATATATTAGGTTAGAAAGGGATTGGTTTTTAGGGAATTGAAATTACATACTTACCCCTCTTTAGATTTTATTTCCTTATCCAATGATGATATAAATATGTAGATATAATATTAAATATATACATATAAAAAATTTAATTTATATTAATATATATAATATAATTTCGATTGAATTATCATAAATTCAAATCCAATTTATTAAGAAATCGGATTATTAGATTCGAATCGTAATTGAATTATCGAATTTTATTTTCAATCCATATCCAACTAAACATATAAACTAAACATATAAGAGTATCAAAAGCATGATTAGTTTGTATTAGTTAAATTGAGATCATCATTAATGATGCGAGTGATTACAGTTAAATTAACAACCTCAAGAAGTTACATTTATTCCTCTGGGCTGGAAAAATAAACATAGAAAGTGATTTTACATATTTGGATATCAAAGTATCAAATTCCTAATCTCTCTCATCAAATTTCATTAAGCTTCCTCAGGTGGAGGCAGGTTAAGATCCAGATCAAGAACTCTTTTTGGACGGCTAGTGGCAAGATGGTCACAACCAAACTCAGAGGACGAGTCCGACTCACTCTGGACCCCACCATTCAACTCCCTCACCGCCGAGTCAACCCGGAAAGCCTCTTTCCGTACAAGCCCGTCATAGAACATCAGAGGTTGCGCGTGGCCTACAACTGCTAACGTCGGCAGCTGATGATAGATCGGATAAAATCCAACACACCCATCTCCAGCTCCGTTTCCACCAAGGCGGCGCGTGAGATCAAGTTGGGGCGGCGAGTGATAAGTCCCCTCTCCACTGGAAGACTCCAGAGTGCTGCTCTGGCTTGGGCTCAGCCGTTGGATGTCGGCTGCGACTATATCGGAAGGCGGAGGGAAGTTGGTCTTGGCATTGGAGCCTCTGAAGCTCCTGGCGGCGGCGTCGTAGGCTTTAGCCGCCTCTTCCGCCGTGTCGAAGGTCCCCAACCAGACACGTGTCCTCCTTCCGGGATCTCTGATCTCGGCGGCGTATCGGCCCCATGGCCTCTTTCGGACTCCTCTGTAATGTACCTCCTTAACACTATTACTCTTTGCTAATTTAGCTTTAACATTTTCCTTCATAGCCATTCTTAATGATTTCAACAGCAGAATCAATATACAATATATATATATATATATATATATATATATATATGTATGTGTATATATTAGAGTGAGATTCTGTTAATGTGGTGGTGACTGAGTTGGAGTGAGTGGGCAAAGAGAGGTGAGGTGAATTTATAGAAGAGATGAGAGGGGAAAAGGTAAGCAGTCATCAATGGGTTTGACTGGTGTGGCGCCGCCTTCGCTGTTATGATGGGGTTACGTGGCACGCGTTGGCTTCCAAGAGCAGGACCCAGACGTTGATGGGCCGGCTTTGGCCAACCATCTCCTCTTTTCCCAATCCTCATTCAAGGAGCGTATGTACCACTGCCTTAATAAATATTCGCCAGCTTTTTAACCCTATAGCATGCATACAACTATAACGAATTTTTTAACCCTTGTATAATATACTGTATATAGTACGTATAATTCGTATAATTTTTTAAAATAAATTATTTAAAATATTCTTAATATAAAAGAATTTTGAAAAAATAAAATAAAATTACACAAATAAAAAATATGTTTATAAAATTAAAAAATATGTTTTAAAAAATAAGCTGATTCTTTCAAATTTTTTATCATTTAATTAATTAATTAGTTAATTATTTAATATTTATTCATTTTATTTATCAATTATTTATTTTTATTAATTTATTATTTATTCATTTAATATCTATTCATTTTATTTTATATATTTACTCAATTTTGTTTTTATGTAATCATTTTATTTTTATTATCGATTATTTATTATTAATTCAATATTTATTATTTTTATTATGTTAGAAGGGATATTTTAGGGATTTCATAGGGAATAAAATGTAATATTTTTGAAACATAATGAATTTATACACACATTTTGTAACAAATTAAAATTTTGCGCACATAATATAAAATTATAAGGGAATTTTCGCACATAACCCTAAATTAAACAAACATGGTAAAGTAAAATAAAAATAAAAAATTCCTATGAACTACAAATAAAAAATTGAAACTATGATGTAATTAGTCCTAATTTCCATTAGGTATTAATTAATTTTAAAATCATTACAAAGGATATTTTTTTTGTCCTTCTTATTAAATTTATTAGTTTTTAAAATTATATCATATGATTTTGTAGCATAAAAGAAGATAAATCAAAAACAAAGAAGAGAACAAATAACAGTGAAAGGAGGAAATTGGATATTGACTTTTCATTTTTTTTCTCATACGAGAGTTGCGTGTAGTAAAGTAAATGACCACCTATTTTAACAATTCACCGAATATTGAGTGCGTGCTATCACAGCTTTCTCACAAGTCACAATTAATTACGTACATATATAAATTCGTATATACTACTATTACGATATTATCCACGCTGAACCGCGTTTTCTCTTAGACCGACAGGTTTTGTGACTCCGATCACTCAGCACCTTACACGTTTTCAGTTAGTTATACGCGTCTTATCTCACATCTTGACCTGGCTTTACAAAGGGCGTAAGATACGTGTCTTATCGCAAATAAGGAAGTGTTGTGTGTTTTAGAAACTGTTTTATAAAGATTCAGTTAAAAAAAAAATGTTTGATTGTTTTTTAAAAAAAGATATTTTTTTAAAAAATTAGTTATAAAAATACCAATTTTTACGGAAGTCTTTATTTTTAAAAATTATTTTTGAGAATTTTGAGAAAAAAATTTAATTTTTTTAGAACAATAAAAATAATTTATCTGAAAATAGTCATTTTTATAACTGAATTTTCATAAAATTATTTTCAGAAAACATAATCAATCAGACTATTTTGCAATTTTTGATTTTTCAGTTTTTAGAAATGCAAACCAAACATGCCTAATATTCTCAAAAACAAAAATGTTTGGATTGCAATCCTGAAAATAGTTTTTAATTTTCTGAAAAATAAAAAATTTGTACAAAACATCTGCTTTATTTGATTTTCTAAAAATTGTTTTTAGAAAATTCAGTTATAAAATTTTCAAATTTCAAAGAACTCTTTTTTATTAGTCTCAAAAAATAATTTTCAATTATCAGAATTTTCGAGAATAGTTTTCAAAGATACAAACCAAGCATGACCAATTTTTTTAGTTTTCAGAATTCTTAAGAATAATTTTAAGAGATAACCAAACAATCATTAGTAACACCGTAGCCATTGTTGGGGTTATCTCACATCGGTTGTGGAAGGGACTGGTGGTCGGTATATAAGTATGAGGGAAAGTCTCACCATTTGAACTAGCTTTTTGGGATGAAAGAGACCCAAGATCATCTAACACTAGTATCAAAAAACTCAGGTTACCAACAAGTATTGCCCCAAGTTCCGGGAGAAATGGGTTGTCGCTGCCTCCGACCCAAGGCCCTATGTGTGAGGGGGAGATTATTGGGGTGTTGGTGGTCGATATATAAGTGTGAGAGAAAACCTCCACATTTGAGCTAGCTTTTTGGGTGAGAGAGGCTCAAGACCACCCAACAATGATTGTCTCTAAAATTTTTATGTTTTTTTAATTTAAAGGTAAGAGTAATGAGCAATAGGATGCTAAGCACAGTTGGCCATTGCGATTTTAGTTACAATCCTGATAATGATATAAAGAATTTGGATAATATTAATTTTTAAAAAAAAAATTACAAATACAACATTGAAATGAGGTATAATTATAAATATCATCGGAGATAAACCTTATTTATAACAAATAATGAAAGAAAAAACTTATTTACAAATTACATAAGTTGACCACAATACCCTTGTCAAATTTTTGTTTCAACATGTATGAATTTCATTTCGTTACGCGAAAATTTTATTTCAACTCAAAATAAATACTTATCAAAATTTTGATTCAATATGTAACTTGTCAAAAAATATTTTCATGTTGTCCAAATATTATTCCAACATGTCAAAATTTTATTTAAAATAAAAACAAATACTTTGTCAATTTTTTATTCAACATGTACAAAATCACCTTGTCAAAATTTTATTTCAATGAATTTCATTTCGTTATACAAAAATTTTATTTTAGTCAAAACTAAAAGATTTGTCAAATTTTTATTTCAAGCTGCCCGAATTTATATCAGTAATTGAAAATTTGCTTTCAAGTCAAAAAAATATATTTATCAAAATTTTTATTTAATATGTAAAAATAACATTGTCAAGATTTTGATTCAAATTGTCCAAAATTTATTTCGTTATGTTAAAATATACTTCTAAATCAAAACAAAAATATGTCAAAAAATTTTATTCATACATTTGTCAAAAATTTGCTTCAACATATATAGGTCCCAAATAGGGATGGCAATTTTCCCCGCCCCGCCCCACCCTACCCCGTTTATAACGATTTTGGGTGTCCCGTTTATACTATATGGGTGGGGATGGTGTAAACCCGTTCAGAGTTTTCAAACGAATCTCAACTTTTGAAAAATAAACAGAAGCTATGAAAAAGATTAATGGTCAGAAGAAAATAGAAAATTCAGGAATCAGCAAATACTGGAGCAATATCGGATCTCTTTTCCTTTCTCTTTTCCTTTCTTTTATACATGAAAACTGGTCTCTCCCCCATAAATGGGTTTTAATACATATTAAATACAATATCTACTTTAATGTTTCATCAAAAACTGCCATAATAAATCTTATGTCAGTTTTGATTCTATATATTTAAAATGATCATTTCCTTAATGGCTTTAATCTGAAATGGGCCTATATCATTGGATTTTATTTTCTAATTGGGCTTTAAAAATGGGTATACTGATCCAATGTAATTTGTACGATGGGCCTGATGAAAAATGGGCCTACACTTTGCCCCCAATTCTCAAGCCCATTTCATTTTTGAAATAGGGTGGGAATTCGAAGAGCCATGTGTAACTGTTATTTTCCCTATTTCCTGTGTTTTCTTCAATATTTCTTCCCAGTTTACAAGAGTAGATTCACTCCATTTGAAGACGATTCCCAGCAAGGAACTCCTAGAGGTTAGTTTTTCTCTTCCATCCTTCATATTTCTTTCATTAATCAAAGAGTATTATGAGTAGTGATAACAGCCGAACCCCCTCTCTGGAGGTGGTTGTCGATGATGCCCCAGATATTTCTTCCTCTAAAGTTGCCCCTAATTTGATTGAACCAAGATCCCAGAAATTTTCCCGAAAACAATTACGAAAATTGCCTTTAGCCGCTCGGTGTCGAATTGAGTTTGACATACCAAAAGATGTTTCGATTTCTAAATATTCTTCTGATTTGAACTTCAAAGCTTACGAAGAAGTCGAACCGGGCGAGGTTTTATTTTCTGCACATCACTTGGCCGTTCTTAGATTTCCTTTGCATCCGTTCTATCATTATATCCTTTTTTCTTTAGGACTTGCCCCTTTGCAAGTAAACCCTAATTTCTTCAGGGTTCTATCTGTTATGCTCGTCCTGAATCACGAACGAGGTTTGAACCTAAGTTTAGATGATCTTTTGCTTTGTTACAAAGTCGATCAGATCAGAAAAAACCCCGGACGATACCATCTGCACCCCCATTCAACTCTAAAACTTTGTGAAGGCAATCCTTCTTCTGAGAAGGAGTGGAAAGATAAGGTGGTGAAAATTGGGGGAAAATGGAGGGTTGATGCGTCCGGCCCGTATCCTCTGCCAAGGGCTTTCGGTATATGTAAGAAACTGAAGTGTGGATTCAAAAATCCTGGCAAGTGTATTTTTCATACTTTATAAATTTCGCCTGCTTTATTTTGATCTTCGTACTTGTTTGTTTGTTGATCGTATGCCAATGTTTGATATACAGTCGAACGGGTTGAATATCTGAACGAGAAAGTATTTTCGTCTCTTCCGTTCAGCAAGTCACTTTTGACTTCCAAAAATTTGAAATTGATCGCCGCCAGTGCTTCAGAGGCGACTATTATGGAAATTCCGGTCACTGCCTCCAAGCGTGTTGCTGCACAAAAATCTACTCCCCCTACCAGCTCGACAGTTGAGAAAGGCAAGGGCCAAGTGGTCGATCTGACTGAAGATCCGAAGAAGACAAGAGGGCATCTGAAGAGGACGAATACCGAAGACAGTGGTAATGCTCCGAAAAAGCTGCTGCTGGGCCCCCCTTCTGAACATGCGAAAAGAATTGATTCTGACAAGCATGAAAAGCTTGTTAAGAAAGCCAGATCTGTGAGCGGCTACACTATCCCAGACTGCTGTTTTCCTCCATCGTTTGATCCTGAAGGTGAATGGATCCCCAAGTTCGAGAAGGGCGATGGCAGTGTTCTGAATCGCCGAACGCTGGCAATGTCTGATCCTGATTCTTTGTTGGCTCTCGCTCGTGGCATGTGGCCTCCTAAAGATGAACTTTTTCAGCAGCACGTAGACCAGAAAGAGCTTCTTGCTAGGGCTCCTGTTTCTATTCTAGAGGTACCAATGTTTGTTTGTTTTTTTTTTTTTTTTTTTTTTTTGACAAACATTTCTTCTCTTTTTAGTCTGTGTTCAATGTTCTAGCTCTCTGTAAGGCTGTGGAGATGGGAGAGTATAAGAGAAAGAGCATTGATGATGCATACCTTCGAGCCGATAAATGTGCCATGTTGGCTGAAAAGCAGAAGAAGATCTTGGAGCTTGAGGTGGAGAGTTTAAAGAATCTCCATAAGAAAGAATCCGATCGGAATGCTAAGCTGACAAAGCAGATCCATAACCTTGAAACTTCTAATGCCTATCTGAAGACGGGTTTAGAAATTTGCCGAAGGGGAGGTATGGACATGCATCGGCGGTATGTGAACATCTTTGACATAAAGTTCTGTGATGGGTTCAGATTTTGCTTTGATCAAATGTCATCAGATCCATCTGCCCGTTCATATGATAATCCGGCCGCCCATGATGCCGCTTGTGGAGTCGTTCATCCATATTAAAAGCCTGAGTCTTCCCAAGATGAAAAAGATTTAGCTCAATTCATTTTGCATGGGATCATTCCGGTCGAACGGCCAAAGCCTGTGGCAGATGATAATGAAGTGCCAGCTGAGCCTTCCGTTCCAGTTTCAGAGAGCCCGCATCCTTCTATTGATGATAGCAATCCTCCACTTTCTTGATTTAGAAGTTTCTCTCATTGAACAATTTTTTGGGTTTGTATATTTTAGATGCTCCTGTGATGAGCGTTTTTTCGGACAAGTTTTTGGAACAGCGACGTGTTTTAATGTTTTTCGAACAGGTTTGCACTAAGGTGCATAGCTATTTTATAAACAGATAGCATTTTTTGAACAGGATTGCACTAAGGTGCATAGCTATTTTATAAACAGATAACATTTTTTGAACAGGATTGTACCAAAGTGCATATAGTTTTTCTGAACGATGGCACCGAGGTGCAGAGATGTTTTTCTGAACGGATGGCATTGATATGCCTTATATATATATATATATATATATATATATTATTTTATTTTTATTTATTTATTTATTTATTTTTTTTTGGAGCAGGATGATGCAAACTTTTAAACTGTCTTTTTGATGCGTATCCATATACGTCTTTGTTGCAAACAGGAACTTGGTGCTATCTTCATGATGGTCTTTTGCCTAATAGGCATATGTATTTTGGCCAAGTACTTTGAACCGAAATATGAGAAGACATGAATAACATCTTTATTGATTCGACATGGATCCTTATCATACAAAATGATCAATTTAAATTTTATTGAAAATACCTTTTGAGGTGTATAGCATTCCAAGCTCGTTCGATCTGTTTTCCATCCTGATCAGCCAATCGATAGGCACCTTTCCCGATCACTTCTGTTACTATGTATGGCCCATCCCACGTAGGGTCCAGCTTGTTCGATCTGCTAGCCAATACCCTTAGTACTTGATCGCCAACTTGGAATGATCTTGGCTTTACTTTCTTGTTATAACTCCTCATCAACCTTTGTTGATACTCTGCCAATCTTATTGAGGCCATTTATCTCTTTTCATCTATGAGATCACCTTCGATTTTCAAGATTTCTTCGTTCTGCTCAGGATCGAATAGATGAGTTCTTGTTGTGGGGATATCCAACTCAATTGGGATCACCGCCTCGACTCCGTATGCCATAGCGAATGGAGTCATTCCGGTTGGCTTGCGTGGAGTCGTTCGGTAGCTCCATAGGACTCTCGGTAATTCATCTAACCATCGTCATTTTCCTTCGATCCCTTCCAATTTTCTTTTTATCCCTGCAAAAATCGTTCTGTTTGTTATTTCAGCTTGTCCATTTGCTTGCGGGTAATTGACAGATGATAAATTCTGATTGATCCCGTACTCATCCAGCAATGCCCGAACGTACTGATTGTCCAGATTTTTGCCGTTGTCCATCATTATGTACTTTGGTACCCCAAATCTGTAGATTATATGATTCAAAATAAAATCTATCACTTGAGTGTGAGTGATTCTTACATAAGCCTTTGCTTCCACCCATTTAGTGAAATAATCTGTGGCCAAAAGTACATGCTTTTGATTCGAAGCTGCTCGTGTTAATGGTCCGACCGCATCCATCCCCCATCGTGCGAACGGAACAGGGGAGGCCATCGCTGTGAGAAGCTCGGCCGGTTGATGAATTATGTGCGAATGTCTCTGACACTTGTCACATTTTCTTGCGTATTCTTCTGCGTCCCGGATCATGTACGGCCAGAAATATCCTTGTGTGATTGCTCTATGAGATAATGATCTACCTCCGATATGACTTCCACAAGTCCCATCGTGTAACTGCTTGAGTACCTCTTGTGCTTCTGATGGTGTCAAACATCGCAGATAAGGCCCACTTGACGATCGGCGATAAAGATAGCCATCGATCACTGAATACTTGGTAGAGGTTGCTCTTATTTTCCCTGCTTCTCGTCGATCCTCAGGTAGAACGCCGATCAATAAATACTCAAGGATCGGATCGATCCAACTTGGCTCGTACGGGATCACGCATACCTCCTTCATTTTACCGATCGAAGGGGTAAATAGTTCATCCACCGGGATTATTCTGACCATATCGTCTCCTGCTGAGGATGCTTGATTCGCTATATGATCGGCCTCATGATTTTCTGTCATTGGAATTTGTTTAAAAGTGATTACCTGAAAGTTCCTCATTTCTTCCTGAACGATATTTTTATACTGCAATATTCTTTCCTCGCTAGTATTATAACTCCCTGTGATCTGATTTACAACTAACTGAGAATCGCTGAACACAGTTAGTTCTTTAATCTGGAGCTCCCTTGCCAATCTTAACCCTGCCAACACGGCTTCGTACTCAGCTTCATTGTTTGAACTGTCAAAGGACAATTTGATAGACTGCTGTAACTTGGTCCCTTCTGGGGATATTAGTTCGATCCCCACACCTGCCCCCAGACTATTCACTGATCCGTCTACATAAAGTAACCACTTTGGATTTATGTTGCAGATCTCATCTTCGGCTGTTTCATATTCTAGGAGGAAATCTGCCACAGCTTGACCTTTTAAAGATGTTCGTGGCTCATAAGTAATGTCGAACATGCTCAGTTCTATCGACCACTTTGTCGTTCTTCCCGAGAAGTCCGGTTTTGACAGAATTGCTTTGATCGGAAATGTAGTTGGAATTCTGATCAGATGTGACTCGAAATAATGCCGAAGCTTTCGTTTTGCCTGGACCAATGCCAAGATGATCTTCTCTGTCTTTGAATATCTTCTCTCGGCGTCAAGCAATGTCTTGCTCGCGTAATAGATCGGGTACTGTCTGCTCCCATCATCTCTTACCAACGCTGAACTGACAGCGTTCGGAGAAACCGCCAAGTATAAAATTAAGGATTCATGATTCTTGGGCGCCATAAGGATTGGTGGTTTTGCCATATAGAGTTTTAGCTGGTCAAAAGCTTCTTGTTGTTTTTCCCCCCAAGCAACCGTTTTCTTAGACTTCAAGACGTCGAAGAATGGTTTGCATCTATCTGATAATTTGGATATGAACCGACTCAGAGCTGCTAGTCTTCCTGTGAGTACCTGGATTTCCTTAGGGACTCAGGCGCCTTCATCTGAATCAAAGCTTGAACTTGTGCTGGGCTTGCTTTGATTCCATCTTTATTAACTATGTGACCCAAGAATTGTCCGGAAGAAACACCGAAAGTGCATTTTTCCGGGTTTAGTTTCATTTTGTGCGATCGCAGGGCTGCAAACACATCTTCCAAGTGCTTCAAATGATCATTCTTTTGCTGGCTTTTAACCACCATATCATCAATATAAGCCTCCACCGTGTCCCCTATCTGGTTCTTGAAAATCCGATCAATTAATCGTTGATAAGTCGCACCTGCATTTTTGAGACCGAACGGCATGACCTTGTAACAATAAGTCCCTCGTTCGGTGATGAACGCCGTTTTATCTTCATCCTTTGGGTTCATTGGGATTTGATTGTACCCTGAATAAGCATCCAGGAAGGTGAGACGTTCGAACCCTGTAGTTGCGTCGATCATGCGGTCAATCTTCGGCAGAGGAAAACTATCCTTCGGACAAGCTTTATTTAGGTTGGTGAAGTCCACACACATTCGGAACTTCCCGTTCTTCTTTTGTACAACGACAACATTGGACAGCCACATAGGATAGTGAACTTCTCTGATAAAACCAGCATCTAACAAGCGGCTAACCTCTTCATCTACAAACCTTCCTCGTTCGGTTCCGATCCTTCGGGGTAGTTGCCGTACGGGCTGGGCATTGGAATAAACATTTAATGTGTGCACCATGATTCCTGGGTCGACCCCAGGCATATCGCTATGCTCCCAAGCGAAAACATCAATGTTCGATCGCAACATAGAAACCAAGCTGTTTCTTTCATCAGGGTTCAGTCCCCTTCCAATTCGGGTGGTTTTTCCCTTGTCTCCGTCGATCAGATCTACTGTGATGGTATCCTCTGCGGCTTTCTCAGCATCATCAGTCTGAACGCGGAGGCTCGGTAAATGCTACATGCTTCGTTCGAAACTTTCGCCTTTCATTCCTTTGGTAATGATGGCATAGCATTCTTTCGCCACCACTTGATCGCCTTGAATATCAACAAACCCTTTCCCTGAAGGGTCAGCACATCGCATCACCTGGTGTAGAGTGGAAGGAACTCATTGCATTCGGTGAATCCATCCTATTCCCATGATCAGATTGTAAGAAGGTTGTATGTCTACTAACATAAAGTTTTCTGTCAAAGTTCGCTTCGCGGCCGTCACTGGTAAATTCAGCACCCCGATTGGACAAATCCTTTTTCCATCAAAGCCTGCCAGCGGACTGGCTGTTTGTCTGATCAACTCCAGGCTGATGCCGATCTTCTCAAAAGCTGATTTAGTTAGGATGTTCGTGCTGCTACCTGGATCAACTAACACCCTTTTAACTAAACAATTTGAAACTATGATCGAAATTACCAGTGGGTCATCATGTGGAATCTGGACACGTCTTAAATCTTCTTGTGTAAATGATATTGCGGGCATTGGGTAGTTCCGAATGACATTCACCTCCCCAACCCTTCGGATTTTGTTGGCATTTCGCATGCGTGAACGGTGAACCGAACGGCTTTCCTCATCCTCCTCGGGTTTCCCATGGATTGTGTCAATAATTTTTACCGGCTGCCCACCTACAATTTTGTTAGGTTTCGGCCGATCAAAATTCTTGACTCCGTTGTCCACATACTCCTTCAAATCTCCTTTGGCTATCAAGGTCTCAACATGCCTCCTCAGTTGTCTGCACTCATTGGTTAAATGACCGAAGTCATTGTGGAACGCACAATGCCTTGTACGGTCCTGCAACTCTGATGGTGTTTTCAATGGAAATGGGGGTCGAAAAATACCCTTCGCCTTATTCTCGTTGTACAACTTTGCTAAAGTTGTTCGGAGTGGAGTTTCAGGTATGTCAAACCTTGGTCTCCTCTCCTGCTATCTATATGGAGCCGATCGGTGACTGTTCATATTATCCGCCTTCTTGATTATCCTTTCCTTTTATTTGCTTTCGACACTGACTAATGCCAAACGATGGCTTCTTTCTTGCTCATCCTCCTCTAATCTCAGAGATCCCTGCGCCCGTGAATTCAACTGACCCATGTTGAGGGGTGTTGATTTCACCAAAGATCTATGGAAGCTGGTCCCTTGTTCGATAGCTACCTTGAAAGCTTCCACTGCTGCTGGTTGATCACAACTAGGTATCATTCCCATTTCCAAATTGAATCTGGAAAGGAAATTCTTCAATGTTTCACCTTTCGCTTGCCTCATCGTAAACAGGTTAGAAATGGTCCTTTTCTGCTTCCGATTCCCGAAATACTGTGCCAGGAACTTTTCCATCAATGTTTGGAAAGAATCGATTGAACCACCTGGCAATTGCCTAAACCATAACAGAGCAGGGCCCGTTAGGCTTGTAGAGAAAGTGTTGGCCTTGAAATTTATTCTCGGACAATAAATCCAATTTTGATATTAACAAAACATTTAAAGCGTGTTTAATACTAATGAATTATCAAGTTCATCTTTTCAGCAAAAGACAGGTGAACGACTCGGAAAACAAACACGGAAAGAAAACGACTCGGAAAGCAAGCTCGAAAAGAAAGATTGAATAAAAGCGAAAAGCTGTGAAAGAAATTGAAGCGCAAATGGAAAATCAATTTATTCAACGGCATAAGCGAAAGTCGAAGACTCAAGACTCGGGGTAGATAGGTCGGGGAGCGATCACTGTAACAAGGTAATTTTATGTGTCGATTTTATCGTATAAGCTCAAGTATAAAATGAACCGAACTCAAATGGAATGGAAAACGCTTTACCAAACTTAAATGGAAAGAAAAATATTTTTATTAAATATTTTTCATGTTGTAGTCGATTAGAATAGACCTGTGTATTTTCTAGTAGTCGACTAGAACAATCAGTAGCTATTGGTTTTTCATCCACATCAAAAGAGTCGACTGAATGACCATTGAGTCGACTAGACTACAAGAAGTAGTCGACTAGAACTCATTCTAGTCGACTAGATTAACCATTGTAGTCGACTAGAACTCAATCTAGTCGACTAGATGAAGCAATGTAGTCGACTCAAATACAAAGGAGTCGACTAGTTCATCCTTAAAATCTGCAGATTTTTCAGAAAACATTTCCCCTGTTTTGTGGATTGTTTGTAATGGTGTTCAAACGGCTCTTGTCTTTCAATTACAATATTCACTCTTCAAAACCCTAATACAATTCTATATATAGAATGAGATGTGTATTGTGAAGACTAAGAGATTGAAATACAAAGAGAAAGAAAGCTAGCAAAAATTCTGCAGAAATTTTCTCTACAAAAGCCATTGAAACCAAGCTTTGAAAATCTGATTTTCTTCAAGTTTCTTTGAAAATCAAAACCTCTAGTATCTCTTCTTATTCTCCAAATATCATTCATTGATTATATCCTTTGAGAATACATTTCTAGAGCTATTGTAAAATCACCAAAAACACTTGAGCTTATATTGATTTATCTTCCATAAAAACCTTTGGGTTTTGAGTGTTTTTGTTCTTGAGTGATTTTATTGATTACATACGAATTTGTAATCTCGGACAAGTGAAGTCCACCGATTGTTCAAGAGAGGGTTGTTCTCTTGATTGAGAGACAAGCTCGAGAGGCTTGTATTGTAAAGGTTTGTCATTCCACCTGTGAAGGAAGGGCCATAGTGAAAGGATCGGGAAAAGTCTCAAGAAGGGGTTCTTGAGCCGAGGAGTAGGAGTTACCGAACCTCGAAAAATCACGGTGTCAATCTCTCTATCTCTCTCTCCTTATTTCATTAATTTGCATGATATATTTACTTGAATATCTTGTATGCTAATTAGTCTTGTGATTAGTTGTTAGATAAATTGAATTGAATTTATTCATTTGACTATTGAAGAAATTGAGTATTGATTATATATTGTTCCAATTTCGAAAAGGAGTAGAAATATTTTGAACACCCTATTCACCCCCCCTCTAGGGTTATTTAGTGACTAACAGAAAGCTTTGCACATTAGTGCATCATCAGCCATATCGAGCGTCATCATCTGCTCCACATGAAACAAGTGCTCGATTGGGTCCTGCGTCCCATCGAACATAATGAATTTAGGCATCCGGAATTTATCTGGCCTTCTCGCCTGCTGAATTTCGGGGCTGAACGGAAATCTAATCATTTTGGCTGTCATTTCGATAGCTAGATCAGCTGGCGACTGTGTTCTGAGAGCTTTTACTTGTTCATCTACGATCTTTTGAAGTCGGGTTACCATATCGAGCGGAACTGCATGATTATTGATATTTGCTTCATCTGCGATCGGTTGGGTGTGAGCAGGATCTGCTGTGCGATCTGCTGAACTTGCCTCATTATGATTATTTTCTTCTTCAACACCAGGGCCATTACGGCGCCCTACTATTGGCAATTCTGGGTGTTCGAATTGATCTAACCTTTACTTTAATTCTCGATTTTCTTTCTCGAGTGCTTCCAGGCGCTGAAGGATAGCAGCTGTACCACCTAGCTGAGTAGTGATTTCTTCCGCCATTGATCAAATAACCTCTGTCTGGATATCGAGTTCCCACAGACGGAGCCAAAAAGTGTAAACCCGTTCAGAGTTTTCGAACGAATCTCAACTTTTGAAAAATAAACAGAAGCTATGAAAAAGATTAATGGTCAGAAGAAAATAGAAAATTCAGGAATCAGCAAATACTGGAGCAATATCGGATCTCTTTTCCTTTCTCTTTTCCTTTCTTTTATACATGAAAACTGGTCTCTCCCCCATAAATGGGTTTTAATACATATTAAATACAATATCTACTTTAATGTTTCATCAAAAACTGTCATAATAAATCTTATGTCAGTTTTGATTCTATATATTTAAAACGATCATTTCCTTAATGGCTTTAATCTGAAATGGGCCTATATCCTTGGATTTTATTTTCTAATTGGGCTTTAAAAATGGGTATACTGATCCAATGTAATTTGTACGATGGGCCTGATGAAAAATGGGCCTACAGATGGGGTTCGGAAAAAAAAACCCACACATAAATGGGGCGGGAACGGTTTTAGGTGTCCCTGCCCCCCCCCCCCCCCCCTCCCCCGGTTTAAACATATTATAATATATATATATATATATATATACTAAATAAAAAATAAGTGTAATTCACTAATCCTAAATTCTATTTTTGTTATTGTCTAAATTGAAGTGAACTTAATATTGAACAATCTTATTTTTTGTTATTATTTTCGATAGATAGTATTGTAATTTGGATTGTTGGATAATTTTGTAATTTATTTAGTTTTTATAATGTTGAATTTCGTGTTTTTAAGTATATGATTTTGTAGAATTATTTAATTTTAAAGTAATATATTTAAAAATTTCAACCGTTAATAGATACCCATGGGCACTCAACTGTTTTAAAAAACCCAACAGGAACGGAGTGACCTCCCACCCCGTTTAACCGATTTTGGACAAGAATGATGTAGGAATTTCTTAATGGTTGTGGAGCGGAGGAGCGTCCATCCGCCCAGAACCGCACCCATTGTCCTCCTTAGTCCCAAAGGTGAACTCATAGACGTTCTTTGGAAATGGTGTGAATCTGGAATAACCTTTTCCTCTAATTGCACATCAACTGTAATATTGAGTCTCCATGTAAAAATGATTATCCTACCACAACCTTCCTTCAAATTGAATGGTTAATCCTTTGGTAATTCATACACATATATACTGAAGTATGTTTTATTTTGGTCAAATCTTAAATGGCTGCAATACAATCCCAATACACAACAAAACCAAATCCAATGAAATATTAAGAATATACATAATATGAGGGTGTATGAATTGACCATGGAACAACTGTGAGAATGACTGGGTGTATATATATAGATAGAAAGAGACATTTTTGTTCTGCTGCTTAGAATTGTCGAATCGAAGCCAAAAGACGACAAATCAAAGAAGTTAACGAGAAAAAAAGTATGATCGGAGCTATAGAAGTCCTTGATGGTGGCATCTAGGGCGTGCTCAGTGATAAGGGGATGATGCGTTGGCCGTGACAATGAACTTGTGATTGGAAAAATCCTGATTTTATGCTAGAAATATATTTGAGGGTATTACTGTCATTTTAAAAAAATTATGTGTTAATTTTTTAATTAATTGTTTTAAAATTGTGTATTTTGTAAATAAGTTTTTAGTTTTATTATTAGTTGTAAATATGATTTGTCTCTCGTCATATTTGTAATTATGCCTCATTTCAACGTTGTATTTGTAATTTTTCCATTTTAAAACATATTCCAAAATGTTACAAAACCAGATAGTAATATCTTAAAATTAAGGTGCAAACTTTTTTTTTTCTTTATTGGCAATAGTTTACACATACGTTATGGGTTTAGCATAATAAAATGCATGTAATGTTGGTGGTGGGAGTGATTTGCCAACTAAGAGGAACACGAAGAAGAAATAAATCAATCAACATATAATTAGAAGAAATGCTGACGAGCATTATCAATGGAAGGTTGAAGGCAATAGAAAATGTGCAATAATTGGATCCAAATATTAGATCGCCTATGTCTGTCGTTGTAATCTTTCTTTGGGGGATAATTGGTTCCAAATAGAAGTCTTTACTTTATATTGCATTGTCTGTGATAGAGGAATTAAATTATTAGCTGGATGGGTCTTAATTTTAATTTAAATCAAGGAGCTGAACAACAATTGCACATATACCATCAATTCCATGAGAACATCACTTGGTACATGGATGTTAATGGGAGATTTAGAGTATTGGAAAATATAATTAATATACATGATAAAATCAATTTCAATCAAATTTCATAATTGGTATTTGTTTCTTTTTAAGTGGTCCAACCGCTCTCATTAATTAGTTTGTGCAAAGTTATTTAAGTAAGAGTGTTCAACTTTGACTCAACAACTCTGATGTGGTGCTCGATTTGTGTTCAATCAGGAATTTTATCTTGATTAAATTTGGCTAGATGTTGTTTGACGAGTTGATGACTCACCAACTTAACAAAATACGCACTTGAATAACTAGATAAAGAAATTATTTGAATTTTCAAGTAAACATATGAGACCAAATTCAAAATATATCACTATACGTTGAAATTGTGTAATTTGTTTAAATTCACAATTGTGTTTGATATTTATCAAATTATAGGAGTTCACTCATAAGGTCTCATATGTGTTCAAATATAAGTTATGTACAGAAACACGAGTAACTTGCATTATTTCATAATTTTTTTTAATGTCCAACCTTTTTCAAAGGGGAAAAGATCACTAACCTCCCCTGAGGTTTAGTGATATTACACACGGTACTTTTACCGTTTTCAAATCGAACAGATACCTCCCTTCAGGTTAGTTCCAGTATCACTTTCACCCCCTCCATCCAAAGTCAAGTTGATCAACTCTGATTTCATGTATGATTTTACCTAATTGTCCTTCATATTATATTATAATTTTATGGTTAATTTCAATAAACCCCCCTAAACTATTGAATTTCATATTGCCCCCACCCTAATGGTTAAATTACAGTTTCACTCCCTAAAATTCGAAAATATATTTAAAATTTTAAAAAATATATAAAATTTGAAATATATATATAATTCAAATATATATATATATAATTCGAAAATATATATAAATTTTGAAAAAATATAAAAATTGAAAAAAAATATAAATTTCGAAAAACATATATTTTAAAATTTGAAAAACATTAAAAAATTCAAAAATAAATATAAATTTTGAAAAAATATATATAAAATTCAAAACAAATATATAAATTTCGAAAAACATTATAAAATTCGAAAATAAATAAAAAATTTGAAAAAATATATATAAATTTTGAAAAAAAACATATAACAAAACAAAACTACATATATTTTAACAAAAGGTCATGGAATTTCACCATTTATTTAGTCTAAAACCTTAAAAAATACAAGTAACTAAATTACAATATAACAAAACTACATTTAAAGTAACCAAAGTACATTACACCAAAACAAAATTTTGGCATAAATATTTTTTTTTGAATTTTATATATTTTTTTCAAAATATATATTTTCAAATTTAATATATATTTTTAAATTTTATATATGTTTTTTGAAATTTATACTCTTTTTTTCAAAATTTATATTTGTTTTCGAATTTTATATTTATTTTTGAATTTTATAATATTTTTTGAAATTTAATATATATTTTTTAGAATTTTATATATATATTTCGAATTTTATATATTTTTTATGAATTTTATATGTTTTGTTTCGAAATTTATATATATTTTTTGAATTTTCTATTTATTTTTGAAATTTATAATTTTTTCGACATTTAAAATATATATTTTTGGATTTTATATTTTTTTCGAATTTTATAATGAAATTCGAAATTTGATGCATATCTTTTTTCTAAATTTAATATAGGCTTAAGGGGGTAGTTTGCTTGTTTTAGAAAGGTGAGGGTAGTAAAATGGGGGCAAAAAAAGCATAGGGGGTTATTTTGCAACCCTTATAAAGCATATGGGGTTTTATGCTCTTTTTCCTTATATATTTTTATTTATAATTTTATATATTTATTTCAAATTATATATATATTTTTTGAAATTTATAGTTTTTTCAATTTTTATATTTTTCAAAATTTATATATATTTTCAAAATTTTATATATATTTTCGAATTATATATATATTTCAAATTTTATATATTTTTAAAAAATTTAAATATTTTTTCGAATTTTAGGGAGTGAAACTGTAATTTACCCATTAGGGTGGGGGCAATATGAAATTCAATACTTTAGGGGGGTTTATTGAAATTAATCATAAAATTATAATATAATATGAATGACAATTAGTTTAAATCACACATTAAATCATAGTTGACGGGTTTGACTTTGGATGGAGGGGGTGAAAGTGATACCGGAGCTAACCTGGAGGGAGGTATCCGCTCGATTTGAAAATAGTAGAAGTACCGCGTGTAATATCTATGATGTCCCACATCGCCCGGGTAGAGGTCTGAGAATGTGCTTATACTTGCAGTGTTGTCTCCAATTGGTATGAGGCCTTTTGGGAGGAGCCCAAGAGCAAAACCGTGCGGGCTGGCCCCAGAGCGGACAATATTATACCAAGTATTGGAGCGGGGTGTTACAATTGGTATCAGAGCCAGAGCCCGGCTGGAATTAAGTCGAGATCGCTGGGTCCCAAGGGGGGGTGATTGTGATATCTCACATGAGGCCTTTTGGGAGGAGCCCAAGAGCAAAACCGTGTGGGCTGGGCCCAGAGCGGACAATATTATACCAAATATTAAAGCGGAGTGTTACAATATCATTAAACCTCAGGGAATGTTAGTAATATTTTCCCTTTTCAAAACAAATTTGTACTTGAAAGTACTATGTCACATTATGGTGTTATTTATAAGAATGATAGAATTGTAATTACAATCTCTTATGCTGCGTTTGGTACGAAGGAGAAGGAAGGAAATGAAATGGAATGTTCATTTAAGTAAGAATGAAATGAAATTGTCATTCTATTATATTATTTGATTTAATACATGAAATGGCGGTGGAATGAAATACTTATTATCATTCCCTGATTGGTTAGATCATCATTTAACTTAGAATGTTGTTTAATTTGGTTTCTGTCTTATTATTTGTTGTTATTACTAAGTAATATCTAAAGGGTTTTTATAAAACAACTTTATTTGACACTTAGGGCCCGTTTGGTAGGCGGTCCGGTCTGGTCTTATCTGGGTGGTGTTCTGAAAGTCTGTTTGGTAAAGTTGTCTGGTCTTGTGATCTTATTCAAGCTATTTGGTCTTATATTTGGAAAATAATACAAAAAATAAAAAAATAATATATAAAATTCAAAAAATATATTAAGTATGAAAAATATAAAAAAATTCAAAATAATAAAAGAAATTCAAAAAAAATTATATTATTTTTCAAAACTTATATATTATTTTTTAAATTATATATATATATTTAAAATTTTATATATTAATTTTGATTTTTATATATTTTTTTTCGAATTTAATACATTATTTTTAAAAAATTATATTATTTTTCAAATTTTATATATTATTTTCGAATTTTATACATTATTTTTTATTTTTTCTATTATTTTGTATTTTTTTATTTTCCCAAATTTTAAATATATATTTTGCATTTTATATATTAATTTTGAATTTTATATATATATTTCAATTTTTTTATATTATTTTTTTAATTTTATATATTATTTTCAAATTATATATATTTTTTAATTTTATATATATATTTCAAATTTTATGGTCTCATGTCTTAAGACAATTGTATATAAGACCACTTGAGACCATCATTTTTGGTTGTCTCAAATTACCCCTTTTGGTCCCAAGTGGTCCTTGTTTTTTTGGAACCGTGTTGCCAAACAGTGTCCGGTCCCAAAAAAATCATTATGAGACCGGACCACATGAGATCGGACCGCGAACCAAACATGGCCTTAATTTATCAACAAGTATACCTACAAAAATTGTAACAAGATAGATAAAACTAGAGATAAGGAAAAGATGTATTTGTGTTAAAGCAAATAACATCATAAACCATTTGTTCATAGTTTAATATAATAAAAATATATATAAAGTCGTTATTACTATTTAAAAAGAGTCCAATGAAATATTTTGTAGTAAATAAAATCAATTTAAAGATTTGTTTGCACAATATAAAGATATAATTAAGATATATATGGAAATAAAATTAAAGATAAAGATATATTTGAAGTGTCAAAAAATATATCAGTTGTATATACATGTATAGACATCAAATAATTCGGGTATGTATATACATATATACATATCAGTCGAATTTATATATATCTGTTCCATATATATATATATATATATATCAGTTGTATGTATATATGCAGAAACTGATATTTGATATTTCATTGGTGTATATATACATGTTCCATATATATATCAGTTGTATAAGGCGCTTTATTTTGGGGTTTTATTGGAAAAGTGGAAAAAAAAATAGTTTAAAGTGGGAATAGAATGGGCATTCCATAGGGTGGAACATGGTCTGAGAATGATTTTTGATGAAATGGTCATTCCAAGGGAATAACTTAAATGACTATTCTCATTTTAGTTTTGTATAACAAATAAGAGAATGAGTCTAAACTAATATAATTTTATTTCATTCCACTGTATCAAACATAATATTAATGTATTGATATGGAGATTTCTAACCATCATATCATACTCTCAAAAAGGTTGGAGAGATCTTTCATTACTTAAATACGAGTATGGGTACAAATTTGTTTTGAATCTGATCCATATTAATGGGTTCCCAAACTACAATTTACATCTTTTTTCTTAGAAAGTTATTGATCATACTTGATATACTTCATTGTTCTTCTCTTGTGGTATAATTACTTTCATATTAAAGTTTATGTAAATTTATAAACAATCCCATAATTTGTATTTTGGGCAAATAATACGCATAGACCCCTCTTTAAAAAAATATTTCACCTAGACCTCCTCTTTTTAAAAATATTTCACCTAGACCCCCTCGTGAAAAAATATAGGGTTAACATCATTTACAACCCAGATGTTTGTTTTAACTTCAATCACTCCCCCTCAGGTTTGAATATCTTCAATTACACCATGTTTGAGATTCTCATCATTTACACTCTGTGACCACTTTTGGGACTAAAATGCCCTTACCCAAACACCCACTATCTCAATTCCTAAAAAAATATATAAAATTCAAAAAATATATATAAAATTCGAAAAATATATAAAATTCAAAAAATATATATATAATTCAAAATATATATAAAATTCAAAAAATATATATATATAATTCGAAAATAATATATGAAATTCGAAAATAATATATAAAATTCAAAAATAATATATAAAATTTGAAATATATATATATATAATTTTATTTTTTTGAAAACAATTTTATATATATTTTATTTTTCCAAGCCATCATGGGGATCATGGGGAAACACATGATGGTGTCACTTTAGAAGTTCAATCTATACCACTTAGATTGTCAATATATCTTATGTGTTTGCTTGGTGTTGTATTGAAATAAAGGTAGTTGAGGGACAACTGCATCATTTGCCTTCAAATAATCAAAGTCTCAATGGTTTATATGTGCACTTGACACCATTGGTTTAAACTTAAGTGTTGTAGTCTCACACTCCCTTTCTCTATTGCGTCTTGTATACCCTCACCATTTATTTTTTCGAAAAATAATTTTATATATATTTTTTGAATTTTATATATTGTTTTCAAATTTTATATATTATTTTGGAATTATATATATATATTTTGAATTTTATATATATTTTAAGAATAAGGATAGTGGGTGTTTGGGAATAGGGATAGTGGATGTTTGTGTAAGGGCATTTTAGTCCCAAAAGTAGTCAGGGGTGTAAATGATGAGAATATTAAACCTGAGGGGATGTAATTGAAGATGTTCAAACTTGAGAGAATGTGATTGAAGTTAAAACAAACCTCAGGATGTGTAAATAAAATTAACCCAAAAATATATATTTCGGAAAAAAATCTTGTACACGGTAGAAATAAGGGCTCAGTAATGTGGGTCTAAGCATTCAAAAGCCCATGATCAAATTCCTCATTGTCATCTATCTACCCTATTTTGCAATGGGCCAAACCCATCAATTGGATAATTCTAGAAATACTTAACCAACAAGCCAAAGTTTCCTATGTGCCTGTTTGTTTACTGGTTTTGGGTTGATTTGGTCTAGGCTTATCTTTGTTTTCAAGACCAATCCATATTTGGTGGACTTGATTTCTAAATATTGAAACAAGACTAAAGAAAACCAACGGGCCCAAAATCTATTTTTACAAGACCATCAAAATGATGGTTTTGAAAAGTTTTTGGTGCGACGCCATTTTTTACTTACATATTCACATTCTCTATCTCTTTCTCTTTCTCTCTCTCTTTCACACACACACAAACACAAACACAGTACATAAATTTTGAATAAATAATATAAAATTGAAAAAATATATATAAATCTTGAAAAAAAAAATTGAAAAAAATATATAAAATTTAAAAATAATATAAAATTTGAAAATATATATAAAATTCGAAAACAATATATATATAATTCAAAAAATATATAACTTATCGTATTCCCAAACAGACCAAACCAAACCACTTCCCAAACAGACCATACAAGTCAGGAAGGATTGGGATCAAGATGGAAAGAAAATCAATCCCTGGAATTGAGGGATTGGGTCGTGGCTCAGATGGGCCATAAAGCCCATGAGGGTTTGTGTATAAATACAAGGCACGAGTAGGGCTGCAAATGAACCGAGCCTTTCGTGAGCAGGTTCGGGTTCGGCTCGTTAAGAGCTCGGCTCGTGCTCGTTCGTTTAGTAAACGAGCCGAGCCTGAGCACAATTTTTAGGCTCGTTTAGTAAACGAGCCGAGCTTGAACATTACTAAGCTCGGCTCGCCAAGCTCGTGAACAGGCTCATCTAAATTAAATAGTAAAATTATATTATATTTAACAAAAGAAAGTGTTCAAATTGAACAAATTATGAAGATTATTGTGAAAAGATTATAGAAATTAGGCGGTCATAACATAAAATTCATTCATAAAAATTATACTAGTGAAAATATATTAAAAAGAATATGCAACAACTCAATCCAAACAACTATTAGGAAGATTAATATATGTTGCACTGAAATGAGTTGTTCGTGAACAAGCTCGGGCTCGGCTCGTTAAATCTAGCGTTCGGCTCGGGCTCGTTCGTTAAGCAAATGAGCCGAGCTTGAACACATTTTCTAAGCTCGTTTAGTAAATGAACCGAGCTTGAACATTCCAAAGCTCGGCTCGGCTCGACTCGTTTGCAGCCCTAGGCACGAGGACTGTAAGGTTGCGTTTCATAACGGTGCGGTGCGGTGTTAGTTTTTGGTTTTGGGTTGGGTTGGGTTGGATTTGGTTTGGTGTGGTTTTATTTTGATTCCAAACTATGTTAGGTGCAGATGGTTTTGGTGTGAGAAAAAATGATGCTAAAAAATCAAACCATGTTTGGTAAAGTTTGTATGGGTTGAAATTCCGAAACCAAACCATGTTTGGTAACTTGGAATGGTTTCATATTTTATTTATAAATATTAAAATTTATAATATTAAAATATATCTAATATTAATATATTAAAATATATTAATATTAATATATTAATTTTTAGGAAAGATAATAAAACTATAATATTAAAATAACTTCCAAAAATATATTTTAATATTAATATAATGGTGCAACTATTTGGTTTTGGTTTGGGGTGAGATGGTGCAACCATTTGGTTTTGGTTTTGGTTGCTACAGTACCGCATCACCAAAAACCATCTCATTAGATGGTTCCAAAATCATGGCTTGGTACCATTGGTTTGGTACTGTTGTACCAATACCAATCCTACCAAACATGGGTTGGTACCATCATTTTATACCAAAATAAAAAAACTGGTACCAAAACCAGTTACAAAACAGGGCCTAATAAGACATTCTCAAATTGTGTATTTTTTTGCATTTACAAATGTATATTTCGGAAAAAACATATATTTTAAAATATATATATTTTGAAAAAATATATATAAATATATATATTTCCGAAATATATATTTATATTTTTCCAAAAAATATATATATTTTTAAAACAATATTTGATGTATTTGTTGGGAAAAAAATAAATTATTAAAAAAATATATGTTTAGGGTAAAATATATATAAAAAAATAAGTCCAAAATATATATTTTTTCAATTATATTTCACTTTTAAAATTTTAGGATAAAATATAAAAAAATTAAGTCCGAAATATATTTTTCGTTTATAATTCATTTAGGATAACACTTAGGGCCTGTTTGGTAGAGTTGTGTTTGTGTTGAAATAAACAAAAAACATGTTTTTTGTTTTTTTGTTTATTCATCCAAAAACAGAAGTATGTTTAGTAGGGATGTTTTTTGGGTTGAAATTGAAAAATTAAAAATCAATAATTAAAAATTAATAATATAAATAATAAATAAAATATAATATAATAATAATAAAAATGAATACAATAATAATAAATAAATATAATAATAAAAAATGGACTAAATAATAAATAATAATAATAATAATAATAAATTAATAAAATAAATAATAAATTACATAAAACATATTTAAAAATATAATAAAAATAACAAATAATAAACAAAATGAAATAAAAAATAATAAATAAATATAATAATAAATAATAAGTAAATATAATAACAAATAAATACTTCATAATAATAATAAAAAATGATTATAATAATAATAAATTAATATTAAATTAATAAAATATATTTTTAAATAATTAAAAATGAATAAATAATTTATAAATAAAATGAATTAAATAATGAAATAATAATAATAAATAAAATAAAATATATTTATAAATTAATATATAAATTAATAAATACTAATTTAATAATATAAATAATAAATATAATATAATATAATAATAATAATAAATAAATACAATAATAATAAATAAATATAATAATAAAAATGGACTAAATAATAAATAATAATAATAAATTAATAAAATAAATAATAAATTACATAAAACATATTTAAACATATAATAAAAATAATAAATAATAATAAAAAATAAATATAATAAAAAATAATAAATAAATATAATACTAAATAATAAGTAAATATAATAACAAATAAATACTTCATAATAATAATAAAAAATGAGTATAATAATAATAAATTAATATTAAATTAATAAAATATATTTTTAAATAATTAAAAATGAATAAATAATTTATAAATAAAATGAATTAAATAATGAAATAATAATAAATAAATAAATAGAATATATTTATAAATTAATAAATAATAATTTAATAATATAAATAATAAAATAATAAAATATATTATAAAATGAAGAAAGTGTAAGGTAGAAACACCCCAATAAACACCAAATTCATGTTTATTTTCATATGCCTAAAATTTGCCTAAAGTGAAAAAGTGTTTTTAAACACACATATCCCAAAAACACTAACCAAACAAGTTTATAAACACAAAACACATAAACAAACACATAAACACCCCAACCAAACAGGCCCTTAGGGTCTATGTGAAATATAAACAAAGTTCAAGGGATTTAGGTGGAATTAACTCTTTTTTTATTTAATTTTAATATAATATAGTCCGGTTAACATAATCTTCTAACCCTCCATAATGATTTCTTTGATCAAAAAAAAAATCATGGGGTTTGTTTGAATATGTGGGGATTTTTTTGTCCAAACTTGAAATCATAGGAGTGTTATATGTCATTTGCTCATACCCGCTGACTAATGTTAAAGTAAATTTTTGTGTATTTACTAAAATACTTCTAAAAGTGCTCTAAACAAAAATAATTTATATTTTATAATTTTAATATCATCATATTATTTAAAATAATAATAATATCATTGATTTGACAGTACCTAAACATTCTAATCACTTCCAAAGTAGCTATAGTTTGGTCAGATTTATTGGGTAAGATTATTTCAATATTTTTACAACTGCAAGGGTACTTTTGGATTTTAATATATATATATATATATTTAATTTAGTAAAGCTAACTTGTAAGCCAACAAAACCTCAAGGAAGTTGAAAATCATGTTTTGAAAACTTTAATTTAAGAATAATTACGAGTTCATAGTAATTTACCCTACTTTCTGTGTGTGACTTATTGAAAAGGCCGTATAATGTGGCATCATTGCGTGCGTCTTAAATGTTGACTTGAGGAATCTGCACCGACTGACCATTGTTGAGTTTATAGATGTATATATTGTCCTATTTGTTGGTCCAAATGGGTAATATATAGCTTATATCAATGGCATAAAAGTAACTTCCCACACTAGCCGCCGCTTGGCTTCACCAGTCAGTCACGAGTGGTGACTTGAACGCTGTTGCTACTATATAGTACAAGAGCAGAGAAGCTATAAAATTTGAATCCTCTCTCTCTTTCTCTCTTCTGCTCTTCAAACCCTAACCATTGAGTTTGAATAGGAGAGAAGAAGCGATGGAGAACGGATCGACGACGATGACAAGATGGGGTTTCCGCGGGAACGAAGAGCTGATGGCGTCGTCGGCCATCTCCATCAGAGGTGTTCTCACCGGCGTAATGTCAAACCTCAACCACGCAGATAAGAGGCCCGTCATTCCTCTCGGTCACGGCGACCCCTCCGCCTTTCCCTGCTTTCGGACCACTCAAATTGCCGAAGACGCCGTCGTCGACGCCCTCCGCTCCGGTAATTGCAACGGCTACGGTCCCGCCGTCGGTGCTCTTCCCGGCAAAAAGTACTTTTTTCCCCTCTTTTGTATTCAAGCAATATCACACTGATTGTGTTTTGCAATTATACATTGCTTAGATAGTTTTGCTTTATCTATCAATTCCATCATTGATGTAGAAGAATGATCGGATGAATTAATTAATGTGTTTCTATGGCGGCTAAGTGGGCCAGACCAGGGGGTTAGAGTCATGATGATTCCTTTAAGCTCTATGTTAGGTGGGACTAATGAAACAGTTATAAATGGAATATTTTAAATATTTATATCACTACTTATAAATGATACCTAGGGTCTGGTCTGTATTATTAAAATTGTGCTAAATGTTTAAAATATTTATTTTTTAAACAGTTATAAATGGAATATTTATATCATTAAATATTTATTTTTTGGCAAAGAACTCCCACAATTTTAATGGAAGACTCAAATCCTCTACCTTTTTATTTAGTAAGGAGAGAAGGTAACACTTGGCCTTGAGGTAGAAACTAGGCTGCCAAGAGTGAGATGGTGCATTGAGTATGAATTTAATGAGTTAATGTAAGTATGATACCGAAAGTTTACATTTATGTCATGTCTGTTCCCAAATGTGCTTTGCATAGTAACTTGTTTTATACTCTACTTTGAATGGTGAAAACTGATAAATCTTATTGCTATCGTTGTTTGCTGAATTCATCATATTTTTTGAAAATGGATTGTACGATATATATATATTTTGTTTCAATTAAGGGGTTTGGAAATGAATATAGATACACGCACACCTAGAGAAAATATGCCTGCTCGAGGGGAAATATGAGTTTTATTCTTACATATATATTTTTGGTAGGGCTATTGCGGAGTACCTTTCTCAAGATCTTCCGCACAAGCTATCACCAGATGATGTTTATTTAACAATTGGATGCACACAAGCAATAGAAGTTATATTGACAGTCCTTGCTCGACCAAAGGCGAACATTCTATTTCCGAGACCAGGCTTCCCATTCTATGAAGCTCGTGCTGCATATAACCATCTTGAAGTCCGCCACTTTGATCTTCTTCCAGAGAAAGGTTGGGAGGTTGACCTCGATGGAGTTGAAGCTCTTGCAGATGAAAATACTGTTGCAATCGTTATTATTAACCCCGGGAATCCTTGCGGGAATGTGTTTACGTACCAGCATCTGAACAAGGTCCGAGAATTGCAGTACTTGTGTAATTACTTAGTTTTGGTTGTAGATTTAGAGAGTTTGATGGTGTGCTCATTTCAGATTGCTGAGACTGCAAGAAAGCTTGGGATATTAGTGATTGCTGATGAAGTTTATGACCATCTTACTTTCGGAAGTAACCCATTTGTACCCATGGGTGTTTTTGGATCGATTGCACCTGTTGTTACAGTCGGGTCTATATCAAAGAGATGGATTGTTCCTGGTTGGCGACTAGGTTGGCTTGTCACAAATGATCCCAATGGCATCCTTCAGAAATATGAGGTTCTCTCTCTCTCACACACACACATATATATTTGCATACATAATCTGATGATGGTTCGCCCTGCAATAAATCAACTCAGAGTGACTGGTTTTAAACTAGTGAAAGTGGACATCATAAAAAAGTGATTTTTTTTAGAGGCAAAAGAGCATAAAAAGCCGTATGCTTTCTAAAGGTTGGAACCTTTAGAAAAATACCCCGTATACTTTTTTTACCCTCATTTCATTACCCTCACCTTTCTAAGGATTGCAAAGTGCCCCCTTTTGTCTATATTGAATTTCCAAAAAAGATATAAAATTCAAAAAAATATATATTCAAATTTGAAAAGAATTATAAAATTCAAAAATATATATATAAAATTTGAAAAAATATATATAAAATTAAAAAATGTATATATATAAATTTTGAAAAAATATATAAAATTAAAAAAATTATAAATTCGAAAAATATATATATAAAATTTTAATTTTTTATATAAAATTCGAAAAAACATATAAAATTCGAAAATATATATATAAAATTAAAAAAAAAACATATAAAATTTACTTTTTTACAAGTAGTTCTGTAAATAGAAATATAAAAAATACAAGTAACCAAAGTACAATACACCAAAACAACATTTAAAGTAACCAAAGTACAATACACCAAAATAACAATTTGGCAGAAACATTTTTTTTTTAATTTTATATTTGTTTTTTCAAAATATATATTTTTTGAATTTATATAGTTTTTTTCGAATTTTATATAAAATTCGAATTTTGGTTTTAGTTGAGCATAACAAAGCATTATTAATCTTCTGGTTACATTGGGTATGCATTGACTAGGTGCCTCTATCTGGTTATTTGATTTCCAAAGTCTAAAGTGTAGGAGGTGAATTGATTTAACAACATAACATTATTTGATTTTATCAATTAATGAGGTTTTTGGAAGAATTTTTTTTTTCTATGTTTGTAAAAAATTGAATTTTATATGTTTTTTTAATTATATATATATTTCCGATTTATATATATATATATTTTCGAATTTTATATATATTTTACGAATTTTATATGTTTGTTTTGAATTTTAAATGTTTTTTGAATTTTATATTTATTTTTGAATTATATATATATTTTTTCGAATTTTATATATATATTTTCGAATTATATATATATATTTTCAAATTTTATATTTATTTTTGAATTATATATATATATTTCAAATTTTATATGTTTTTTTTTTAATTTTATATATTTTTCGAATTTTATATTTATTTTCGAATTTTATAATTTTTTTCGAAATTTAATATATATATTTTTTAATTTTATATCTTTTTTTTTAATTTAATATAGACAAAATGGGGCAATTTGTAACCCTTAGAAATGTGACGGTAGTGAAATGGGGGTAAAAAAAAGCATAGGGGGTATTTTGCAACCCTTAGAAAGTATAAGGGGATTTTATGCTCTTTTGCCTTTTTTATATTATTATATTAGGATATCCTGTATTACAATTCATATCCTTATTTGAATCTTTTCAGGTTGTTGATTGCATTAAGAGCTTTCTGAACATTACCTCTGACCCTGTAACCTTCGTTCAGGTTCGTAGTTTATGTTGCTCTTTCCAATATGTTTAAATGGTAACTTAACTATACTCTTTTTTCCCTTCGTTTATTGCTGCTAGATATCCTAAATACTTCAAAATGAATAGACGTCATACCATTCACATGATAGGGTGTTAGAACCAATTCTTCAATGTTATATTTGTTATATGGTAGATATTTATATTTAACATGAGAGGAATATTTACTCTAATAACTAAAAAGCAAAAAAAAAAATGTGTCCGCCAAGTCGGCTATATGAAGTCTATTTTTCATGTGTACCTTTGACAATAACACAAAACCTTTTTTTCATTTACTTGGTCGACTGCATGAATAGTATTTTTTGTCAAACCACATCTTATCTTAGCTTTCCTTACTTCAAGACTATAAACGTTAACATTGGTCCTCCCCTAATATTTGCCCTTGTGGATCATGCCACTCTTCCTAACTGACGCACTTAATGGATATCTTTGTTCATGTTCCAATTATCTCAATTATTGCTATTTCAGCCATGTCACAAATGCGTTTTGTTTCTTATTCTATCCTCTCTTGTTTTGCCACAAATCCATCTTAGCATTTTCCACACTCGCTTTATGCATATCTTGTTTCCTAGTAGTCCAAATTTCTGGCCAATGGAGTAAAGCTGGTGTAACAGCTATTCTTTTGAACTTCTCTGTTCAGGTTATTCATCAATCTCCTATTAGTCAGGGTTCAATTCATCTATGGTTACTTTGTTAATTTATGTATTTTTGAACGGGTATGGATGAGATTTTGTTCAAACATTTAGTTGGGTGGCTCTTAGCAAAACAATTCTGGCTACATCTCATTTGTAGTAGAAATGCTTATTCTTGAATGGGGCGTGCTTTATCTTGCTTCAGAAAAATGATAACTACATTTCTCTAATAAGTAGTAGTTGAAAACATTTATATGCATCTCATTTTATTTCCTAAATCTCAAAATTCACTAAAAGACATTGAGCATATTAGGCTAATCATTCATCTATTACCATCTCTTTTTTACTTTGCAAGATATTAAGGTTTTTGTATTATCAGGGTGCCATTCCTCAAATCCTTGAGAAGACAAAACAGGAATTCTTTTCGAAAATTGTTAATATACTAAGGGAAGCTGCAGATATTTGTTATGATACAATTAAGGAGATCCCTTGCATAACTTTGCAAAGCAAACCTGAAGGATCTATGTTTGTAATGGTGAGGATGTAGCAAGTTTTGAGTTTTTGATTTTTTTGACTTGATTGATGGATTGGTTTATTTTGTGATTCAAAATGCCACTTTTATCACAATTTCTGTTTTATTTCAGGTAAAACTAAATTTGTCCCTACTGGAAGACATCAATGATGATGTGGACTTCTGTGTCAAGCTCGCCAAGGAGGAATCTGTGGTAATTCTACCAGGTAAGAAGCTAATATGAAGTTCTTGAATTTGTAGTTAATCATGCACATGTGACACCTCATTATTTTTTTTTTTTACCTTTGTGAGCTGTTTCACTAACTTTTATTGAGTCCATTTCACCATTTGAAAATTGCATTTAACAATACGTGACTTGTGTTGTGCGGATGTGGTGTGAAAGGTTTGTTCTCAGACAAAGGGGTGAATAGATCCAATATCAATGCTCTATTGACTGATTTTCAATATATGTAATGTTCTACCGAATTAAAATAAAATCAATCAGACACAAGTAGTAAGTAAAAGACACTTAAGTAGAACAAGAAATGACACGGATTTGTAATTTAGCATGGAAACCTCAGCAAGGGAAAAAACCACGAAGGCCAGTCGTCTTTGGCAAAACAATATACTAGTGTGATAAAAAAGAGTACGACGACTTCCAGTGCGTTCAGAACTGCTGTCCGCAAGAGTCTGATGACTATGATTCCAGTGCCTTCTTTTGTTAATCCTCTTTCCACATTCAGTGTCCTTTATCCCGGTGCCGTAGAAGCCACCAGCAAACACCGATCCATGTAATTGCAAATTGCAATCACCTCATGATGATCATTTCTTCAAGTAATTGAAACTTGCCCCTTCCTTTCACTCACAGACGCGAAGAGAAAAGAAAAATACTGCTACTCTGATGAACCAATATGAAGTTTAGAAAGCTTTTTATGTTGTTGACGAGATGATGAACATCACCCTAATGACCCTTACATCCACGCTCACAAATAAAGCAAGATACTTGAGAGAGAAAACTCTTCACAATAAAAAACCATGGTTCGACTTTGCAGAAGAAGTGGAGAGTATGTATAGAAACAGTACTTGAATTGACATTTCACTTGCTAAAAAATTGGTAGTTTCTTCCTTCAGTTTTGAAGAAACATGATGAGAATATCTCTTTTGCATGGTCCAGCAAAGTGTTTTATAGAAAGGTCTAATATTAAGCACGAAAAGTTAAGGTCTTGGTTTCATCATGATCAAGGAATACATTCCCATAGTTTTGATTATAGAACCTCAAAGAGAACTTTGTGCAACGAAACTTCAGATTGTGACCGTAGGTGTGTTGCTTACTATATTAACCACTGTATTTTTTTGCAGGGGTTGCTGTAGGACTAAAGAATTGGCTTCGCGTCACTTTTGCCATTGAGCCTTCTTCTCTTAAAGAAGGTCTTGGTAGAATAAAAGCCTTCTACGAAAGGCATGCCAAGAAAAACTAGATTTCACTACCTGCATTTTGACGGTGTGTCAAAGTTAAAAGGTGGATGGAGAAACAAAGGGTAATCCAGTGGTGATCAACAACCTCGCGTTGGATCTCATTATCCCTTCAGATGAAATAACAAGTGTTGTCAATAAATCCCTCATATCTCATGGGGTAACACTGCAAGTTTTATTTGTACCACTATAGGGTAAATCCAGTGGTGATCAACAACCTCGCGTTGGATCTCATTATCCCCTTCAGATGAAATAACAAGTGTTGTCAATAAATCCCTCATATCTCATGGGGTAACACTGCAAGTTTCATTTGTACCACTATAGGGTAAATCCAGTGGTGATCAACAACCTCGCGTTGGATCTCATTATCCCCTTCAGATGAAATAAAAAGTGTCGTCAATGAATTCCTCATATCTCATGAGGTAACACTGCAAGTTTTATTTGTTCCACTAGCTACAAAATTTGTTATCCTTTAAATTTTAAGACATGAAAAAGGTCTCATTATTTGACATGAAAGGTCTCATTATTTTCATATGGAAAATAGAGTGAAGAAATTGTTCATGACATGTCTCAATGAAGAAATCCTTATATAGAACATGCACTATCATGAAACTAATTGAAATCAAGCTCGATAAAAAAAAAAAAAAAACTCCAAAAGCAAACACAAGATAAATCAATTCAATTGCTGCATCTAATTAAGGGCCCCCGGACCAAAAATTCTAGCTCCTCGCTTATAATAACACTGAAATGCCAAAATTGCAACACTGAAATAAGGAAACACAGAAAGGTTATGCCATAATGCAGCTCTCTATTAGCTCATCAAACCATCACTGTCTCAGAATGCAGGATGCATTGATTTACTTGAAGAATAATGCATTATGCTGACTTATTACATTTAGAATTATTGAGCTAAAACAAGATAAATCAAATAAAATGACTACAACAATATCAAATTGATCGACTATTATATCAGAAATACATTTTGGCCATATTGTGCCTTGGATACATATCAAACATCGGATAAATAAAGGTTATCTGGAAGTGTTGAGTTAAAGCAACAAAATATAAGAGGTTTTGGAATCTCAGGACATGGTTCTTCTGTAGCTCACTCAAACCTCTTGACAGTTGCCACAGCTTAGTATGTAGAACGGACTTTGCCATCCTCCGAATATATATCACACATCATCGTTGCAAACTGAGTGAATACGGATAAGGGTAAGTGTACTGGTGATCATTATTATTAAGTATTTACACATTTCAATTGTACGTCAACATAAGCTTGTGTGGCTACCACAACCAACTGGGAATATTATATATGATCCATTTCCTGTCTCTTTTAGCCAGCCAAACAAGTATGATAAAGAAGAATACGGCAAATAATATAAAATAAAAAAATAAAAAAACAAAGTTTGTTTGCCGAAGAAAATTAATTTTGGAGCAACGCAGACAGCACATAGCACACCGCATGAAATTAACCAATACATCCCATTTAACAAATTGTACAACAGAAATGGAAAATAAAATAAAATCTTTGTCCATTTAAAGCCCTCAATTTAAATCTGATCAACTCATGATTAATCGTGACCACGCCTAAAACTGGAGAAGCAACCAGTCCCTACTTGTATTTTGAAAGCTTAAAAACATAAATCCAAGTCATTCTCTCTGCTTCTCCATCCTCATCTAGTCTCGCCAAGGCCTACAACAGGGGATAAGAAGTATGCACTCCTTTGTCAAAAACATGATGAAAATAGGAGTATGGAACTTTAACATGGAAAAAAAAAAAAAGGCAATGGCGAAAGCTAGGGGCATAATTAATAATTTAATACTATTGATATTTAATAGACCTTTCCTCTCCAATGATGGAAAACCGAATAAATTCAAAGAAGATAAATTTTTTGAAGAAATGATGTATACTTTTAATTTCTCCTAACATCTCGATATCCTCATATTAAAAAGGCTAACATATAGCACAAGGAAACCTCAAGCCACTGAAACATTCCATTACGATTCTAACGACTCTAAGACAACATCCAGCATATACCAACTGACCAAAAATTCAAGAGGAAAAGGGCATGAAGGAGGGTCCTACTGGACACCTAAATCAAAAATTAGAAAAACCAATTGTTCGGCACCCTATCCAGCAATAACTACTCAGTTATTCAAAAGGAAACTATAAATCTATATTCAGGACTACAGAGAGAGAAACTTCCCTTCAACACTAATTCATGAATTAAAGTAGTCTAAAAATTATCAGAATCCTTTTTCCTTCATTTGCAGTCTTGGGTTAATAGGGGGATAACTTGATAAGGCACCGAATCTATTTAAAGGATTCTAGTGCCCTCAAAAAATGTAAAAACATTGACCGAATCATTGTCCAACAACCTCTTCAAAGTAAAAATGTTAAGCAAAAGCATACATATTTTTTTTTGCTTTTACTGTAATTTAACTTATAGAAGAAGAAGAAAATCATAAAAGTAATAAGATGAAACTTGGTTTACCCCCATGTTACATGTAGTTTTAATCTTCACATTTCAATTTAAGACACATCCAGTCAATGCATTCACTTAAAAATGCAATATCATGTATAACATAATTTACCATCACTCAATACAACGAAATTTTTTTGACAAAAATCCAAATAATTTGGGAATATTTTTTTTTAATACATAAATAGGTTATTATCAATTTACACCCCAAATAGAAAAAAATTAACCAAGTAATAAATCCAACTGCATCAAACGTATTAAAATCACCACCATTCATCAAACGACCCGACAAAAAGGCAACTATTGTGAATGGTGAAGGAAAATTACCTAGGGGAAGGAGGCCGTAACCAGAGGGAGAAATGGAGAGCATGGAAGTCATCAATGAGGAAGCAGTGGCAGTGTGGTATGGTTGCATCGATTCCACACAAACGCTCAACTCAGCTGGACACCTTCAAATATATGTTATTCAAAACAGCATATATATATATATATATAGACACACAATATACATACACACAAACACATAAGTATACGTAAGATGTAAATTAGTAGTTACCTGAAGATTCGATGGGATAGAGGTTTTTTGGGTGAGAGAGAGAACGGTGAGCGAGCCGGTTTGGTTCCGGAGGCGAGTCTGGCCGCCACATTACGGACGGAAGTTGATCGGAGAAGGGATCTGGCGGCCATTTCTGATCGGAAAAAGGGGTCAGATTTCGAGAGAGAGAGAGGGGTCAAAGGAAGGGTTTTAAAGAATGGAATAAACCCTAACGGAATAGGAGGGTGCTTTGAGCCATTAAGTTTTCTTTTTCCGAGGATTTTAATCCCTAGTGTTACTTTTCTAAAGACTAAATTAAAAATGCTGAAGATTAAGAAGTCGTTTATTTTATTTTATTATTATTATTATTGTCCTATTCTTGGAGTAAAGTAAACTTACACCCGCAACATTAACATTTTAATTAGGATATCTCATATTTTAATATTTTTAGGTAAGTAACACTCTTCTTGTTCACTCTTTCAAAAAACATTTTGTTTTCCAAGAATAAATAAATAATAGTAGCATTAATAATTATATATAAAAAAAACATTATGGAATATCAAAAAGAAGGCTGAAAATATTAGTTTTAATAGTTATAAATAGAAAAAATTAATTGTATTGCCAGTAGAAGGCTTTGTGCATAGTTCACCGTTGGCCAGTAAATGATCCTTAGCTCAGAAATGCATTATTCACTTTCTACTGCCAATAACCACACCAATTCGCTCTATGTCAACACCAATAACATATTAACTCCCATATACCAAGTAATCGGCTGTATTAGAAAAATGTGCTGAAAGATGAATATGCCAATAAATATATATAAATATATATATCGATAAGAAATACAAAAATAAAACAGCGATAATTCAGATCCAAAGCTCCAACTGATTTAACTATGACGTTACAACAAACAAATGTCTAAAAAAGTTTGACCGAGGGTGCTAGGTCCTAACAAAACTGTTGCATATTCATAACTCAATCTCCTTTACTTTTGAATCTAAGCCTTTTCCTACATATTCCCTTTCATCTCTACCATTCCTCCTTGGTAGTTGCAGCAAACGAACCCAAAGGAGAAAGCTCGGTCTTCAAACCGAAAACTTCAGATATTCAAGGTATGCACAAATACAAACTGAAAGGCAGTTGCAAATGCAGAAATCACTCCACTTCCGAGATAATCCTCTTTTTGCGTAATGGCTCCCTTGGCATGCTTCCCGGGGCACTGTGAGCTCTTCTCCTATCTTCTTTTCTTTTATCAGCTTCAACCATAATACGTCTGAGAGAAGCTGCCTTGAATATAGGTCTTGGCAAGTGTCTGTGCCTGCATAATCATCAACAAACAGAAATAAATGAGTGGTGTCGCCATAAGAAATTTTCTCAGAGACAATGCACTAATTTGTGACACAGGTAAATCAAACCCAGTTAAGGATTTCCACTATACAAAAGAAATATTGCCCAAGATAATCGAATGTACAATCCTCTGCTACAATGAGTCAAGGTTTTGATGGATATGATGACCAAATAGGGATAAAAGGATATTGCTCGGCAGAGCATACGGGAGGCCCTCTTACTAAAACCCCAAACACTAGCAAAGAGCTCTCTGTGTGTGTGTGCAAGCAGTTACAAAAAAGAAGGAAAAAGAAACACAATTAACAAGATCCTAATTTGGAGAATTTCTTCAGAATCAATAATACCTCACAATACGCTTGACCTCAGGCTGGTTCTTGTAGCGATCCTTGACCTTTTCCATGTACTCATGCTTCTTACGTTCCCTAGGCAAAATCTGGATATGCAACATAAGTGGCTCAGCATTCAGCTTATGACGCAGTAAAAGATGACACAAAAAGAAGAAACAAGGCTCAGAATATTAAAGCCAAAATTAAACAATTACGGGGGGTGCTAGAGACAAATGCAACTGATGTAGTCTGATATTTTAGAGCCTGACATTAACATGATCTCGGTGTGTTATATTTCCTGGATCTCATCGAGACTGGAATGATAGAAGTGTTTGTCAACAAAAGGAACATAGAAAAGATGATTGATCCAATATTTCATGCCTATTAGGCTATTGATAATCAACTCCAATGGTTCTGTTTCTCAATCTTTCTAACTTGCACCGATGGAATTCAGGTCGACTAGACTAAATGAAAAACTATTATGTCATAATGTTCGTATTAAGAGAATCAGTGATCCTGCATTTCTGACTATCAACACCTAATCAATCAAGAACTCATAGTGAAACTTAATACTAAATGTGAGTACGGAGACCATGCACAAGCATGAACTTAAAAAACTAGGGTACAAGTGTCAGAAGTAAAGATTGAAAGACAAGAACTGTTTTGGTGATTATATTTGGAAAGTGCACCAACTACAACTTTTGCCTTAGAGAGTTCCATCCATAAATTGAAAATGACAAATCCCTAAAAAAGTACGATTCCATGATATTAGCAACTTCAAAATATAGCAACAATATAAACCTTAGAATAAGAAAAAAAAATTTGTGGAAAGGACAAAATACATACAACTCCCATTTGTTCAGATGCTTTAGCTTTCCAAAGACGAAGATTGGTGTCATCACTCCCCGAAATAACATAACTTGCATCACAGCTATATTTGACGCAGAATACCCTGTGTTGATAATAAATTGCAGTCAGTACAACAATTAAGCAGTGGAAATTATATAAGCACTTATCTGTACTAAAATACTATTTACTCTCTAAGATACAAAAGTTTCATCATTGAAATTGCAAGTTCTGCTTATGGTTAGTAATGTGCAGGAAAACCCATAAAAGTTGGTAATCAAATATTTAATGTGGTACAGACCTTTGCATTCTCTTTGTGTGATAAATTTCCCTGCTGTGACCACCATTATACTGGAATAGTCTCACCTAGAAAGTGTGAAATATAATGCATTGTGCCTTCTATCAGAAAAATCTATGGATTCCCAAAATTTTACAGATTCACTAAATGAGAGAGAACTCACTGTTCTGTCATAAGATCCAGTCACAAATTCACGACCAGTTGGGGAGTAATCAATATCCATCCTGCAAACAGAGTTAAAAAGCATTACCTTAGATAATTTTGAAACAAAAACAAGAAAAAGATAACATAAGATGCAGTAATTCCATATCAGCCATCTTACACTGCAGAAACATGGTCTTTATGTACACATTTGGCTTCATCCAATTTTCTAGCATCATAGCTGTAGCAATTGCAGTCTTCATTTGCCTACATTAATATAAAATGCAAATAACTAACAGACAACTATTAAATCCCTATATATGGCTAAGTGCAGAGTTCATATATGTTAACTACCCAACTGCTCTAAAAGTGTAAGCGATGGTGTAACTTTAGTATTTATATACTTCAACACGCGCCTATCACGTGTGGCCTACTTTTTGGTCCGACACGTGAAACGACATTTTTAATTGGTGACGGTGAGATTCAAACACATGACTTCCTGCTCTGATACCATGTTAACTACCCAACTGCTCTAAAAACTTAAACTGTTAGAGAGGGTGTAACTTAAGTATTTATATACTTCAACAATATATAAGGTGGTGCATAGGATCAGCGGACATATATGACAGGAGTCCAAACTTTTTACAAGCCTAGCAAGGTCAGGACAAATCCATAATAATGAGAAGGCAAGTAACATCATGCAACTCATATCTAGTTAAGAGGAGTATGTAGGTTCATTTAGGAACTTGTGCAAGTAAAAAGGTGACATCAACCAGAACCACCCCATAACCACAAAGCTCTTGGTCGAGGTATCCTTGCACAGTTAATTTGAAAGATGAATTCTAGATCCTTATGTTGTGTCAATGGCTAAAAATATAACTACTATTAAACATTAACTGAAATCTCATCTATAATATACATATCTGTGTGCGCGTGCAGAGGAAGGGGATGGGAAGATAGGAACTGTTAATGAAATATGTTTCGATTATTGAACTTACAGCTGTGAAATTCATTGGCTCCATTGGATTCCAAGCAATAGAATTAGTTTTAGTCTGTAGCAAGAAAGAGTAAGTCAGCATGAGCAAACTGAAGAAGTAGAATAGCTTACGCATGTATACATTATACATAGGTCACAGAAAATGATCATAGACAAATTAGAAAGCATGACAGCATCCCTAGGCAACCATGTTCTGGTGAAATCGCTATTATTTTCAACAACGACAAGAATGAATCAGTTTCCTAACACATTTGGTTCTTAACCAGAAATCAATATTCACAACACCTAGTTTGACATATCATACTTTTGAAGGATCATAAAATTATAATCATCTATTTGACAAAAAATGCACCCGAACCATGAATCTGCAAACAGCCTTCTTTGTTTAATAATATCATACCAAAGACCTTTCTTATATTGTTGTAGTCCCCAAAACCATGAATCCGCAAACAGCATTTTTTGTTTAATAAGATCATACCGAAGACCAAAATAATGATCCACACTTTTTTGAAAAGATTGGAACTCCCTCACAGAAGAGGAAATATGAAGAAAACGAATCAATCTAAAAAATGGACATAAAAAAATGGAGAGAGAGAGAGAGTTTTCAATCTATTATGAAGAACTGTCTACAAACTAGTCAGTCAAGTGACAGACATTTGTACAGAGATAGACAATTTAGCATATACACATCACTTATAGGTATCCACTTGTTGATCTATCAATTTTCAAGTTAAATCATTTTCCAAAAGGCCATCCCACAATATTTAAAATTAAACAAACCAACCAAAACCACCACACATAATTTCTTGAACTAAATTATTCTAAGCTATTCGAGGAAAAAATCATTCACAGACTTATTGTGGTGGCAGGTAAAACAGCATCTAAAGAACCAAGAAAGAAGAGGAAACCTTATTAAGAAAAATTAATATGTCATATTTTTTTACACTGGTCATTTGACCATAACATCAATCCATACTTATTATGTAATGCTTCAAAAACTTATAGGGATTCAAAACTATAGATATGGTAGAATTTTATGACTATAAAAAATATAGATTGAAACAAATGAAAAGTATGATGAGAGTCATATGCTGAAATTTTTAAAAGAGAAAACATGATTCAAATACCCTCATGATTAACTTCCTTGCTGGTGAAGACATCCGCAGATCATATATTGTTATGCTTCGGTCACTAGAAAAGAGAGAGAATAAAGAAAAGACAGTAACACAAGTCAACAAAGTGATTACAGAATATAAATTCAAAACGTAAGCATAGCAACAACGAAAGCATTCATTTGCTTTGGTCAAAAGCTCTCATCAAGAAACGGATTCTACAAACACAAATGCACACTAGTCTATAACTTATCACAAAGCAAAGAGAAACCAACATATTTGTAAATCGAATTGATATATACTCGGCCAAAAAAAAAATGAAAGTGCAGTACTGAAAATGCTCATAACTGAAATATTTTAAATCACTTAAAAGAACTAATTAATTACTAACAATTATTCATCTGAAGGACAATCACATAACAATTACTAGTTTTCTTGAGTAGCATACCTAGCTGATGTTGCCAAAACATTTGGTTCTCCAGGATTAAATCGAACTGATGTAACTGTGTCTTTTCCCCATTCAAAACTGTTCACCGGCTGGGACCTATTTATGTCAAACATACCGCATGTAAAATAGTAGTAAATATTCAAGGAGACAACAAACAAAGTTCAGATCAAAACCTATTGTGATTCCATATATCTACTTGAGCACCAGTTGTGGCAAACAGCTCACCATTCCACTGATGATCAACAGCCCTAGAACATGGTAATTAGTAAAAAGTGTTAAAGAATGTAAAAAGAAAAAGAAAAAAATACCATAGCTTTGCACAGAAACTACAAAAGGAAACCTTACCAAAACGCATTATTCCAAACATAAACTGCCAATGGCTGAAAGTTGAAACCGCATATTATTCAGACAGGTCCGAAGGAAATAAAAATTGTAACATAACCAATAAGTACATGAAACTAGACCAAAGCCCTAACCTTGGCAGACTTATCAATTAAGTCAACTGAAACAGTAGAAGATGGAACATTCCAGAGTCGGACACTGAAACCGACAGATCCAAGTTTTACCAGTGATTCATATATTCTCCAAGACAGATGAATAAACTCACATTACTACCTCACACAAAAAGTTACATCAGAAAAAATTTGCTTACGTGCAATCAGTCCCGCATGATACAAGAATGCGTCCATCAGTAGATGCTGTCAAACCACGTACAGCACCTTGGTGACCAGGAAACTGACAAACTGTCCGCCTATTTACATAATCAAAAATAAATTTCAAATAGATACAAACTATAAATTGACCAATATGAGCTTGTTTTGTTTTCGTGTCAATTTGCAATCACGAACTCTACACATATCATGAGTATTTCACTAATGAACTAATGTTGCATGTCAATTTGCCTAGATTGCTCTGCAAGACTACAATCCAGTGTGAAAGTACAAAAGGAGAATTCATCAAGGAATAAAATCTTCCTACAATGACAATTGATGGGGGACTAGGTCAAACAATCAAGTCGGAAGATTTTCATTCCCATTGCGTTATATGTATTAAAAGAACTTTGCCCATCCTTTTCAAAATTCCAAGCAAACAACTTATCCTGCTTTCATGAAGTATCAAACATTAACTCTAACATGCAAATGGATCTTATGCAGTAAAAGGAAAAGAAATAAATAGTAGTAATAATAATAATTATCCTATTTACCAGCGCACAAGTGTTGCAATGGTATAACCTCACCTCCCAAATGGAGAGGTGAGGGGTTCAAGTCTCCTAGGAGACACTGTGGGTGGTGTGTGAGTATGTATTTACCTATCAATAAAAAAAGAATCCTATTTTATAAATAAATATATATATATATATATATATATATATATATATATATATATATATATATATCCTCCAGCACTCTCCAGTATGAGTTCACCTATACACAATTACACACCACGTATATAATCACGAAGAAGTGCAAGTATATTACAGCATAAAAGATAAAGACATGCCAAAAACTAATACTTTTCTTGATCATCATAAATTGCAAAAAGTTCAGCAATACTGTATCGGCAATACCTGGATGCCATATCCCAAAGGCGAATATCTGCAAAAATATAGAAGATATATTTATAAACATGGAAACATAAACCGCTCTGTACATTTAGAGATATATGAACAAAGAATGCCGTAATTTGACTTCAAGTGTTATTCATTCATGGATGACTACACTTAACTGCGGATAGCAAGCTTGATATTAATTTGATAGAAGCTACTTCAAGTTGTAAGCACAACTGGAACAAATCAAAGGCATTTCTTACGGAGCAGTCTTAATTTATAGAACAAACATCAAATCAGTTGTTTGCCTAAGGAAAACTAACACTTTGAAACTGCTCTAAAACGACACCTAGCCTTTTACAAATACAATTGCTGAGAAATTAAATATGTATAGCAAAATTGTTTATCGCAATAGTCCAACATATCTAATTAAGCTTCGAATTATAAAACTTTAAGCAAATTAGGCTAGATACCTCCATCCATAGAACCAGAAAATATTCCTTTTAAGTGGTTCGGGTTCTTCGCCATACATGATACTGCATCTATATGCCCGTCCATTGCTCCAATAAAAGGTCTTGCAAATATCTAATGACCCAGAAAACAAAATAAATCATCAAATTATATATGTGCATATAACTATATATATTATATATAGACAAGCAAAAAATAGAAGGATTTCATTGAGAATAAATTTACCTTTTCTAATTTAGCTGCATTAACAGCCCGAACATATTCAACGGCCTTCTCTTGAGTTCGAAGCTTGGGATCAAAATTACGAAAAACCCTCTGATAATCCAATTTCAAATTACAACGCACAAACTATAGTTTTAGTGAAAGTGTAATAGGTTTATATAGAGAAATCAATGTAGAGAGATGAGATAAGAAGTTATGGAAGCTAAAATAGCAATCACCTGAAGATCCTGACTTCGTTCGCGGGTAAATTCATCTGTGGAACGTGATATAACTTTGACCTTCATACCGTCTGTGTCTAGCGAGAGCGCGGATAGGACACACTGTGCAAAAACCCTACTGAGAAAACCTAAAACCCTGTGGGTATTGCGTGGAGGGAGAGATAGATGATGGTTTGGTGGTAATATATATATATATATATATATATATATGTATATATAGAAAGAGAGAGAAGGGAGGGTTTTTGAGTCAGGCGGTAAACGAGAGACAACCTGTCGCCGCTCAAAGTCGAGTTCGATGGAGATTGGAGAGATATCGGTAGGGCTTGTCAAATAACTTCTCAGTAAAAGTTATTTTGTTAGGGTCGGTTTGGATAGGTAGTTTTTGTTTTGGTTTTTATTCTTTGAGCCTAAAATGGGAAGAAAAATGTGTTTGGCTAGTAAATGGCCCAAACTTTCTTCACGTGCAGTAAAAAAAAAACCATCCCTCAAAACGGCCCAATTTTGAGAACATAAAAATGATGTTCTCAACATTTCTCAACCCATAAGTTTTGCACTGTGCATTTCTCAACCCATGTTCTCTAATTTGAGAAAGGAGTAAAAAAATATTTTCGGGCATTTCTTTCTCATTCTTCATTCTGCACTGTGCAACCATTCTAGGTTTCTCTCTTCATTCCTCAGAGGCGGCGACTCCCAATTAGCAAGACACCTCATATCGACCACGAAATCGATCGAAATTGCAGAGAAACGTATTTGATTCACCTCATTAGCGAAGCAAGACAGGTATTCACCGATCATTTGGCTAGGGTTTGTTCTTACTTCTCTTCAATTTTTTTCTAGGAACTAGGGTTTGTTGATTTTAGGGTTCAAATCTCTTCTCTAATCTACAAAAGCATGATATATCTTCTGTTTATAGGCTAGGGTTTTATAGTGAGAGAGTCATTTTGGTCGTTTTCGTGATTCGATTTTGTAAACTATTTAAATTTGTATATCATCGATGTTGATGACCAAATTAAAAATGCACCTTCAAAACAAATTGGACACAAAATGTTGTCTCTGTGGGAAATAAGTTTTTCATTTTGGTACTCAATCAAGTTGAGCTATATAATTTAACAGAAAACAGTGACACTATTGAGAGTCTAGCTTCTTTAATTCCTTCATTGCTCAAATATAAAATTATTAAGTCATTCGGGGGCAGTCAATTGGTAGATCAACCTCCCAAAATTTATTGCTTCTATAAGCTGGATCGTAACAACTGTGGCCCATAATCACATATTGCTTGACCTGTGTCTTGTTAGATTGCCCTGCTATGTAGATGTGAGTAAACCTGTGTAAGAGGAATATCATCCTGGTCAATCATTCCCTTTAAATTCTTAACTAAATTACAATCTCATTACATTCTAACCAAAAAAAAAAAAAAAAAAAGAGGACTCTCAATCTCATTTGCAATTGCTACTTTAGGAGGTACGAAAAATCTCACCCACTATAACTTTTTGTTTTACTGATCATTTCCTGCTCAAGCTATATTATTCTTTGGTAGCATAGTTATTTTTATCAATTTATTTTCTTAGTTGTGTTAATCAAATTCATTTTAGTAAAACATATCAATTTATGTTACTTGTTTTATAACTAAAGTTGATGATGATTCAATATGGATTTACTCAACAGGTTTAAGTTGCTTGTGTCTTGTTCTCCGTCATCTTTGGGATCCGAGGTCGTTCCAACAAGCTTGGCCTCTCATATCAGGTAACCCCCTTTCTGTTTTTTTTTTTTGTTTGTTTCAAATTTTTTTTATAGATTCTATGTTGCCCAGATGTTTAGTTTGGTGTTTTTTTCATGTAAATATTGATGGGTTTTTGTTGTTATCGTGTTTATTTTTGTTGAATGGAAATATGCTCTAGTCCATTTAGGAAGGGAGCTTTAGAAGAGCAATGTAAAGTATGTATTATAGGTGTGTGTATATATAGATGTTTATAAAGAATTTATAGGTTAATATATCACATGTTAGTATCCCTTTTAAAAAGTTATACTGCTGCATTGGTGGTGGTACAACAAATCCATTTCGAAAATGGCCGTTTCTCTTATTGGCCCAGAAACAGAAAGTGAATGTAAATTAAGCATCTTCTTTTCCTTGTTTGTGAGAGGACTGGAATAAACAGAAAGACACTATATATATGTATATATTTTATATATTAACTCAATTATGACTATGAGAGGGTACGTATATTGGAGTTGCCAGAAGTATATGTCAGTAACCACTTGACTATGCACTTAAATAGTATTACTACCTTTGAAAATTGAATAATGTGAATATTTTTATGAACATATGGATTCTGAAATAATTTTGGCTTATTAAATCTCAAGTCATTTTTATATTAGATATATATATATAAAACTATTGGATGAAAAATTGTATAACATATTACATTGTTTTCTTTACTGATTGCCAAGGAGAATGATACCACTGACAATGGGGTTTCACCTAGTCACCCATTTGAAAACAGAGCAGTAAGATTTGGAGATAATGTTGATGGTGAGGTCTTACAAGGTCATCACGACACCCAATTTATGCAAGAGTTTTGCGATAATATAGCTGGTGAGATTTGGAATAATAGACAGTAGGGTACCATTTTGTGTAGTTTGAACTATTGGATGATTGTAACAAATTTGTATGCGTATTAGCTTTTATAGATTGTGTAACTGAATGTATTTTAACTTTTTATAATTAATTTGCTTTACTTTTCAAAGTATGAGATGATGTTGTAAAATATTATTGACATTTATGGAGTAATATATATGTAAAATATGGTGGGTATGAAAATAATCATGTCAATTTTTTTTTCTCTTTCTTATATTTATTGCTACTTAATTTTATAATTTTTTTTTTTTACTATTAGTAATTTTTAGGGGAAGTTGTTGTATGAATTTTCTCAATTTCAACACTTCTAGCCAAGATTTAAGTAAAATCTTTTTAAAAAAACTTCAACTCGCCAAACATGTTTTTGTGTTTTTGTTCTCAGAAATCCAGGGAAAACAGTCGCTACCAAACATGTTTTTCTGTTTTTGTTCTCAAAATTTCTGAAAAAACAAGGTCTACCAAACGACTTTTTTTGTTTTTTGTTCTTGAAAATTTTTGAGACAAATTTTCCAACCAAACGCGTTTTTATTTCCGGAATACCCTTAGGACAAGAACAAAATTTTTTTTTCTTCTCAAGAGATAAAAAACGAAAAACGAAAACACTAGTTTCCAAACGCACCCTTAAATTTTGTTAAATTTTATGGGCACTTTAGTGATTTCACATCTCAAAATTTGGGTGAGGAATGAAAGTGTAATTAATAAAATAATAGGGGGCGAAAGTGTAATTTACATTAACAAAAAGTAATACAAATATAATTTACCCAACATAAAATAAAACTAATATGATTAATTTTTAATAAATTTTTTTAAAAAATTAATATCAAAATACATACAAAATTACGATATTTAACTAAAAAAATCCCTAATTGAAATGAAATACGCCAAATAAAATTGTGTGGAATTTGGAATGAATGCATCTATATGTGTTATTAATCACATCAATGGTAAGAATGAGATACAAATATTTATCTTAAGACACAGTCACACAGTTAACTTTTACGGGCATCATTAGACTCATTACTCATTACACAAAATTGTCTAGTGTTGGTAAGGTTGCAACTTGGGTTGGGTTAGTCCGGCCCAACCACAAAAAATCAAATTCGGGCTCACTTGGGTTGAGCCTAATGCAAATCGAGTTGGGCTGGGTTGGATTGGATTGAACCCAAATTCAGCATATATATCTATACCTGCCCTATACCTATCTCCCATATATATATATTATATACAACAGATGACTATCTTGCTGCTCCTCTCGCCACCCAACCTCCCTTTTTCTTCGCCGCCGTCGCCGCTCTTGCCGCCCCACCACCGCCTCTTGCATGAAATCCCCTCTCTCTTTCTCCATCTTTTCTCTCTCGTATTTGTCTCTCTCATTTTCGTATATATATATATGCATATGGAAAATGAAGATCTTGTTAATAATGGTGAAAAATAATTCGTTCTTGATGTTTATCATACACTCATATATATGTAATATTTTTTTATGAATGTAAACAGAATGGGAGATCAGATCTTGTTCATACATATATATTTTCTATATATGTATATATATATATATATATATTGTAATGTAACATTGAAGGATATGGGCATTCACATCCCATTAGGTGTTTTTTTAAAAAAAATAAAATAAGTCTTGTTTATCTTAATTTAATTGGAAGATAATTTAGATTTCTCAAAATTTATTGTTTAGATCATGATTACATTTACATCAAAAAAAACTTTAACCCAGTTTACCCGTCCGACCCGATCGGGTTGGGTTGGGTTGAACCCGAGTTAGAGTTAGGCTGATGCCAGTTCCGGGCTGATTTTGGGTTTTGGTTGGGCCGGGTTGAACACGCCCAACTTGCACCCCTAAGTGTTGGGCCTGTTGGCCCATAAGGAAAGTCCAGAAATAAACTAATTATGGTCCGGCTTAATGCGTATTTGTTTGGCTCAATACTTGCAATAAAGGCTTAGCTAGTCTCGCTGTATTGTCCGATACATGTATTATTTAGTATGTAACATTTTTTCAAGCCCCAATATATTATATAAAACATGTATTTCTTTTTTAAGATTGGTATTATCATACCATTAGGACCATCGTCATTGAAATCGATAAAGTGGCGACGAACTGTGCTATGGATACATCACTATGTGTTGATGAAATTACTATTGAATCATATGCATATAACTTGTTTAAATCTAACGCGACTGCAACTATGAATTTGGATTGCCAGAGTTAGTATGCACCTGCTTAAACCTATGAAGACATCTTCATTTTGTATACAATTTTTTACCACAAACTAGGGTGTGTTTGATAACACTTATTTATCACTTAAGTCTGAAAAAAATCAGCATTTATTCAATTAAGTGTGTTTGATAAAATTTTTTTTAATATTAATTAAAATATAAAGTGCAACTTAAAATGAGGTAAAATTTTAAGTGACAAGATCAACACTTAACACTGAAGTCTGAAAACTAAAAATTAACAAAAATATTAGAAAATATAATTTTTTGAAGTACTGCCTAAAACATTCAGTACTTAATTTTTAGTTTTATCAAACAACCCCCTAGCCTCATATTAGTTTAGATTGCTAAACCAATCCATCAGATTGAAGATCAATTTTTTTTTTGTAGTCTCTTAGCATAGATTTAATTTTTTTATTATATATTTTTAGAAATTAGTTATAATATATATATATATATAAAAATTGAAACTAATTATAATAGCAGTGGGATGACACATCACTATTATCTTTTTTGTGCAAGTGTAGTATTGAATATAGATTGAACAACAGAGGCCTTAATTCATGTTAATTCACCATTAAAGTACTCTTAACTCTTTGACTACGTACCCTACTATAAAGGAAAAAGTGCCGGGGTTCCCTTGATTTGAATTCCTATGGAATACATGATGATCCTTTGGAATTTAAGCAAAAAATGATGATGTTGGAGTGGGACTGCATGATTATTTTAAATTGATAATATTGTTAATGTGAAAGTGGTCACACCAAAATATTCTCTAACAAATGCTTCAAACAGGGAAAGTGCTTTCACCTTTTTCCCTTATGAACAATACAATTTATACATCAAACAACTATCGGTGTCTAATATATGAGCTCGGATATATAATATACTGAAAAACTATATATTTGCTCATGTTTTTTTTAGGTACGTAATTTAAACTTTCTTGAAAGGATTGGAAACTATGAATATAGCAAAGAAAGCAACAATTTGATATCTTTCCCAAAGAAAAGTAAACTGGTGACTATGGTCTGGTCTCATGAATCATGATACTTAACCAAGTTGTTTGTATAGCAAACATTGTACATCCACAGTCCTCATACATGTAAATTATATATATATATATATATATATCCAAAATCCGAATATGACAATTAATTTCTCTGTTTCGCAAAGCAAAAAAAGAACTGCAAACACAAGAGGATGCAACTACAATTTAACACACTAAATCAAGAGTTCATCATAACTTAAGTCTTGAAAATACTCTTCCAATTTGGCTTTTGCTCTGCTGCAATGTGTGTATATATATATGGGCCATTAATTCTTCAGGGAACATACTCCCCCTGTGGATACCCCTGCTGCCTTTCATATTCTTCCATGGTGTTGAACTCATTCGAGGTCACTCCATTAGTACCATAGTTATAACCTCCATTAGTGTTGCCAGTACTTTCCTTCACAGACGACTCGTACCCATTATTGTTATAGTAATTCTCATTCTGAACGTTATAATAATACCTACCATTTTCCACATATCTCGTGTCACTCATCCCTTGTTTCTGACTACTCTCGTAACCATCGTTGCCATAGCTGTTGCTGGTGTAGCCGTTGTTATTATTATTGTCGTTGTTGTATGAGTAGCCTGTATTGGACTCCTTGTAGCTCTCAACATTGTTGAGTTCTTCCATTGGGACCTCATTTTCATCATTGGCATTGGTAGTACTGGTAGTGGTGGTTGTTTCGGTAGAGCCATGACCGTATAGGCCATAGCCAAATTCGGTCATGCTCATGAGTGGTGCTGGTGCTGGACTTGCTGGTGCAGGTGCTGGTGCTAACAAGGGAGGCTCGGACACCGAAACAATGTTGTTGCTGTTGTGAGTGACCTTACTGAAGAACTTGCTCTCCCTGGCCTCAATATGTTCAAGAGAGACAAGTAATACTAGCAAGAGAAAAGAGAGTGGTTTTGCATAGTGAGCCATGGTAGAAAAATAGACTAGTGAAATTGGTAGTGAGTTTTATGATCCCAATTAAGCTCTTATATATAGAGTAGTCTCTTTTACCTATATATATATATATATATATGTGTGTGTGTGTGAAATCTGGGCGGTATAAATTGCGGGGATTGAGGAGTGTGGGGTATGAAATAATGGGATTTTGTGCACGCTGCATGTGATGTATATGAAAATGTCTGAGAAGAGAGGCATCTAATATTTGCAATTGAAAAAATTGTAGTCATGAAAAGTGGCATTTTCTTTATTCCTACTCCAAGGGACAGCTTTGATGAAGGGTTGCTAAAATGAAAGAAGTGGGTCCACTTCACTTAACACTTCTCATGCATTATATTGCATGCCATGAAATATATATCATTTGCTATGGGCACAGAAAAGAAAAAGGGACAAATCCGAATTAGTTGTCCAAGTCTAATTTTTTAATTTTTTTTGGTTATTTTGTATTTTCCATCTTGCTATTTGATAATTTAATATAATTGTAGTTTTTTATGGAGATATTATTTTTTGAAATTAATAAAAAAAAAAAGTTAAAAAAATATAAAATTATAATGTAATGAAATTCGAAACGGGGTAATAAAATTGAAAAAAATGAAATAACTAATATGGAAGGGAGTTAGCCTTTGACTAAACAAAGACATCTATCATAGAAATCTTTGAAATCTTCTTTAGTTCTCTGACTAATAGTCTCGGCTTTTAGCGTAATGATCGGAGGAAATACAATAGTCAAAAGTCCCGCCCAACAACAACCAAGGAAAATAAAATAAAGATTGGTCAAAGATTGCCTTATTTTCTGTTAGATTGATTGATACTTGGAAGTTTAGTAGTGGGCTGAGAAATCGAGGAAGGTGAATAGGTCCATCATGTGAGGTTTTCCTGGGCTTGGGCTTCGTCAGTGGGCATCACAAAATAGGCCTGTCATTTTGTAAGACAGTTCTATTCCTTTTCTACATCGACTCTTTTTGGGTTGTTTTCACTGCGTAGCAATTGCATCGTGCGGGTCCAGTTTTAATGGAACGAATTTGGCAAGCCCTTAAACCGAATTAGAGTAGGTATGATTTTTAAAATACGAAGTGAATTTGGGGGGGAATAAATTTTGTGTTAAATATGCCAGGAATCCGGCCCACCTCGATGGCAATTTTTATATTAAATCGACCTTTAACTGGACAGATTCAAATTTAATATCTATAGTATATTTGTTAATAGAGTAATAATACTTCCACCAAATCGGTAGATAAAATTGGGACGGTAAATGGATTATTATGATATCCAAACATATTTATATTTATTCATCTAACAATTAATATGCAATCACTGTCTTAATTATATTTAGGGTTATTATCAGAAAACTCCAATGTGGTTTAAAAAAAGATCAATTTGCCCCTTCCTATACAAAAAATCTTCTTAACGGCAACAAATTTGATCAACTTGCCCCATTTCCTATAATTTCGAACAAAACTACGCCAGAAACTAGAGGGGGGTTTACTGATGAACGATTTTTTTTTATGCCGAAAAAAAACATTAATGGCAAAATATTTTTTTTTCAAACTACTAATTAGGGTAAAATATAAAAAAACTAAGTCCGAAATATAAAAAATATTTCGAACTACAAATAAGATTTTTGTTTCGTTTTTAACTTTGTTTTTTTATATTTTACCATAAACGAAAAAAATTGATTTGTGCCGAGTATAAACATTAATGCCAAAATAATTTTTTGGGGGGCAACTACCAATTAGGGTAAAATATAAAACAAATTAAGTCTGAAATATATATAAAAAAAATTGAACTAAAAATGAGATTTTTTTCCATTTATAACTTTATTTTTTATATTTTACTATAAACGATTTTTTTTTTATTTATGCCGAAATAAAAGATTAATGCATAAATATTTTTAACTTTCTAATTAGATATTTGTTTGGCATAAATCATTTTTTTTTCGTTTATTGTAAAAAATATATATATAATTAAAAACAAAAAAAAAATCTCTTTTTCGTTCTCCCCTCTTCAATTCCCAATGAACAACATGATCTTGACCTATCATTTGTTCAATTTGGTCGATCTGATACTTACTCAACTCTCTTATCTTTATGTTCCCACTGATACCTAATCGATAACGAACCTGAATGGCTTTTTTAGGTCCAATTCCATCCATTTTTGTTGAGGCAATTCTTACTTGTTCATCAGCAACTGATCTAGCTCCTGAAATATATGACATTCTTGATCCTTCCTTTTACTAGTCTTCTCGGCTGGAATCATAAATGGGTTGTCTCCTCTCTGATAATATTTTTTATAGGTAGACCTATTTTTTATATATTTTGGACCTAATTTTTTTTATATTTTATCCTAATTGGTAGTTCAATTAAAAAAATTGATGCATTAAATATTTATTTTGGCATAAATTGATTTTTTTTTCGTTTATAGTAAAATATAAAAAACAAAGTTAAAAACGAAAAAAAAAATCTCATTTGTAGTTCGAAATATTTTTTATTTTTTGGACTTAATTTTTTTTATAGTTTACCCTAATTGGTAGTTCCAAATTTTTTTATTTTAGCATTAAAGTTTTTTTTCGGCATAAATCAATTATTTTTTCGTTTATAGTAAAAAATAAAATAAAAAGTAAAAAACAAAAAAAAAATTTATTTGTAGTTCAAAATAGTTTTTATATTTTAGACTTAATTTTTTTATATTTTACCCTAATTGGTATTGAAAAAAAATTTATTTTGGTATTAATGTTTTTTTTCGGCATATATAAATAAAATAAAAATTATTTATCAGTAAACCCCCCTCTAGTTTCAGTGATAGTTTTGTCCGAAATTGTAAGGAATGGGACAAGCTGATCAATTTTTGTAACAATAGGTAGACCTGTAAACGGGTCGATTCGGATTGGATCTGTCCTGGCCCGAGCCGAATCCGAAAAGCTCATATCCGACCCGCCCCTATAACCCGAAGGATTTTCACTTAATTGATCTAAATTCGAATTTTTTCATTTTCGGATATCCGATCCGATTAGATAAAAAAATTACAAAAATTAATTTTTATGTTATTTTTTAAGAATATTAAACACTAAATTATGTATTTTACAATCAATGCTTATAATACATGATTATAAAAACATAAAAATGAAAAAGCTAAAAAAAATGAAACAAAATTAAGTATATTATTTAATATTTACATATTAATAACATAATATATATGTGTATATATAAAATTAATCGGATCAGATTAACATAAATCCAAATCCAATTTGTTAAGAAATCGGATTCGGATCAAAATTCAATCCATTGACATGTCTAATAATAGGGGGTTTTCTATATAAAAGGGGGCAAGTTGATCGTTTTTGAAACTACATGGGAGTTTATTGATAATAGCCCTTTTTAAAATTAAAACAAAAACAAAGTGAATTTGGGGAGGAATAAATTTTGTGTTAAATACGCCATGAATCCGGCCCACTCCGATGATAATTTTTATATTAAATCGACTTTAAACTGGGCAGATTCAAATTTAATATCTATAGTATATTTGTTAATAGTGTAATAATACTTGCACCAAATTGGTAGACAGAAGAATTGGGACAGTAATGGATTATTATGAGACCCAAACATATTTATATTTATTCATCTAACAATTAATATGCAATCACTGTCCCAATTATATTTAATAATTTGCTATAGGGAATATTTTTCGTTCTTAATATTTGCAGCTTGCTAATTTTCAAGGGTTATTATCAGAAAATCCTCATAAAGTTTCAAAAATGTTCAAAAAAATTCCGATGATTTCAAAAAAAATCCTTTATAATTTTAAATTTAATCAAATACTCCATCTACCCTCTATAAGATTACGAAAATATCTTTTCATTTATTCCAATTAAACTTTAATTCCTTCAATTTATCACAAACTTACTTTCTTTCACCTATTATTCCAAAATTCTAATTTCTTCCATTTATGACAAACCCACTTTCAATATAAATTATAATTTTAACTCAATTCAACTCTAATTTATTCCATTTATCACAAACCCACTTTCAATTTAAATCTCAATTTCAATCAAATTAAACTCTAATTCATTCCATTTATCACAAACCCACTTTCTCTCACTCATTTACTCGAAAACTTTAATTCCTTCCATTGATCACAAACCCAATTTAAATTTAAATTATAATTTCAATTTATAGTTATAAATATATATAAATTTACGTATATATTATTGTATATATATTTATGTACATATATATAATTATATATGCACTCATTTACGTGTGTTTGTGATATAATTTTATATATAATTATAAATTGAAATTGGGTTGAAATTTAAATTTAAATTAAAAGTGAGTTTGTAATAAATGAAATGAATTAGAGTTGAATTGAGTTAAAATTGTGATTTAAATTGAAAGTGGATTTGTGATAAATGGGGAGAATTAGAGTTTTGGAGTAAAGGAATGAGATAAAGTGTATTAGTGATAAATGAAATAAATTAGAATTTAATTGGAATAAATGAAAGGGTATTTTCATAATCTTATAAAGGGCGGGGGTATTTGATGAAATTTGAAATTATAGGGGGTTTTTGGAACCACATGAGTTCTTTTGGACAGTTTAAAAATTATAAGGGGATTTATGAAATCACATGGGATTTTTTGAATATTTTTAAAATTATAGGGAATGTTCTGATAATATCCTAATTTTCAAATATTGTCGAAATTTCCTCACTGACTGTATGGGTCAATAGCAAAAGTCAAATAAAATTCACGTAATGATGCTCAACTTGATGGGCCCGACATGTCATATTTGATGGCTTCAAACTTCAGATTTTCTGCGCTAGACTGTGGCCCACGCTTATTTTATTGAGCTTCGTGCCAAACATGAGCCCAATAAAGCTTTTGTGGCCCACGACACGTCACAACTCATAACGTGCGTGGTCCTGACACGGATGCCAACCCCGTGAGCGCAAATCTATTTATTATTATTATCATTATTATTTTTTTATGGATAATTGTCCAAAATTAAATTGAGGAATAGCAAGTCGGTGAATTAGTGAATGCTCAACAAAAATTTTGACATCATTAATTCTGTTTCGAGCTATTTCTGTGTCAAAAATTCCAACCATATCTATAGGTTGAAGGATTTCCTATTCACTAATTTATTTTTTATTTTTACGGGCTGACGAGAGAAAAACCAACTACAAAGAAATAAAATAAACACCTCAGGCCATGAGCTTATGCAGTCAAGAAAATCACACATCCCACTCCAAATCACCCTGTCAATAGCGATACGCCCACTAACTTAGACCACGGGCTATCTTGTTACAATACCTTAGTGACCACCGCAGTTAAAAGCCTCTGTCTACTATTTGAATCAAGTAATTGATGTCGTCAATAACCGTTAAGGAGAGACTGTCATTTGGGCATAGAGCCAAGACTCCCTGACAATCACCTTCGATAATCACATCGGAATACCTCTAGTTGGAAAGCAGCTTGATACCTTTTTCTAAGCATAAGAATTTCAGCCATAAAAGCTGATTTAACATACTTCAAAAAACACGTTGCAATTCTGATCGGTCTACCTTGACTGTCACGAATAACAAATCCACCTCCACTTCCACCAATTGGTTCCTTAAAACACAACATCAAAGTTTAGCTTGAACATTCCCATGAGTGGAGCTTTCCAATTCATAGAACTGACTTTAATGCTAGGACTGAGTGCCAAAAGATTGCAAACCACTTTTCTAAGTTCTTGAAATTCATGAAAGTTTGCCAATACTTCATTAAAAATATCAGGAACAACCCATTGATTTCCATTAAAAAGAAGATCATTCTTGCACTTCCACAATTGCCAACAAATGAAAGCCGAGAGTCTGAAATAAAATTATTTGGAATGGTCATGAATCCATAACTCAGTCATAATCAACCATCTTTTCATCCATAAACAGTTCTCATCCCTTCAAAAGAAAGCCTTAAAGGGGAGACATACCAAACTTGTTTCGCCACTAGACAAGAATAAAGAACGTGATATATTATTTCTTCTCCATTCTCACATTGTGGACAAATAACCGAATGAGTAATTTCTTTGGATTTAAGATTGGCTAGCACCGGAATTTTCTCATGACAACTTTGCCAAAGGAAGAATTGAATTTTTTTATAAGTATGGATTTTCCAAATAGAGTTCCAATGATCTTGAAATTCATTTAAAATATTACTGATAGTGGTGCGATCAAAATTGCCTTTTGGCTTCATGAGCATATCCCAGGCTAATTTGTAAGTGTTATTTACTGAAAATACTCCATTAGTAGTTTGACCCCATATTTTCATGTCCGACCCGTTTGATTCTTAAAGAGGAATTTGTAAGATTAACTGATAGTCGTGGCTATTGAATAAATCTTTTATGGTTTTCTTCTTCCATGACTTGGGCGATTCATTGATAAGGTCTGAGACAAGGGAAATGTTCGTACCTCTGTTGCTTGAAGATATGAAAGGGTTGGAGGGGTTTGGAAGCCAAGCATTAGACCAACACTTAACTTGTTTCCCAGAAGCAATCTTTCATCGCATGCCTTTCTTGATCAAATTTTGAACCGATAAAAGACTTTTTCATGTCCAAGAAGGTCTTGAACCAACAATGACTTCTAAAAAATCTTTGTTTGGAAAATACTTGTTTTTGAAAATTCTGAACATTAGTGAATGTTCTCCTTTGAAAAGTTTTCAAGCTACTTTAGCTAAAAGGGTTTGATTAACAGCTTGAAAATTCCTAAACCCAAGACCACCAAATCTCTTAGTCTCGCATAATGTGTCACAACTCACCCATTTAACTTTTTCTTTATCTTCCTTGCCACTCCACCAAAATACAATCAACTTGCTTTAAAACTTTTTGCATACCGAGTTAGGCAACTTGAAACATTGCATAACAAAAGAAGGGAGAAAGACAAGGGTGAATTTGATAAACACCGCTCGACCAGCTTTAGAAAGCATCTCCCCCTTAAGACCTTTCAACTTTGAAGAAAACTTTTCCTCTAAATATTTGAAAGATACCTGTTTTGATCGTTCCAGAAGCCCCAAATATTGAGCTTGAATTGTCAGAGGATATAACTATAAAAGTCAAGGCCAACACATTCTCATACTTAATGAACATTAATTATTCATAGTTGAAGACTTGATCTTGTCAAAAAGTGTTCTTAGCATACGTACATAATGCATGTCATCAGTACTTAATTCACTTATTAGAATTGTTATTATACATCTCATACTTAATTAAGCTAGTATTGAAAACAACCCTAGCTTAATTATATATTATTTAAACAAGAACAAGCTACAGCTACTCGATTCACAAAGAACAACAACAGTCGCCGGGAAAACTAAAATTGTAAAAGAAGACTCGCAAATTAGATGGGTCCATCTAAATGCATGAAATGTCGTCGGATTTGAGTTTCTCTAGCTCTTTGCATGCTTGAGTATGTTCCAAGTGCCAAAATGCCATTGTGAATGGACATTAAAGGGGTATTATAGGAATTCCTTGACCTTGAAGTTCCACCAGAACACTGTCCGTAGATGGAGGTTTTAGTCCAATAGGAAGTGGCCGCCATGGCTTCGATAAAACATCTCCAATAGCTGCATCTATGCTCTCCTTAGACTGTATATTGGACAAAAACAGAATTTAGATTCACTTGCGAGATACTTTCAAGAACCCTTCAAATATTTAATTTATCACCTAAAAGAAGTCTCACTTGACAAGTTTTTCTCTTTCTATTTTTTTTCTATTTTTATTCACTTCAAACATGTCTACTTAAGAGTACCAAATCAATTATGTAGCAACCTAATAATATTGAGAATATTGCATTATATATATATATATATATATATATATATATATGTTCTTTCTAAATAATCAGGATGTTTGGGGTTTTCTTCCCAATTAATTCACGGGCCCCTGTAAAGTGACTGTTCATGCAGACACTGAGACACTGATCCAATAACAATAAAAAAATGAAACCTGATGCCACCACGTCCCAATTATATATGATAATTAAAAGGAAGTTGAGCTTTGTAGATGAATTAGGGTCTCTCCGGTTAAGTTTCATTTGTGTTACCTTAATTAGTTGTAGATAGTAAAACAATTTGCAAAAAACTCAAATAGTATATGTATCTCACCGGATAGAAGTCAAGTGGAGGGCGGGGGACTGGTTTTCTGGTCGGTGCAGCAATGCCAGCAGGCTCTACTCTGTACATGGTATGGGGAGGTATGCCAGATATGGTCGGAGATGGAAACCTCTGCATGTGACTATTTATTACTATTCATGGACAATTATATATGTGAAGTATATAAACAAAACTAGCTTGAAACTGCATAAATGAGGACCACAACACAAAAAGCTCCAAAAGAGTAGTAAAATATTTGAAAAGTTACCATGGCTGCTACTGGTGGTAGAAAGTAAGGTGTCCCTCTTGTAATACAATTTGGAACCAGCTGCATAAAAAAATACCCTACTTTAGGCATACATATATATGTATGTATGTATGTTATGTATATATATGTCAGAGAGAGAGAGATGATTACTTGTTGGGGGTGTGAGTGCCAAAGTGGTGGTTGGGGCTTTGGGCATGGTGGAGGAGGTGGTGCCCAGGCGGGCATTAGTGGCGGAGAGAGTGAAGGGGGTAGATGTTTTGGATGTCCCCAGACATGCAAGGGTCTAAAATGGTGTGAATGTGAGGGTACTGTCATCTGAGGGAAGCCCATGGTGGGTGGTGCAACTGGAACCCAAGGGCAATGGCTACTGTCTGTCTTGCTTCCTCCATATATATGTCGTCCTTGGCTCCAGCTTGCTGCCTCCGCTTCTCTAGCTAGCAAATGCTTGCGATGTGACCGGTACTTCTGCATAAACATATATACATCATATATATGTATGGTCAGGAAAAAAGTAACAATTCAATAAGAGAGCTCGGATCGAATCGATAGTGAATTAGGTCTTAAAATTTTATTTAAGAACCTAAACACGACTTTCATGATTCCAAGACTGGCTGTTTGTGTGGAGTTGTTTCATTCTTCGTTACCAAAATAAAATAAAATGCCGATAGTCTCCATTTGTGTATCTACATGTCTAACTTTCACATCTTTTTATTTTTTGGTTCTCGATCCTTCTTCTTGCAGTGAAACAAGAAGGGTCCATATGAACCCTAAAAGCTTATAGCATCTCCACTTATCAGAAACACTTTCAATGAATTAGAGATTAGTATTGGGGGAACATCTTTTAGAAATCCGAATAAGGTATATTTCTTCAAAAGAACCATCACTTCGTGTGTGTGGGCGTCCATATATATATATATATTGAAAATACTATAAAATCCTTTTCTCTTGGCAACATAACTATTTAAACTATATATGGAAGATCTGTAGCTACACAAATAGAAATTAAACTAGGTTTTTTCTTCTTCTTTTTTTTTCCGGTGAATGAAATTAAACTAGGTCAATGAAAATAGACAAAAGAAATAAGAGATGAGTACATATATATAGTATATAGAGACAGGTGTAGTGTATGTATAATTACTTGGAGGTGGCTAGCAATGTTATGGCGAGTAAGACAATCAATTCCCATAAGCTCTAATATCCTAGAAGGGACTGCCTTATCGACACCCAACTGCTCCACTGCTTGCACAAATCTCCTGTGCAGCTCTGGTGTCCAATCCACCTACACACACTTCAACATATTAATCATGTATACACGCATATATAAATCTCTTCAACACTAGACTTCATCAACAAAAATTAAAAATAAAAAATAAAAACACACTACAGAAACCAAACCCTTAAATATATTTCTCATCTCTTCTAGATCAAAAAATTTAACTTGATGTAAGAGTGCTGAGTATTAATTGTTCTAGCTACTATATATGTACTAAATGATCTCACATATGATTCAGACATATATTTTCAACTATTCATAAATATGAGAGTGAGACATAGTACCCCATAAAATTAAATATATATATATATATATATATATGCTGCTGCTCATGTTATCTTACCTTTACTTTCCTTTTCCCATGAGGATTCTTAGACTGTGCAGATGATTTTCTTCCTTTATCAGCTTCTTTTGGCACTACAGATTCATTTTTCTTGCTGTCTTTTTCTTCACCTTGAATATTCAAGCTCATATCATCTGAATCCCAAACTATGTTTACCTCCTCTTTGCTCCAATTATTCTCTACTTCTTCAAACGAAACACACGTGTTCATCTCCCAATCATCGCCACTGCTAACGGAAAATTCACCAAGAATTTCCTTCTCAATTTCCAAATCCGGCAAAACATCATTGATATTGATAAAAATGTCATCAAAATCAACACTTTCGAGCAAACCCTCACCCGAGAAATTGGGGAATTCGTCGCCTCCAATCGAAAAAGAGACCATTTGTTTTTCAGTTCCATCTTGGCTGCCCGATACAGCAAGCATTCCAAATTCCGAAAACTGATAGAATATTCAAACCATGCACCCACTATTTATATATATTTATATGTGTGTGTGTTGCAGTATTGATTATGTAATATTGCATGCAAATAACAAGCTTTGATATATATAATTATATATATGGTGTATGGTCTGAAAAGAAACTGTTTTTCCGGCGAATGTGTTCCGGTAGAAAGCAAAGGAGGGTCAATGAGTGCAATGGGTTGGTTTTTGTTTTGTTGGTATATGCAGTGTGAATGGACTGTCGATCGAGAGGTTGGCTCTCAACCACAGCTTGCGTGGAGCTCAGATTTGTACTTATGTCTTTGTTTTGGCTTGCTCTATTATTACATATTATATAGGTATATTATCGGTAAACCCAATAATTTTATTTTTGATCAACTAACCCACTCCAGTTCAAAAAAATGATTATCAAAATGTATCAACTTGCCCCCATTTTATAATTTTGGACCAAAATATTCCTGAAATTTAATTAAATTAAAAAAACATATAAAATTTAAAATATATATATATACATAATTCGTAAAAAATATATAAAAATTAAAAATATATATAAATTCGAAAATATATATATATAATTCAAAAATATATATATAAAATTCAAAAAAATATATATAATTCGTAAAACTTATATAAAATAAAATAAAAACATATAAAATTCAAAATATATATATACATAATTCGTAAAAAATATATAAAAATTAAAAAAAAACATATAAAATTTGTAAAAATATATATATAATTCGTAAAAAAATATATAAAATAAAAAAATCATATAAAATTCGAAAAAAACATATAAAATTTGAAAAAAACAAATAAAATTTGTAAAAAATATATAAAATTCAATATATATATATATATATATACAATCCTTTGGCACACTACAATAATATATTCAAACAAGATTATCCAAAAAAAAAAGGTAGGAAAATCATAATATTTGTTTTTTGGAAAAATCATAATACAATCCAAGAAAGTATTCTTCCCCTATATTTGATTTTTTTTTTTCAAAAAAATTTAGATGTCACAATAGGGTATAGTCATAGTTTTAAAATAATTTGTTGTGTTAAAATTGCTTTTTTAGAAGTCAATTACTTTTTTCCATTTCCATGCAATAAATAAATTGCAGATTGAACTAACCCTTTTTTAATAGGGAGGGTCCAATATAATATACTCATTCATGTGATTTAATAATAAAGTTATATGATTTTATTCCTAATTAAAATTAAAATGATATTTATGTTTTTGAGATATTTTATTTTATTGGTAATATGGTTTTTTCGAATGTTATATATTTTTTTCAAATTATATATATATATTTTTATGAATTTTATATAGTTTTTTTTACAAATTATATATATATATTCGAATTTTATATGTTTTTTAAATTTTATATATTTTTTCGAATTTTAAATGTTTTTTAATTTTATATATCTGTTTCAAATAAAAAATTTTTTTACGAATTTTATATATTTTTTCAAATTTTATATATTTTTCCGAATTATACATATATATATATATTTTTAATTTTATATATATTTTTAAATTTTAATTAAACTGCAATGGTATTTTGGTCCAAGATTATTGGAAGGGGGCAAATTAATACATTTTGATAATCATATAGATGTTTTCTAAACTGGAGGGGGATAGTTGAACAAAAATGAAATTACAGGGGATTTACTTATAATATCCCTATTATATATTCTCAACGCGTTGATGGCTATTTTTCAACTTTAAAAAAGTCTAAGATATGCTCTCGTGAGCCCTTTTAAATTTCTTTAAGAGATCTAGAGAGAATCCAATTTGATGTCGGATAAAAGGATTGGTATTGGATTTATATGTAATATGTTATGTATATCTGTTTGTACAGTGTATACTGAAAAGGATGCATGTAATCATGCAGTATCTTTATGCAGATACACATACACACACTTTCACTGATGTTTTCAATAATTGATGTATGAGCTCCTGTGTACTGGTTGTACAGTTTGCTGAAAAAAGAATGTTATCGACTTATCATATATGCATTAGGTTAAATTGGAAGTATGTAGCTACATAAACCTTTCTTACTGATAAAATACATTGGTAAAGTTCTTAATCCGAATGGATTTACCAGTTAGAAAGAAAAAAAAAAGAAATTTGATGTTCTCATCTTCCATTTTGTAACCACGACTCAGAATATAGTCAATTTGATTGAATTATATTACCTACGAATTATAAAACTTGCCCCCACAAAATATTGAAAAGCCTTTTTATTGTCCACAATGTATAGAACTATGTTCTATTTAAGTTCGTTTTGTACGTGTTTAATTTTGTTCCTCTTTACATAACTTTCTGAATCAATTTATATCTGGAACTCTATTATTGTGAATTTGTGAAAATGTGCGGATCTTATTTGAATTTAGTAACTTTAGTTACGCGCATGAACTTCCCAAGAAATTTCGGGTCACCTTTGCAAAACTTTAGTTACGCGCATGAACTTCCCGAGAAATTTCGGGTCATCTTATGCAAACCTCAACTAATTCACGGACACTTTAATAAATAGACTTAGAATTCAAAGTAAATGGTGGTCTCCATAGAATTCCTGGAAAGAGCAAAAGCAGTTAATTCGGGACATTGAGTAACAATTTCTGTCACTAGCACTAGAAGAGAGACAAATATATTAAAGTGTGGTCACAATATACAATGACATACATATACAAAATGGGTCCTCCAAATAGCAATAATTGTTGTTGGTGGTGATTATGTTGTTAATAGTAGCCCGAATTTCTCTGTCACATGGACTTTTCTCAAAGAGGTCCCCTCTAATACCTTACAACAATCCAAAACCCCACCCCAATAATTTAACCTATATTGGATAGAATATATTCAAATCTTTTCTGCCAAAATAAAATAAAAAATAAAAAAAACACTGCAACTTCAACCATTTTTATCAACCTTGCTAGGGGAATATATACATTTTCAATGCTCATATTTACCATAATAGGCAATGATAACATGGTAATTGCAGTATAGAGCTCATTTGTTGTGGACATTGTCTCTGAAGGAAAGTTTATTTATGTCTATTACAAAACATATTACGCAGATGTAATATGTATATGTGCATTTTCTGCTGAACTTTTAGAAATGATGGATAAAACTCGTAAACTATCTTCAAGTCCAAAAGGCACCAACACCATGCCATAATTGCTTAGCCATATGCCATAGCAACAGCCAAATGAACAATGGAGATTAAAGAAAGGGTACATTACTGGAAAAAAACAAGTTGTACTTCTTTATTCTTTGCATTTCTTCACTATTCATGAAAATGCAAACCCATATAAACATCCAAGAGCAGTCTCTTTAATCAGACAATACAAACTGATAAGACACTTAGAAGATATTTACCTGTAACAGAAACACCGGCTTCAGCTTCAGTTACGCCGAGATGAAACCCACCCTGCAAACACAATAACAAAATGCCAAGTGTTTCTAATCCAGAAGGCCACTCTGTTTGTAGCATTCAATAGAATCAGTAAGAGTTTCTTCCAATGGTCTATAACTCCAACCCAGCCTCTGTAATTTCTCTGAACTGAGCGCTTCTTCTTCCTTTGCCTCAGTAAAACTGTCAATAAATAGATGAATAGAACAAACTAATATAAGATGGTAATAATTAAAGGATCAATGTTGTTGGTATTCCATAATTAAATTTAATAATACTAATAATTTGTTCATCTATATATCTATCATCATATAGATTTAACAACAAAGTTTTGACTAGAAAGAGTGTCATTTCAGCTGATTATATATACACAGCACTGAAGACAGAGACTTACCATTTAGGATAATTGTAGTTAGGATAGTTTTTCTTTAAAATTTCCACCAAAGTCTGCATTTTAATAGCATGTGTTGTACATATGTATCTTCCTTCAGCTTCAGGCTTCTCATATGCCAATACCAGCGCTTCAGCTACATCACGCACATCTACTATCATCCTACTCTTGTTTTCCATTTCCTTGTATCCTTCTGTATGGTAACGCGGAAAAAATAACACTGAGAACAGAGAAAGTTATGGCCTTTGATGCTACATTATCACATAGAGGCATACATAAAATAAGAAAGGTATATGTGACTCTTTTGCAACTTTATCAGTCTATTCAAATTACACAAGAACCAACTTTAACACAAAAAACATATTCATTTTTTCCCTCCCGGAAGTTAAAGCAAATAAACGCGCCCATTCCATATTTTCTGCCCACTGAGGCTCAAACAGTCAACCGCAAAGTAGGAGGAGAACTTATACCATTTAGGCGAGAGCCCATTGGTGGCTTGCTCCAGATTGCTTTGCTACTATTGGTGGAATGTGTTATAAGAGTGTTTACTTTGGCAGAGTTGGCTTTGTAGTAATAATGTGCTCCTGTCCACAATTGACTTTGCTTTTTTTTTTTTTGGAGTTTTTATTGCTATGTGGATTTGGGGATTCCACAACCTGTATTCGATGTGAGCCCCCCTCATGGGATGTCTAATTTGCTTTAGTCTTACTCTGTTCTATAAAATGCTTATGTTTGCAACATAAACTGGTGTCTGAAATAGTACAGTGAATGTCTAAAGAAAGCACTTTAAGGATCACCTCCAACTCTGCCACATTCTCAGAGATCCACATATTGAAAACTATTAGCAGGAAAGCACTGATCTTTTGAGGTTTGAAGTTACCAAAATCAAGCATGACCTTAATTTTTATATACTGATGGTAAAGCATACCTAAAAAAAAAAACCCAAAAAAAACTTGGGACTAGGTGCCTCAAGAAGCATGAAGCCTCATGTTCGATTCCTACTAGGTGCAAACAATTCGTTTAGGGTCACGACCGTAGACATAGTCCGAGCCTTACCCGATTCGTGTTGAGGGTGGGATCGCCTTGCACGAGTCCCGTGGATTAGTCGAGGTGCGCATAAGTTGGCCCGGACATCATGGTTATAAAAATATATATATATATATTATGAAAAATTGCAAGCAACAAAGAGTCAAAATGCAATATTCACTTTTCAAGCTCCATAGATGCATACATACATAACCTACTACATGATTCTACTTGGCATTTAAATATATATATATATATATGCTACAGATATTTTCAGTACCTTTCAAGAGCTTAATTAGAACCAAACTGCTAGCATTGGTTGTGGACTGCAGCAAAGGCCCCAACACGAGGGTTGGACATACAGTAACAACGTCAAGTCCACTTCTTTTTGCAAATTCAAAAGCCTCACTTTCTGCTGCTGTTTTTGAAAGACAATACCAGTTCTGAAGCAAATATAAAATCCAAGATGTTATCATAAAATGAAATAACTCTTAGAAAACCTACCATTTGAACTGTCCACAAAAATTAGCAGTGGAAGACTGTTTACAATCACATTTTACGTCTACAAAAAATGTAAGATATAATAGACTCATCCAACCAATTACATTAGTAGTTCTGCAGTATTCTTTATCAGACCAACAAGTCTCGTCCTTCACTTTGCCCTTGGGCCAGCTAGGGTTCATGGAAACAGCAGCTCCCGAGGACACAACGACAACACGCTTAACATTTACTTCAGCACATGCCTTGAGTACATTATGGGTGCCCTTTACAGCAGGCTCGATCAACTCTACCTGCAATGAGGCTATTAGATACTGACAGTGATAAAAGAATTTGTCAGTGCATACTCAATGAAGCTTTTTCCCCAACTATTTGGGGTTAGCAAGTCTCGGGATACTTTAATCGAGTTATTCTTTAAAAATATGTCACTTTGAGGGACCATCAAAACATCTTTACAGCAGTCAGGAAGTCAACAATTATCCCTTTAGCCACCTGATATATGCATTTTAGAGAAAACTTGTATAAAAGTTCGCAAGATTGGACACCCTCACATTGTCATACCTCGTTCTACTAAGTAGGAACATTCTGGAAGTTGTTTACCATCTAACTTAAAGCAAAAATATTGCAATGGAGTTAATAACCGGGGAAAAAAATTACCCAGTTTTGGCCCTGCATGCAATATACAGTCTGGTATAAACTACACAAGTATGCCATCAATAATGACATACAGAAATGCTTTACCATGGCCACACAGCAGTAGTTTGTGGATATGATCTTTAAACTAGGACACTGATGAGCCCGGTTAATATGAATGGGAAAAGGGGTAGAGCCACAGCGGTAAGTTAATGGACTTAAAATACAGTAAAACAAAGGTCCAAATGCTTAGGTGCGTCCGTTGATTCATCATTCAGCTAAATGAACTAATTGCAATTATTTCTGACCTAAGAGGAACTGCTACCTTGGTCATCATAGCATAACAATGAGGGCATCCACTGACTCAAAAACCAAATGAAGTGTTCTATGACCAAGCATGACTCTTTCTAATAAAGAAATTAAATTGGATCATCATGTGTTCTTGCCTCAGGATTTGACAGACTGCCACTAGGAACTGGACTAGCAACATGAAACACTCCACTGCAGTCTTTGAAGGCCGCAGAAAGAGAATCGTAGTCGAGCAGGTCTGCCTTGAAGAGTTTCAAGTTCTCAGATGCTTTAGGAAGTTCCTTCAAATGAGCATACTTGTCACCACCTACAAGATACAATGGAGGAAATTAGGACCTTCTTCCCAAGAATCTTTCAATTTTTTTTTTTTTCTAATATCTTTTAATCTTTCAGATGATGCAGGTTACAGGGAGAGGTGGAATAGTAAGGAAAAACAAGACAAGTGAACGGGCAAGGTCCGCAAAGATATGATGTAACAAATCATACATTGAACTATATCATTTTCTCATACGTTGATTGCTGGAGCATGCTACTGGGTCTGTTTGGTGTTCAGTGGGTCATGCTGGCCTTGATTCATGAATTCCTTGCTGCTTGGAGTGGTGGTTCGGTGGGAGATTCTGCTCGTATTTTTTGGAGGGCAGCGCCCCTTTGTCTTTGGTGGAGTATTTGGCGGGAACGCAATAGGAGGGAATTGAGTCCCTTATTAACTCTATCAAGGACCTTTTTATTTCTTCTCTTTTCTATTGGGTGGAAGGTCGATATTGTACATATATAGAGGAAAAGATTGACTTTTTGGATTCGCTTGTCGCGCTTGCCTTTTGAGCGCTTTTTTATATACTCTTCTTACTTATCAAAAAAATAAGAAGAGCCATGCCATTAAGGAAAAATCACCGGTCACAGAATTAAACACCTAAGTTCAATTTTATCTTATTTTTTATTTTGCTTTTGGAGGATTCTTAAAACTAAAAAAGCCCCTTTTCCTCTTCAATTTATTTCTTATCTTTCACATAATCTGATTTAGTAATAGAAATATAGTTATCAAGGAGTAGCAAGAAGCAAATTAGATATAGATAAGAGTAGAAAGAAAAACCAAATTGAATACCGATACTCAGAATTTTCAAATTTTAGCTTCAGAGAACCCACCTAATTAAGGTGGCAAAAACCCTAAGTTCGCAAGGGAAAAAAAATAAAAAATAAAAAAAACAAAAAACAAGAAACTAGCAAGCGTATAAATATATGCTTCGATCATAATCCATCAGCTAAGAGCTCACACACAAGCAAGTAAACGAAAACAGACACGGCCACACACCAAAAAACGAAATATATATACATGCATATATATAATAAATTACAAGTGCAGAAATAAAATTGGCAAAATAAATTAAATGGATTGAAATTGATCGAGTAGTAATAATAAAGAGGGTGGTATTACTTGGATCTCTAAGGGTTCCGTGAACAGTATAGTTTTTGGAGAGTAGAAGCTTCACCAGCCACGATGCTACGTATCCTCCAGCTCCTGTCACACACACTTTCCTAGTCTCCGCCATTAACACACACACACACACACACCCCCCAATCTCAATAACGCCTGGACGACTTTCTCTCCTTTCGCGTATTTTCTAGTAGTTTATTCCGTTCCCACACAGTTTGTTTATTTATTATTAGAGTAAATCTCACCAACCCCTGAGGTCTGCCCATATCCAATCTAGGTCCCTCCTTTTTTATATATATAGATCCGCTTCGTTGGCAGTCACTTGACCAAAGAATTATCTTTACATAAGCCATGGTTCGCCGTAACCATTTCTTTAGTGTCCGATATTGTTACGGGTTGTTATAGCGGCGGTGTGGGCCGATTTTTACACTCAAATCAGTAATTATAAATTAGTTTAATAATTTATTAAAATATGTTTAGGGTTAAAATTATCCTTATCAATTACGAAGAGAATATAGTCTACTAATGATGAATCAAATGTTCACTAAAGATACAATTCAAAGTTGACAATCATTTCATGAACTTCAACCAGAGCAACAATATCCATCACGAAATTCATTTTGGTGGTGAACTATGTACCTATTTTAATATTATTTTGCATTGTTGAAAATAAATTATATCTTTTACGATTTTAATTTTTTATTTATTTAAATTTAAATTTAATTTAATAATATCATAACAAGTATATTATAATCATTGAAATAACGACAACACCATTAGATTTATCAATAACTTAATTTTTATATTAAATTTCTTTAAAAAATTAAGTAAAATTCACTTAAATCTACTAAAAAAATATCTTTGAATATAAATGTTGCCAAAAGTATCAAATTAGAATATTTTGGGTGAGATGTGCAAGATTTTAAAAAATTCACGATTACGATAACCGAGTCTCGTTACGTAACCCCACTTTGGTTGCTTGGCCGGGATAGAACCAGCGCTTAGTACCATTCGTTAGGTTGGAGCTATGAAGCTTACCTTATTATTATTCAAAGGGTTACTGACTCGAGTCCGTTACACCGATACCGTTACCGTTACATCGACCGATACCGTTACGGCGAACCTTGATATAAGCTTGAAAAAAATATCATAAAAATTATTTTGACAATGTGTGTCATGGTAATTTTTATTACGATAAATTACTTAAAATCCCCCTAAAATTTACTATATTTCCCTACTATACCCCCCTCAACTATGAAATGAGCTTAGAACCCCCTAAAGTTTCATAAAAAAGGTTTGCCCTCAAATGTTTTTACCCTTTTACCCTCCAAACTTTTTGTATTTTCACTTTACCTTTAATCCTATCCTTACTATTATATTTCTTAATTCTTTAAATTACAAAAATATTATTTCTTTTAGAGAATATTAATTATGTCATTTACCTTTAATGTATTAGACTAAATATACTCTCAAATGTTTTTTTTTTTTTTGTAAGTTTTAATTATTTTATTTGTAAATCAATTAACTTGTTATTAAATTTTAGTTTGATTTAAATCATAAAACTCAATCCTAATTAATATATTCATAAATTATGAATAAATTTTTATGAAAAGAAAGTTTCATTTGGCAAAAAAAAAATTTAATTAGGATAATGAGTTTTATGATTTAAATCAAATTAAGTTTTATTAGAAAATGATATATATTTTGGAATAAATATATATATTTCGTCAAAAATATATAGTTTTCGAATTGTTTTAAAAAAATATGATTTTTTTCCAATAAATAATTTTTTTGAGAAAAATATATATTATTTTCCAAAATATGATTTTTTTCCTAAAATAATATAATTTTTTTCCGAAATATATATTTTTTATATTTTAGAAAATAATGTATATTTTTCATAAAAAAATCATATTTTTTAAAACAATTCAAAAAATATATACTTTTGACGAATCATATATATATATATATTCCGAAATATATATCATTTTCCAATATATATATATATATACTCCAAAATATACATATTTTTTCGAAAAATAATTTTTTTGAAGGTTTGATTTCACTAAACCCTCATATACTATTGATGGTAGTTTAGGTATTATGACTCAAAATCATATTTTGGAACATAATATATATTTTTCTCAAAAATAATATTTTTCAGAGAAAATTCATATTTTTGAAAATAATATATATTTTTCTCAATAAAAATTATTTTTCGGAAAAAATCATATTTTGGAACATAATATATATTTTTCCCCAAAAAATTATTTTTTGGAAAAAATTCATATTTTTTTAAAAGAATTCGGAAAATATATATTTTTGACGAATTATATATATATTCCGAAATATATATCATTTTCCAATATATATATATATATATATTTTGTTCAAAATATATATATTGTTTTCATAAATTGTGATTTATTTATGAATATATTAATTAGGATTGAGTTTTATGATTTTAATCAAACTAAAATTTAATATCAAGTTAATTGATTTACAAATAAAATAATTAGAACTTATAAAAAAAATTAACATTTGAGAGTATATTTAGTCTAATACATTAATGGTAAATGACATAATTAATATTCTAACTAAAAGAAACAATATTTTTGTAATTTAAAGAATTAAGAAATATAATAGTAAGAATATGATTATAGGTAAAGTGAAAATACAAAAAGTTTGGAGGGTAAAGGGGTAAAAAAATTTGAGGGCAAGCCCATGGTGCAAGAAAATGAAAGTTGAGGGGGGTATAATTAGTTGAAGGGGTATAATAGAGAAAGAGAGTAAACTTAAGGGGGTTTTAAGCAATTTACCCTTTTTATTATTAAATAAATAGGGATAGCAAGGTCATTTCATAGATTCTTGTTAGAAAAACTGATGGACAATAATGTCAAGGGTCTGGATAAAAATATGAAAAAAAAGAAGATCTAACTAAAATATAAAAATATGATATTTACTATTACTATTATTATTATGTGACTCTAGTTATTATTATTATATGGTATTTACTATTATATTATGGGACTCTAGCGAGTTATTATTATTATTATTATAATATGTAATTGAATTATTCAACCAACTACTTAGGCCCTGTTTGGTTCACGGTCCGGTTCCATGTGGTCCGGTCTTATATTGGCTTTTTTGGGACCGGATATTGTTTGGCAACACGGTTCCAAAAAAACGGTTCCAAAAAAATAAGGATCACTTGGAACCAAAAAGGGTAATTTGAGACAACCAAAAATGATGGTCTCATGTGGTCTCAAGTAGTCTTATATACAATTGTCTTAACACATGAGATCATAAAATTTGAAAAATATATATAAAATTAAAAAATATATATAATTTGAAAATAATATATAAAATTAAAAAAATAATATAAATTTTTTGAAATAATGTATAAAATTTGAAATATATATACATAATTCAAAATTAATATATAAAATGCAAAATATATATTTAAAATTTGGGAAAATAAAAAAATTCCAAAATAATAGAAAAAATAAAAAATAATGTACAAAATTCGAAAATAATATATAAAATTTGAAAAATAATATAATTTTTTTAAAATAATGTATTAAATTCGAAAAAAATATATAAAAATCAAAATTAATATATAAAATTTTAAATATATATATAATTTAAAAAATAATATATAAGTTTTGAAAAATAATATAAAAAATTTGAAATAATGTATAAAATTTGAAACAAATATAAAATTCAAAAATAATATACAAAATTAGATATATATATATATATATATATATATATATATATATATATTTGAGAAAATATAAAAAATTTGAAAATAATATAAAAAATCAAAAATAATATATAAGATTCAAAAAATAATATAAAAATCGAAATAATTTATAAAATTTGAAATATATATTATTTTTGAATTTCTTATATTATTTTCAAATTTTTTATATTTTTTCAAATTTTATATATTTTTCATACTTAATATATTTTTTGAATTTTATATATTATTTTTTTATTTTTTTTATTATTTTCCAAACATAAGACCAAACAGCTTAAATAAGACCATAAGACCAGACAGCTTTACCAAACAGACTTTCAGAACACCACCCAGATAAGACCAGACCAGACCGAATCAGATAAAACCAGACCATACCAAATAAAATCGGACTGGACCACCTACCAAACGGGCATACTTATGCCGAATCACATGCTAAGCTGGTAGAAGTATCTTTCACTAAAGTCTTCCATTAAATATAATTTAATATTTTGATTAAAATTGTAAAGAAAAAATCTTTTTGCACTTATATTTACGTGTAAGCCAAGTGTATGTACACACACATCATTGCCTTCACCAACAAAACTGTGTTACAAAATTGTGATAATATCAATTCCAATTATCTTCTTTTGTTCACAGGGCACGCTAGCTTCTTTTTTCTTTTTTTTTTGTGTAAAGAAAATGATTTAAAATTGGAGTGGGATAAGAAGAAAGTATAAATAATCATAACAACAATAATAACAAAATAAAATTATAATAATAATAACAAAAAAATTAAAATTTGGGAGGTAGAAGTAGGGGTGTACATGGTACGGTACGGTACGGTTTTGACCGAAACCGTAACCTAACCGTTATTTTCGATTTTCTAAAAATAAAAATTATAACCAAACTGTTAGTAAAAGAAACCATACCAAACCAAATCATTTTTTTCGGTTCGGTTTCGGTTTTTAACATTTTTTAAATATTTTAAAATTTATAAGTAAAATTTTTATTATTGTGATATTTTTGTTCATTACTGTACCCAAACCGTGGAATGTGTCATATTTTTGTTCATATTGTTATGGGATATGAAGCTGGAACTTTCACTTCTTATAAATAATTGAACTTATGAAGGGTAAAAGAGAGAGAAATAAATCATTATACATGTATACATTTTTAATATAAACATAAAGAAAAAGTCTTGAAAGAAAATTCAAAGATAGATTATCTTCTTTTCTTCGATGTATAAGTAAATTAATTCCATAATGAGTTCCATGTCTATTTTTTTAGAAGACTAGATACTTACAATAAGCATATAGATAATACATATATAATATAATATATGATATATTATAAAATTGGTTTTGTTCGGTTTTTAGAGGGTAAAAACCGAAACCTAGTCGAAAAAATCAAATTTTGAATTTTGAAAATCGTAACCAAACCGAATTATCTTAAAACCGAACTAAACCGCGCGGTTTCGATTTTTTAATTTTTTTTGTTTTGTGTGCAACCCTAAGTAGAAGGGGTTATTTTGTCGAGACAAAATTATGTAGTTGCCTAACTTGGTTCCATTTTTTTTCTCTCGTTACTTATAGTTATGGGTGCACAAAAGAACCGTGGAACCGTAGAACCGATCCAAACTGATGCTTCGGTTCTGGTTTTGAATTGGTTTGGTTTGGTTCTGGTTCCCAAAAAGTGAAACCGTTCTAGTTTGGTTTGGTTCCAGTTTTAGACTGTCTAGAACGGAAACAATTATATATATATAAATAAATATTTATATAGTAATATATATAACTCACTTGTACAAATAAATTATATTTAACAAATTTATAAATTAAAACAAATTTATATTACCAAATAAATACAAATTAATATATAAAAAATTATTATAAGTTCACCCTTACAGTTTTATAACAATTAAACAAATATTACATGCACATACATAAAAATCTTATATTTTATTACCCATCTCATCTCTCATATCCAGTGTTCTCATTGGCAACCACTTTCCCGACCAGCAACCATAAACCTTATTTGCATTGCTACAGCCTCTTTGCTCCCTCTACAAATCTTTGAATCTATGTTGACACACACACACATGCTGACACATACCTAAATCGCCCGAGATTCCTTTCTCTTTAGTTTTCTTCATCTTCTCAACAATTCTTTAGACTAAAGCCGCACCAAAGATTAAAAAAAAAAAAAGACAAAAAACAATTCAGAAAACAATCTCTTTAAAACTTACTCTATTATTCTCTCTCTCTTGTGTTTATCTATGTAATATATATTTTGAAACTACATGCTTAAGGAACCGCGGTTTGGAACTGAACCGATCTTTTACAGTTTAATTTTGTTTGGTTCATTCACTAGTGGTTCCGATTCTGGTTCTTATTTTCAAAGAACCGTTAGAAATGGTTTGGTTCCAATTTTATCAAGAATTGTACCAAACCGAACGGTGTGCAACCCTACTTAAAGTATTTGCATTTCATACAAAAAGTACAAGATATATACGGTAACACTTTCTATAGTATGTGTGGTGGCGGAAGGTGATGGTGATTTATTTACTTAAAATGTGATATGGTTATTTTAGTAATTTTATGTTTTAAAAGTATTACTTGAGGAATGTAATGGTCATTTCATAGGTTTACTAATGAAATGAAATAATTGTCATTTTCATTCAACATGTCATACCAAACAAAAGAATGGATATAATGAACATTCTATTCCATACCACCGTACCAAACATGACATAAGAGAAATAGTTTTTAACATTTTATTCTTAAATAGTACTGGCCTCGTTTAGTAGAGTTTTTGTCTTTTGTTTTTTACAAAAGAAAAAGAGAAGCATAAACCGTTTTGAGAATCTGGTACCCTCGAACTTCTTCCACGACCTAAAAGCTCTTCTAAAATTTTGTCAAATACCAGTAAAAACAACTTTTTCCTTTAAGAAACCAAAAACAGTTTATGAAAAGTCGATCCAAACAAGGTTTAAGAAATTGAGGTCTAATATGACTCTACCTAAATTTTCAACGTAACAAAGGCAAATGTTATGTTGAAAGAATATAATGTGCCCGTTGGTGAGGGATTTGATGGGCGTTAGGTGTGTGCAAAATATGTGGTTAAAACGACACCTTAACAACACTTTAGGTTTTACCCTTCTGCAAGCGCACAAATCAATTGTAGACAGTTTTGCTTGAGTAGGGGAATATCGATCCCACAGATACGAGGATTGTTCACTTCAATAGTCTAAAAACACTGAATTATATTTTTTCGAAAAGAGTTTGGTTTTGTGAATTATCTAATACAAATAAAAATAAAACATAAAGCAATAATAAATAATGTTTGTGATTCAGAGAGAAAGAAAACTAGGATTTCCTCACTCCACCACTAACCGCATAATATAATTCAGATTATATATCAATTGCATGAGGGCGATCCATTGACTGTGAATCAGGTCGCACCGCGCTAGCAGTTTGACCCCAAATAGGATTACTCTCAACCGGATCGCGACAAACCCATCTCAAGACTAAACTGATTAGTGCATGCCAACTACTAACAAAAAGTAAATGCAGAAAAATAAATTAAAGCATGTCTATATCAGTTTGTCAAGGCATGGCCTGTGTCAACCTAGGGTTTCGAGTTTTATGACCATCATTGTGTAGAAAATCACAGATTAAGCGTCTGAGTTCCAACCCATAGTGAATAATTGTGATTGTGTAAGATAAATATATTCGAAAAGTGTAAGACAAAAATCAATTCAAATATATAAACTTGTATGATGAATAAAAACAGTCTCTCATCTAACACAATCACCACAGTATAGTCACAGTTTCCCTTCTCTACAATTGAATATAAAATTAGAACTACATTACTTGGATAGAGTTTTGAGACAAAACCCTAGATACCGAATTAGTTGATCATGACTGAGAGAATCTGCATTGTCGGTGTAAAAACGCGCATGGCTTTCTTCTCCGGATCTCTAGGTCTTCAATGGTGGTTCTCTTCAATGGAAGCAATAAACTCAGCCACCAACTCAATGAACGTGCGTGAAAATCAGAACCAGAACTAGAACTCTTCCAATTAAACCTAACCCTCTCATATTTATAGACAAGTGAGAGAAACTTTAATGATTGCCATTTTCTGTAATTTCATAATACATGAATAATGTCTCTAAAATTTGATGTAAATATGTGTATAAGCATGTATGTAGAGGTCTGGAAGCACCGATCACTTAAAATATCGAAGTAGGGACAAAACTGGAAAATTCCAAAACAACTCCGAAACAACTTCTGCACGTAAAGGGATCACGTGGCCACAATGTGGGACCTACGCCCTTAACCTACACTTGGGTGAAGGGTCCCCCTTTGGCTCATAAACCAAAGCGTAACTTAGGTCTAGTATGCCTATTTTTCCTTCTGATGACGTAGGGTATGATGCATTTTTGCTGTAAAAACCAATTTTTTTAATATTTGAGCTAGACTGGTCGCCTTTGACTCCCGATGCTTTTGGGTGAAGTAATAATATCTGAAAATGATATTTTTGCCCTTCGGTGAAATAACAATGTCGGGAAATGACCATTTTGCCCTCCAATAGCTCTTATTTGCTCAGACACGCCTATTGATTCCTTTCTCGAGATAGAAACGAACACGAACTCAGTTAATTCACCGAGATTAACTATGTTTCTTCATTAAGCTCATGAAACATGCTTACACACATAAACATGATAAAAATACCAACTAACGGAATGTAAAGACATAACAAACGCAAGATAGGGGCGAAAACAAATATATAAAATTTGAAAAAAAAATATAATTTGAATATATATATATAATTCAATAAATATATATAAAATTAAAAAAAAATAGAAAAAAAAAATAATTCGAAAAAATATATATATAATTCAAAAAATATATATAAAATACGAAAAAATATATAAAATTAAATAAATATATATATATATATAAAATTCGAAATATATATATATAATTCAAAAAACATATAAAATTTTGAAATATATATATATAATTCGAAAAATATATAAAATTTGGGGAAAAACATATAAATTCGGAAAAAATATATAAATTCAAAAAAATATATATAAAATTTGGAAACAAATTTCTAATAAGATGATTCATTAAATATGATTATCCAAACCAATAAATGAGATGGTTCATTAAATATGGTGTCGAAAAAAATATATTTTCCAAACCAATAAATGAATAACAATCCTGAATTTACCTAGACAAGAAATTAAAACTCATACAATTTTGACTCCATAAAAACCCAAACTTTCAACCTTTTAGTGTGTTATTTTTTCCGAATTTTATATACTTTTTTTATAATTTTATATATATTTTGAATTTATATATTTTTTGAAATTTATATATTCTTTTTCGAATTTATATATATTTTCCGAATTTTATATACTTTTTATAATTTTATATATATTTTTCGAAATTTTATATGTTTTTTGAAATTAATTTATATAATTTTGAATTTATATATTTTTCCGAATTTTATATATTTTTTCCGAATTTTATATATATTTTTGAATTTTATATATATTTTCAATTTTATATTTGTTTTTCAAATTTTGTTTATATATTTCGAAATTTTATATGTTTTTCAAAATTTATATATTTTTTCCGAATTTTATATATTTGTTTTCTAATTTTATATATATTTTTGAATTTTGTATATATTTATTGAATTATATATATATATTCTAATTATATATATATATTAGAATTTTATATATATTTTTAAATTTTAAATATTTTTTTGAATTTTTGGGGGTGAAACTGTAATTCACCCATAAGGGTGTGGGCAATTTGAAAATTCAATAGTTTAGGGAGGGTTATTGATATTAACTATAGAATTATAATATAATGTGAAGGACAATTAGGTAAAATCACACCTGAAATCATACTAGAGGGGGTAAAGTGTTACCATAACCAAACTAGACGGGTGAAAATGTAATTATTCAAACAAAAAAGGTAAAACTGTAATATATTCAAAGGTGAAACTATAATTTATCAAATAAAATAATGGAACAAAGTACTATCCTAAAAGAAAAAGGAAAGAAAATATATTAATTCACAAAATTCTGATACCGAAATAACCCACCATCAATGACGCGTGTGAGTGTACTATAATTTGAATTCCCTATTTCTTGGAGGGGCAATTTTGTCAAAACTGACTGGAGATCGGTGGTTGATTTCCGCGTCCCAGTCCAAGTTGGATGCGGCGGAATCAAATTATAAATAGGACATCGGAACCCCTTCCTGCTACACAAAATACATCAAGAAACTTTAGAGAGAGAGAAAGCTATATATATATATATAATACAGAGAGAGAGGGAGAAGACAATTGAGTTTGTTTGTGATAATTTGAAGATCTTGAAAGATGGGAGATTGCAGGCCATTGGGTTTCTTGTTGGGATTGCCTTTTGGTCTGCTTGCTTTGGTATTGTCTCTAGTTGGTGCTGTTATTTGGGTTATAGGGTAAGTTTTCACTAATCTTTAAATTTTTATACTTGTATTTGCTTTGTCAATGTATGATCATCAAATAATGAAAAACGCTAAAAGCACGATCTCTAATTACTGAATGTGATTAACGTTGAATACATTCTTATGATTTCCCCAGAAAATCCACATCTTTCTGGTTTAATTCTTATGCGATATTCTTTTTCCACTCCCATACAATCTAGTACACTGAATTACTGCTGTTATTAATTCTGTACAGAAAACCCTAATACTCTACTCATTATTTGAATTATTGCGAAATTTGTTTGGCTTCATTAATAAGTCGTATTTATATGCATCCCTTTAAATTTGTCGTTTATATGAAAAGAGTCTTTTTTTCTTCTTCTTTAACCTCTTGTATTTTTAAAATTTTTACTGTAAAAACAACAGCTTTCAAATAGCATTGAAGTAATCAAACAAATTATTAGACGATTTTCCTTTATTTTTTTATTAGATTTGATGATCTGGAAAATCTTTCAAAAGTAGTAGTGTACACAAATTTCTTCTTCCCTTTTTGTCTATATATCAATTATGTGCGAATATTACTTGTGTATTTAACTTTTCCAATGTGCAATATAACCCCTATTCCATATCAGCCATGTAGCCTCAAAATCATCCCACCATTGCCTCCTCCTCCCCCAACATTAATCCCTTGGATGTTATGCTTGGTTGCATGGCATTAATATCTTTGAATAAACTAGTTTTTTTTAAAAAAATAAAAAAATCAATATTAAAGCACCAAATTTCATTCAACTATTTATTTACTCTTTTAAGCACAGTCAGGGTGACCGTACCCGTGTCAGACACGCGGACAAAAAAAAAATACGTGTCCGACACGCCAAATGGCGTGCCCTGAATTTTTTAAAATTGGATACACAATGGACACGCGCGTGTCCATTGTCGGACACGCGATAAGTCGGTTGATTCTATGAAAGATAAAGAATTTATGGAGCCGCTAATTTGATGGATCACTTATAGAACTTGAACACCCATAATCTAATATTTGGCTTTGAAGATATTTGAATATCTTTGTTCCTCCTCATCTTGTGAGAGGAATTGTAACTTCTATTCATTTATCCACTATATGGAGAGGAACAAGATATCACCACAAATAGCTGGAAATTTGATATTTGTACATTCCAATTTTTGTCTTCGATCAAGAATTTTTTACAATATAACGAGGGAGAGATTAAGATGCCAGATGTTGGGAGAGATGCATTTGATTCCTCAGATGGTAGTGAAATGAAGAATTTTGAACATATCAGATATTTCATTTAACCTATTTATTTATTTTTGTTTATAAGTTTATTGATTCTCAATGAAGTATTTATACAATATAATATGTATATATATAAAAAATTGTTTTTTATAAACGTGTCTTTGAAATTTGTCATATTTATATATTATTTTTAATGTTTCTGTTTCCGTAATATATTTCTGTGTCATTTGAATTATTTGGAATGGCAGGAGTGCGTTGAGTTGCTTGTGCCCATGTTGCTGCTGTTGTGCGGGAGTAGCCAATGTAGCTGTTGATATTGTGAAGCTTCCAGTTAAAATTCTGAGATGGTTCATTGATCAGATCCCTTGTTAACAAGCCTCACTATTGTTCCTCAAAGTCCATATGCAATAAATCCATTAATTCATTCTTTAATTCTTCTGTTTGACTAGTTTGTAATGTCTAATCACCTTAATTAGACACTTTAATGTAGTGCAGAGACAAATTCTTCAATCTTGATTGCACCGGGACCATTTGGTCACATTGTGCCGACATTCTATTTTCATATGTCTCTTTACATTTCACCCGTATGACGTGCCATATATTTCAAGTTAATTATTGCAACAGGTGCATAATCCATACATTCTATAACCCATGAGTATTACAAGTCCTTCAATAATTTAGTCATACAACATGATATATATTGAATTCAGATCATGGTTTGCCTTTGTGGTTTTGATTTTGGTATTGATGTAATTAATTCAGATAATATCAATTTTTAAAATAAATATCAAATAAGTATTAATACTAAATAATAATATTGACACTTTTCAAAAATATTATAAATCAAACGATAATAACAATTTTAAACGATACCGCAAACTATGATTAGAATCCTTTCTTTAGATTTTTTCTTTGCAATGTCTCTGGAGTTGAACTAATGTTTATTAACCATCAACTCTTACGATAAAAAAAAATACTTGTCCGATTTATATTTTGGGAGTACTCAATAGTTTTTTTCATATCTTTGTTTTGAATTTTTGATATATGTGATCGAATGCATTCTTTATCATTCCACAATGAAAGAGAGTCAGTGACAATAGCATACGTAAACAGGGTTCTTAATAAAAATTTCTCTCCAACAATAAATACTATTGCAATTACAAATTTACAACTATATATGTGATTTCGTTCGTAGCAGAAGAACGAATTCACCAATTTTAAAATGAAAGAAAACGAATAATAAACATTACTTCAACTGTAAACCAATATATTGATAACAAATATAAAAATGAGTAATGAAATGAATTCATAATGGATAAATTTTGATCGAAATTACAACTAGACGAATCCCAGATTCAATGCCCCTTTTCCTTCAAATACCTCTTCAATTTATACCCAAGATTTGAGAGTTGATAACGTTTTTCTCATCAATTTGTTGCTTGATTTCTTCATTCTATTACTCCTATTGTTTTATTTTAGGAGTCATTTTCTGATAAGATTTGTAACTCCCTCATGCCTTATGATTTAGTGTTTATTTGATATGCTTGTTTTGGAGCTGGGCCTGGACTGTTGTTGATGGGCCGAGTATTTGTTCGATGGGCTTGATTCGGGGTTGGGCTTTGCATGCTGCTAATGGGTTAGGTGGAAAAATAACCTACACTTTGCCTCCAATTCCCAGACCCATTTCGTTTTTGAAATAGGGGTGGGAATTCGAATGGTCACATAACTGCCTATATGTTTTGCCATTTCTGCAAACGACTTCACTGTCTCATTTTTGAAGAGATACACTTTGTGAGGGGAGATTTCTTGCTTCAAAGCCTTCGAAGGTTTTCAACAAGGTTAGTTCCCGAATCTTTTCCTTCTCACAATTTCCTTTTTTCCCTTTAAATATGAGTGATGACAGTAGTTGTACTGCCTCTCCCGAAATGGTGGTTGTTGGTGTACGAGTCGCTTCATCTTCTCGGAGGTTTAAGGTCTGTAAAACATAAAACCAAGAAAATCTCCCATAGAAAATTGTTAAAGCTTCCTTTTTCTGAACGATGTAAGATCGAATTTGGAATCCCCGATTATGTGACCATAGCTGAATACCCTGCGGACTTAGATTATGAGGCATACGAAGAGGTTGGAGAGGATGAAGTCCTTTTTTCTGAAAATCACTTAACTGTCCTTTGTTTTCCCCTTCATCCCCTTTATCATCATGTCCTATTTAAATTGGGTCTTACCCCTCTGCAAGTTAATCCTAACTTTTTAAGGTTTTATCTGTGATGCTTGTTTTGAACCATGAGCATGGTCTGAATTTAGATTTAGACGAATTCCTTCTTTGCTATAAAGTCGATCGGATCAGAGACAATCCCGGTCAGTATCATCTCCATCCTCGTTCTACCCTCAAAATTTATGTAGGTAATCCTTCTTCTGAGAAAAAATGGATGGACAATATGGTAAAAATTGGGGGATATTGGCGTGTTGACGCGTCGGGCCCGTACGCTCTCCCTAGATCCTTCGGCATTTGTAAAAAAACTCAAGTGTGGGACTAATCCTGGCAAGCGTCTTTTATTTATTTATTTCAATTTGCTCGATCTGATCATTCATTCCCTTATTGCAGTTCTCCATCTTCAATATTTGAACGAGAAAGTTTTCTCAAACCTGCCCTCCAACAAACTTCTCCTAACTTCAGAAAATCTTGAGTTGATCGTTGTTGGTGCGAAGGACGCTACCGTCATGGAGGTCCCAATGCCAACTTATAAGAGGATTAGTTCGGAAAGAAAGGTCGTTGCTGCTCAGTTGTCTGGGAGCGACAAAGGAAAAAACAAAGTGATCGACCTGACAGAAAATCCAAGGGCACCAAAGGGCCTCTTACTTAGAACGAGGACTGAGAGCGAAGCCCCTCCTCAGAAGAAACTAAAGCTTGGGCCTCAGACAAAGGGTGATACAGGCAATGTTGCGGAAAGCGAAGAGAAGATTTTAGAAAAAATGAAATCTGTTTGCGGCTACACCATTCTTGAGTGTTGTTTTGCCCCCAAGTTCGAAGGCGATTGGAAGTCAGCCTTCCTCAAAGCTGATGGCAGTTCTTTTAATTGTTGATTAATGGCCATGGTTGATCCTGATTCCTTGCTTGCTTTGGCTCGTGGGATGTGGCCTCCTAAAGATGAAATTTTCTAACAACATGTGGATCAAAGGGAACTTCTGGCCAGGGCCCCAACTTCCATCCTTAAGTAATCACTGAATTTATAGTTCTTCTACCGAGGCATTTTATTCATACAATAATTTCTCATTTTTAACCTTCTGTTTTAGTCCGTTTTCAATGTGTTGGCTCTATGCAAAGTCGTTGAAGGCGATGTATATAAGATCAAAACTATTGATGCGGCTTGCCTGAGGGCTGATCCTTGCGCTAAGTCTGTTGTAAAGGACAAAAAGATCTTGCAGGATGAGATGGTAAACTTGAGCGCTCTTCAGAAAGCTTTAAATGAACGGATCAAAGGACTGGAAAAGAAGGTCGCTGATCTTAAAGATAAAACGTTAAAAGTTGGAGAATGATAATGCCGTGCAGAAGGGCGCTTTTGAGATATGCCGAAGGGGTGGCTTGGACATGCACCATCGTTATGTTAGCATGTTCGACATAAGATTTGTGATGGATTCCGCTTCTGTTACGAAGAACTTCAACTTGATCCCTTCAAGCGCAAGTACAGCGATCCAGATCGCCACTATGCGACGTGCGAGGTTGTTCATCCATACAAGGATCCTGAGCCGAGCAAGGATAAGAAGGACTTTGCTCAATTATTGCAACATGGATTCATTCCAGTTCCCATTGTTGAACCTATCTCTGCCATTCCAGCCGATAAGAATGTCTCATTTGACATGCTGAAGAATGGCGCTCAATCCGTCTTCGTCTAGGCCGTAAACTCTGAGGCCAATGTTCATCCTCAAGATGTACCTCCTTTATAGTAATTCTGATCATTTTGAATAATTTAATTTTTTGGGTCTATAAAAATATTTTGATTACTCTTTTGCTCATGATTTGAGCAATGGGTGCATAACACCTAATTTTGTTTTGAACAGGGACACAATTTTTGCCATATACTTTTGATGGCCTTTCCCTTGGTGATTTTTGCACCTATGATCGTGAACAGCTTCTAAAGACATTTTCATTCTCTGAATGGTCTTTCTGGGAGCTTTACTTATGATCTTTTTGATGCCTTTTCACTATAAAGTTTTTTTCTTTTTAATTTTTTTTTAATTTTAGTGCTTTTGCACTTTATATTCGAACAAGTGTCATCCTGTTAATGGTCTTTCTTATGAATGTTTGGTACTTGTGCACTAATTTTTTTTTTGTTTGGACAACGAAATATGTCCTCGAATCATTGAATGCTTTCTCTTTTTCTCATTTTTGACATTCGAACGCAGAATCCAAGCTATATTTATGAAAACTGAACTTGAAACTTTATTGATTAAAAAATAAAATGCCATTGTGCTTACTGATAATATATTTTCAAATGAATTGTATTCCAAGCTCGTTCGATCATGTTTCTGTGTTGATCGGCCAACCGATAAGCTCCTTTGTCGATTACTTCAATAATAGTGTAAGGCCCATCCCAGGTAGGATCCAACTTGTTTAATCTTTTAGCTAAGACTCTGATCACGTGTTCTCCTACCTGAAATGATCTAGGCTTTACCTTTCTATTGTAGCTCCTCATCAGTCTCTGTTGGTATGCTGCCAATTTGATCGACGTCATCTCTCTCTTCTCATCGATCAGATCTCATTCGATTCTAAGTATTCTTTCATTTTGGTCGGGATTGAAGAGGTATGTTCTGATAATGGGGATTTCTATCTCGATCGAAATAACCGTCTCTACTCCATACGCCATAGCAAAAGGCGTTAAGCCCGTTGGTTTTCTTGGAGTCATTCGGTAACTCCAAAGTACTCTTGGTAGTTCGTCAAACCATTATCCTTTTTCTTGGATCCCCTCGAGCTTTTTCTTTATTCCAACAAATATTGCTAGATTCGTGATCTCGGCTTACCCGTTCACCTGCGGATAACTGACCGATGACAAGTTCTGGTTGATTCCGTACTCATCAAGAATCTTTCGCACATGCTGATTATCCAGATTAGTACCATTGTCCATCATAGTATATTTGGGTATGCCAAATCTATAAATTATATAGTTTAAAATGAAATATATCACCTAGACATGAGTTATTCTTACGTATGCTTTTGCCTCCACCCATTTTGTGAAATAGTCTATGGCCAGTAACACATGTTTTTGATTTGATGTTGCCCGAGTCAGTGGCCCAACAGAGTTCGTTCCCCATCGAGCGAACGGTACTGGTGTTGCCATCACTGATAGGAGTTCTACTGGATGGTGAATTATGTTGGCGTGCCTCTGGCATTTATCACATCTTCTTGAGTATTCTTCTGCATCACGAATCATGTATGGCCAAAAATATCCTTGGGTGATTGCCTTGTGAGAGAGCGATCTACCCTTAATGTGCCCCCTGCATGATCCTTCGTGTAATTGCTTGAGGACTTCCCTAGCTTCTGATGGACTCAAACACCTTAAATAAGGACCAGTTAATGATCTTCGATACAAGGTTCCATCCACCACAACATATTTTACTGAGGTTACTTTCACTTTTATTATTTTTCTACGATCTTCCGGAAGTAGGCCAGTTTGTAAGTACGTCAATATAGGATCGATCCAACTTGGTTCGTATGGTATAACGAATACCTCATCTTTTTTGCCGATCAAAGGTTTGTCCTGCTCATTGATGGGGATTACTCTGGTCATATCTTCTCCTGCCATTGAAGCTTGGTTTGCTAAATGATTTGCCGCTTCATTGTCCGCTCTTGGAATCTGTGTGAATGTTATCAGCTGAAAACTTCGTGTTTCCTTCTCTACTGCCTTCTTGTACTCTTGCATCATTTCCTCATTTGTTACAAAACTCCCATTAATTTGGTTAATGATTAATTATGAATCATTAAACACTACTACCTTCTGAATTTGGAGTTCTCTTGTTAATCTGAGACCAGCTAATAGTGCCTCGTATTCTGCCTCGTTGTTTGAACTTTGAAAGCTGAGTCTTATAGACTGTTGTAGACTCGTTCCTTCTGGGGTGATCAGCTGCACCCCGAGACCTTCCCCCATACCGTTCACTGATCCATCAACGTACAGCTTCCATATTAGCCCTTCTATTTCGGCTTCCCCATCATCAGCTTCGTACTTTAGCAGGAAATCCGTTACCGCTTGCCCCTTCATTGACGTTCTAGGTTCAAATGATAGTTCGAAGGTACTCAATTTGATCGACCACTTCGTTGTTCGTCTAGAAAAATCTGGCTTTGCTAGGATGGCTTGGATCAGAAAGGTTGTTGGGATAACGATCGGATGAGGCTCAAAGTAATGGCGTAGCTTGCGTTTGGCTTGCACCAATGCCAAGATTATCTTCTCTGTTTTTAAGTATCTTTTCTCCGTATCGAGCAGTGTCTTGCTTGTATAATAAATAGGAAATTGACAATTTCCATCATTCTTCATTAGAACTGAACTAACAGCATTTGGGGAGACCGCCAGGTACAACGTAAGTATTTCATGATCTTTGGGAGTTGCCAATATTGGTGGGCTGGCCATGTAATGCTTCAATTTCTTGAAGGCTTCTTGCTATTTTTGCCCCCATTCGATCGTTCGTTTGGATCTTAGCACATCGAAGAACGGTTTGCATCGATCTGAAAACTTTGAAATGAACCTGTTAAGCGTTGTTATTCTTCTTGTCAAGACTTGGATTTCCCTCAGGGTTCTTGGAGCTTTTATCTGGATAAGTGACTGAACATGGACTGGGCTGGCCTTGATTCCTTCTTTATTGACGATGTGCCCCAGGAATTGACCGGAAGTCACCCCAAATGTGCATTTGTCTGGGTTGAGCTTCATTTGATGAGCTCGTAATGACAAGAAAACGTCCTCTAAATGACCGTCTTTCTTCTTGCTTTTAACAACTATATCATCGATGTATGCCTCCATTGTGTCTCCAATTTTCCCTTTGAAGATCATGTTAACCAGTCGCTGGTATGTGGCCCCGACATTCTTTAGACCGAATGACATCACTTTATAGTAGAAAATACCTTTTTCAGTGATGAAAGATGTTTTGTCCTCATCTTTTGGATTCATTAGAATTTGGTTGTAGCCTGAGTAAGTATCGAGAAAGCTTAGACGTTCGAACCCAGTAGTTGCATCGATCATTTGATCAATTTTTGGGAGCGGAAAACTATCTTTTGGGCATGCCTTGTTCAGATTTGTAAAGTCTACGCACATTCTGAACTTCCCGTTCTTCTTCTGTACCACGACCACGTTGGACAACCAACTTAGATAATAAACTTCCCTAATGAAGCCTGCAGCCAAGAGCCGATCAACCTCCTCAGATACGAACCTTCCACATTCGGAACCTATCCAGCGAGGGTGTTGTTGCATTGGAACTGCATTTGGGTTAATACTCAAACTATGCATAACAATTTGAGGATTAATACCTGGCATATCGATGTGCTCCCAAGCGAAGACATCGACGTTGGCCTTAAGCAATGTGATCAGTTTGTTCCTTTTTATCGGGCTGAGGCGAGCTCCAATTTTTGTCGTTCTGTCATTTATTTCATTAATCAAATCCACCACTATAGTTTCTTCTTCTGGTCTGTCGTCCTGAACGAGCTAATCACTGGTTTTTGATAACTGTTATAAGGGAGGATCATCATTTGCTAACTTCAGTCATTTCGAAATGATGGAGTAGCATTCCTTGGCCACAACTTGATCCCCCGGAATATCGATGAAGCCTCTTCCTGAGGGATCTGCACACCTCATTACTTGATGAAGCGTTGATGGTACGCCTTGCATTTGGTGGATCCATCCCCTTCCCACGATCAAGTTATAGGATGGCTGAACGTCCACGAGCACGGAATTCTCTGTCAGGATGCGCTTCCCCGCTATGACCGGCAGAGTTAGAACCCCGATCGGACTCACCCTTCGTCCATCAAACCCAACCAATGGATTTGTTGTTGATCTGATTAAGCCCGAGCTAATGCCAATTTTTTTGAAAGCCGATTTGGTCAAGACATTCGTGTTGCTCCCTTGATCAACTAAGACTCGTTTTACTAAACAATTTGAAATAATGAGAGAGATTACCAACAGATCCTCGTGCGGGAGTTGCACCCTCCTTAGATCCTCCTGGGTGAACAAGATGGTTGGTGTCGAGGAGTTGACGATTGTGTTCACCTCGCCCATCCTTCTAATTTTGTTGGCGTTCCTCATTTGTGAACGTTGCACCGATCGAATTTCCTCGTCATCCTCAGGTTTTCCATGAATGGTATCTATAATTTTCACTGGTTGTCCATCAATGACTTTGTTTCTTTTTGCACGATCTTGAGTTCGGGCACCTTTTTCAACGTACTCCCTGAGTTCTCCACTCGCGATCATTGCCTCAACTTGTTTTCTCAGATTCCTACAGTCGTTGGTTAAATGACCAAAGTCATTGTGGAACGCGCAATGTTTTGACCTATCCTTCAGCTCCGGGGCTAGCCTCAAAGACAGAGGTGGGCGGAAGATACCTTTTGATTTGTTTTCCTGGAATAACTTTGCGAGTGTCATTCTGAGTGGAGTTTCTGCTTCCTCAATCCTGGGTCTTTTTTCTTGTGATCGATTAGACGGTGTTCGGGAACTACTTGCGCCATTGGATTTTTTACTGCTGAGAGTTATCCGATCCTTTGATTTCCCTTATACGTTTACCAATGCTGACGATGACTTCTGACCAATTCATTATCCTCCAGTATGAGGTAAGCTTGAGCTCTTGAATTAAGTTGTCTCGTGTTTAAGGGTGTGGAATTCACTAAGGATCGGTGAAAACTAGTTCCCTGCTCGATGGCCACTTTTAAAGCCTCCACAACTACCGGTTGATCGCGTCTCGGGATCATTCCCATCTCCAAATTAAATCGCGATAAGAAACTTTTCAGGCTTTCCCCTTTTGCTTGCCTCATTGTGAACAAGTTGGATATCGCCTTCTTTTGTTTTCGGTTCCCAAAGTATTGGGTCAGAAAGAGTTCCATGAGTTTCTAGAAGCAGTTGATCGATCCGCCGGACAATTGGCGAAACCACAGGAGTGTTGGTCTTGTCAAACTGGTGGAAAAGGATTTACACATCAAAGCATCATTAACCATATCCAATGTCATCATTTTCTCTACATGAAAAAGATGTTCAATGGGATCCTGTATTCCATCGAACTTAGTAAAATTTGGCATGCGGAACTTGTCCGGCCTCTTATGCTGCATGATTTCCCTGTTGAACGGCGATTCAATCATTTTTGTCGTCATCTCTACCGCCATGTCTGTCGGTGTCTGCGTTCTGAGATCTTTGACCTGTTTGCCCATGATCTTCTGAAGCCTGGTCATCATGTCGAGGGGCATGACTTGAACTGGGGCTTGTACATCCTGATCGATTCTTTCTGCCCTTAGATGAGTATGAGATTTATCTACCGAACTATCCTGATTTTGATTATTTTCTCCTTGATCCTTCGGGTTGTTTCGCTGTCTCGCCACAGGATGAGCCCGCTCTTCAGCTTGATTCAACTGAGCCCTCAATTTCTGATTTTTTCTTTCGGGAGCCTTTAAACGTTGGAGTATCACGTTTGTGGCTCCCTGCGGTACTGTTGAAGTTTTTCCATATCCTACCCCCATGGATCTAGTAGTCACCATTTTTTCGAACCTAGGAACTTACGTTCCCATAGACGGCGCCAAAATGTGATCCCGTTCATAGTAGACAAACGAATTCACCAATTTTAAAATGAAAGAAAACGAACGATAAACACTACTTCAACTGTAAACCAATATATTGATAGCCAATATAAAAATGAGTAATGAAATGAATTCACAATGGATAAATTCTGATCGGAATTACAACCAGTCGAATCCCATATTGAATGCCTATTTTCCTTCAAAATACCTCTTTCATTTATACCTAAGATTTGGGAGTTGATAACATTCTTCTCATCAATTTGTTGCTTGATTTTAGAAGCCGTTTTCTGATAAGATTTGTAACTCCCTCATGCCTTATGATTTGGTGTTTATTTGATATGCTTGTTTTGGACCTGGGCCTGGATTGTTGTTGATGGGCTGAGTATTCATTCGATGGGATTGATGCGAGGTTGGGCTTTGCATGCTGCCGATAGGCCAGTTGGAAAAATGGCCTACAATATACTATGGAAATCAAGTCGGTTTGTCTTTATTTCGCAATTGTCACATCATTAACACTATAATCCTTGGTGATAAATTACGTTACTATAATTAAGACAAACATAATACACCAAATTGTTTTTACTTTGCCTACAGGAGAATGAGCATGAGCATGGCATGTTCATGATCATGTTACGGGCCTCCTTCCTTGTGTGAGATATGTAATAACTACGGGTTAATTTCTGCACGACCATGCTCTCAACATTATTGATTTGCTTCGTTTTGTTCAATTGGCATTTAAATATTTGATTTTTGAATAACTCCATAGATACAAGATTATTTAGATTTGAAGGACACTATTGAAATGAGTGGAACTTTAATTACTTTACCATATAAATTTTAATTATTCATTGAAAGAAAAGAAAAAAACAAAATTTAAATTTAGTACCTCAAAAATCTTTATGTCTCATGTTCATCTTCAAAAATTATTAAAAGGGTTAATTTCAAGAAACCCCCCTATACTATCTAGTTTAATCAACTAATCCCCACTGTATTCACTTTGCCCCCTATACTATTCAATTTCATCATTATGCCCCCTCACCTCACATTTTGAGTCAAAATGCATAAACTACCCTCAATAGTATAAGGGGGTTTAGTGAAATAAATCATTTAAAAAAATTAATTTTCGAAAATCAATTATATTTTTTGAAAATATTATAAATTCAAAAATATATATATTTTTCGCAAAAAAAATTATTTTTCGAAGGGAGTATATTATTTTCCAAAATATGAATTATTTCGGAAAAAATAATATATATTTTTTGCAAAAAAAATATTTTTCAGAAAAAAATCATATTTTGAAACATAATAGTATATATTTTTCGGAAAAGATCATAATTTGGAACATAATAGTATATATTTTTCGGAAAAGATCATAATTTGGAACATAATAGTATATATTTTTCAAAAAAAACAAATTTCGGAAAAAAATTCATATTTTGGAACATAATAAATACTTTTTTGCAAAAAAAAATAATTTACAGAAAAAAATCATATTTTGGAATATAATATATATTTTTCGGAAAAAATCATATTTTGGAACATAATATATATTTTTCTCAAAAAAAATCATATTTAGGAACATAATATATATTTTTCGCAAAAAAGTTATTTTTCTCAAAAAAAATCATATTTTGGAACATAATATATATTTTTTTGCAAAAAAAATATTTTTCGAAAAAAAAATCATATTTTGGAACATTATATATATTTTTTGCAAAAAATTTATTTTTCGAAAAAAATTTATATTTTGGAACATAATATATACTTTTTCGGAAAAAAAAATCATATTTTGGAACATAATATATATTTTTCGCAAGAAATTTATTTTTCGAAATATATATATATATTGAAATTTATAGTTTTTATGAAAAATATAATTTATTTTTGAAAAATAATTTTTTAAGGGTTGATTTCACTAAACCCCTTTATACTATTAAGAGAGGGTAATTTATATATTTTGATTCTAAATGTGAGGAGGATGGGACATAATGATGAAATTATATAATATATGGAGCAAAATGGACACAGTAAAAGTTAATTAATTAAATTAAATAATATAGGGTTCTGGAAGTTAACCCTTATTAAAAACACAAATGCAAACATAATCTAAAAATTTATGGGATTCGTGTAAAGACATTATTTTGAACAAATTTTATGAATTCATTGCTACAAAGATCTCGAATATCCTAATTGACAGAAAAAAAAAAAAAAAAAAAAAAACCAAAATTACAAGATCTGATATATATTTGATCTTAAAATAGTAACTTTAGATAGATTGCCAAAAGTGGCCACCTGTCAAAAAGAAAGAAGAATGCAGAGATAAGTTGGAAGCTAGTTCTGGAAGCTTCCACTGAGTTCTGGTGTTTCCAGACAGCTCTCCTCTATTCGTCATTTTTCTTTCCTCTGAGTTTTATCTTTCAAAGTCCCACCACAACTACAAACCAACACAAGTGTGAAGAAGAGAAAGAGAACAGAAGAGGAAAAAATGGGGGTTGATTATTATAACGTATTGCAAGTTGATAGGAACGCCAAAGATGATGACTTGAAGAAAGCTTACAGAAAGCTTGCCATGAAGTGGCACCCTGATAAGAACCCCAATAACATGAAAGATGCCGAAGCCAAGTTTAAGCAGATCTCTGAAGCCTATGAGGTATATATATATAGATATATATATATATATATTATATTATTATGTATCTGCACCAATTCATCATCCATTCAGACTATTAATAAGCCAATTTCACCAGAATTTCTTTTGGGGCTGTTCTAATCTCTCTGTATGTATTTGTTATGCTATATGAATTCCATGTCAAAATTTGACCTTGGTATATGGGTAATTCTGTTCTTTTCTTAATTTAGCTTCTTAAGATTGCCACCGAAAGGATACAAGTCAAAATTAATTTGTTTTTCTTTCTTTTGGGTCAGCACTATTAGCTATGTATGTATTTATTATATGAATTCCATTTCAAAATTTGATCTTGATATATGGGACCTCTGTTTTTCTCTTAATTTAGCTTCTTAAGATGGCCACCGAAAGGATTTCAAGTTAGAATTAATGGGTTTTTTTCTGTTTGTGATGTGATTTTTTCAGGTTCTAAGTGATCCCCAGAAAAGGGCAGTATATGACCAATATGGGGAAGAGGGACTAAAGGGTCAGATGCCGCCTCCACCGCAGGATGGCGGCGGCGGCGGACCTGGTGGAGCTACCTACTTTACAACCGGGGACGGACCAACTACGTTTAGATTCAATCCTAGGAGTCCAGACGACATATTTTCGGAGTTTTTCGGGTTTTCGAGCCCATTCGGAGGAATGGGTGGTGGTGGTGGTGGTGGTGGTGGTGGAATGAGAGGGGGGACAAGATTCTCAAGTGGGTTGTTTGGTGATGATATATTTGTGTCATATGGAGAAAGAGGTGGAGGTTCAATGCACCAATCTGTTCCTCGCAAAGCCCCTCCAATTGAGAAAAAATTGCCTTGTAGTCTTGAAGAGCTCTACAAGGGTACAACAAAGAAGATGAAGATCTCCAGAGAGATTGCTGATGCCAGTGGGTAAGTAATATGTTTATTTTAACCTTCTTTTTTTTCTTTTGAATTTTGGTTCATTTAATTTAGTTTGCAAATTTGGGTGGTTGGTCTTTGTTTTAAATCAAATGAAGTATTGGAATTGTTTCTTCATTTCTCTTTTTGCTCGAGTAATTTAACGGTTTTGTTCTTCAAGTAATGAGGAATAGTGAGTAAGGATATGTCTTGAGTATTAAAGGTGCCCAATAGCTTAGCTGGTAAAGTCTCTAAAGTGATTATTTTATAAAATGAAATGTTTCAGTTTAATTGTTCATGTTGCATTTTTAGCCATGAGTAGCAAAATATTTGTTGACAAGGCTATAGTCTTAATTGGAGGTACATGGGAACATGGGATGTTTCAAGTAATTGGGAAAAAGCTTGGTGTATGTGTATATAGATAATTGTGTCTTACCAAACTGGATCCTTTTCAAGTATGCATCAATGACTTTCTATTTTGCTGTGTCTAGGTCAGATTTCTATATTCTTGCACAGGACCATTTTTGTGTTGAGATAATGTCTAATTTGCTATTGAATTCTTAGACTTTTTTTTTTTTTTGGTAAAATGAAATTTAGACTTAAATATTCCCTTATTTTTACTCGAATTTGTCTGAACTCACTTTCTTCTGAGAAAGTAGAATGGGAACGAAAACATAAATAGATAAAATAGATTGGGTTATAAATTGTGAGAGAGACAACTATGGTTTGGTGGATCTCAGCAGCGGTTGAAAAGGACATTATATTTTAGGAGAAGTGTCCTTTTTCCCCCCGGTGCTTTTCGACTTTGTGCACCATTTAAGATTCTATTGATTTGTTGCTTCTTGGTTTACTGCACACAACAATTACACCCCTTCCTTGTGGGGCTAGGATGAGTAACCGCATAAGCGAACATTGTGGAGAAACATACTATCAAGAAAGGGAAAGAAAATGAAAAAAAAAAAAATTGCGGACTGATTTATACATTAAAAGATCGATCTCATACGCAGAGTAATAAGGATGTCTCAATTTAGGACCCTTTAAGCAATGTTCTTGTGTTGCATGTGTTCTATTAGCTTTCCAAAGTGATCAAAATTTCCCTTAATTATATCAGGTAGTGATGCTGTCTTTTATTTGTTAATTACACTTGGAGACATTAAACTGTATAAAAAATAAGGTTACAAGTACAAGTTTTATAGAGTTTATATATATTTCATAGAGATATATAGATCAAGAATTTAAACTAGTACTTTGCTAAGTTTGCTTGTATAGTTATTGGTTGTTCCATTTCTCTAGTAGCTTATTTATATTAATGTGAGTACAGCAGGAACATGCCAGTGGAGGAGATTTTAACTATCAACATCAAGCCCGGATGGAAAAAAGGCACAAAGATCACCTTCCCGGAGAAAGGAAATGAGCAGCCAAACGTAATACCTTCCGATCTCGTCTTCATGGTGGACGAGAAACCTCACCCTGTGTTCACTCGCGACGGCAATGACTTGGTGACAACACAGAAGATATCCCTGGCTGAAGCTTTGACAGGTTACACCGTCAAGCTCACTACCCTTGACGGTAGGACCTTAACCATTATTATTAATAGTGTCATCCATCCGAGCTACGAGGAGGTTGTTCCAAGAGAAGGGATGCCATTACCGAAAGATCCTTCGAAGAAAGGAAACTTGAAAATCAAATTCAACATCAAGTTCCCGACAAGGCTGACTACGGATCAGAAGGCCGGGATCAAGAAGTTACTGGCGCCGTGAGATAAGCTTCCTTTGGTACTATTTGCTTTGCATGAAGGGAACAATTTTGTTAACACAATAATACCTGTTTATGAATATCATAAGTCATGAATGCATTATAGATTGTGCAATGTATGTTTGGTCATTTGATAATTTAGGTGTAATTATTCATTATTGTTGATGTTTGAAGGCAGTGATGAGTGATGTCTTGAAAAATGCATTGTGGTATCTAGAATTTGCTGATGTTGAAATTTGGATTCCTATTTGAATAGGGTATTACTCACATTCCCATCTTTTTATGAAAGCAGAAATGAAATCAAACCAAGCCCATTGTCCTCCTGTTTGCAGCTTTCACTATTCCAAAAGGCAAACAGGAACACAAGGAGAACAAATGGAGTACTACACACTTGATGATGTTTATTTTCTCTTTCACTTTTATCACATCCCATCTCTTCTTTTTATTGCTATACCACAAGCTCTAGTTTTGGAGCTTGGAAGGTTTGAAGATTTGGTGATACTCAACTAATATATATATATATATATATGTATGGCATATCTTGTATAGTACTAGTATCGCACTGCAGGCCATGGCTCAGTCTAATCATGCATGAAAAAGCATCCAAATGAGGAGGCCAGTGCCATAATATGACCCCTTTTTTTTTCTTTCCTTTTTTTCTTTTCTTTTTGTTCTGTTTTCTCCTTTATAATGTTGGTAGTATCTACCCAAATTAGAGACACCTAATGACCTAAACATGGTACTATAAATAGTCCTGAAAATCAAAATATGACTAAAAAGTAAACCAGAACTGGAAAATAAAATCAAAATATAACTGGAAAATATGTAAGTTTCCATTTTCCAGTCTCTTGTTGAAGAGAGAAAATGGGAATGAATCTACTCATTTGAGTCCATGTAGAGTTTATAAAACAAAATGACAAGCGAGATAAATAAGAAGTGATTAATTGGACTTGCTTGGGAAACAATTTCTGTAATTTGCTTCACAGCAATACTCATTGAGTTCCCTAATAGATATCTATAGGTAGCTTAAATTGGATTGTCCCTACAAGCATTTGTACTATCATGATCTATATGAAGGCTATGGCAATATACTCCATAGATGATGGCACTGATAGCACGAAAAACAAATACTATAATGCTGAAGAATATGCAAGACCATAACCAAAGGAGAAACTACTTATTATGGGTGGGTTTTATATATATGAAGCCTTCAATTCACTTCCCTCACTTCAATTCTTGCGTTTGTATGGTTGAAACAAGAAAGTTACATATATTATTTTAAGCAGTAGCCAGTAGGCAACATTGCAATTATGGAATTGAAAAGGACTTCTTCCTTTTTCCACCCCACTACTTAGCTCTTTTTTTTTTTTTTTCTTTTTTTTAATCAAAAACAATAGCCACTATATTAAAGGGAGCATAGCTTTCAGGAGGAAATATGCAAGATCTCCTTCTTCAGCCCTTGAATAATTCTGCTAAACAGATTTTTGGTTCTCATCAAGCACTGCCACCTTTTCCCTCTTAATAAACTTCACAAATACTGATCTTTCAACAAAGATGCAATTCAAGACTGAATCAAGAAATTCCAATATGATCAAATCCATCCATTAATTGATGGTGGGTGGCAAATGGATTGTATCCCAACACCCAAAAAGTCCCTGGTTTTCCCACCTAAACTCTCTTCATTCTGCACATTTTGGCGTTTCGAGGGGTACATTTGCAACTGATTCATACTGAAAATTTCATTCACTGAGCTCTCCAAATCACTTCCAACAGTAGTGGCTATAGGGTTTGTACTAGAATACAATCCAGAATACTTGTTCCAATCTCCAACTTGAATATTGTTATTGCCCTTCAATCCAAAGCTTCCCAGGAATGATGTGTCAGGAGTACTTGAAGTTGCTCCGAATTGGGCAGCTTTCTGCAATAGAGCCGTAGCAGACATGTTCGCGGAATGTGTCTGATGAGAGCAATGCTGGGTGCTGTACAATGCAGGAACACTCACGACACGACTTTCACCATTCTTGACATTGCTGAATCCAAGCAAAGGGCTCGTCATTGCTTCGATATTCGTCGAATGGTTGCTTCCCATTGCCCAATTCAGTTGATATTCTGGTGGTGAAAGGATTGAACTCAAAGACCCTATTTGATGTGTCTCTTGGAGACTAATGTCCACTGTTTCATCATGAACTTGTGGTCTTTGGCTCATCCACAATGAGAGTCCTCCTGTGGTCGGATCAATTGTTCTGTCATTGCTTGGAATTGGCTTGAAAGTGGAAGAGAGGTGCTGTGCAAGTCTAGGTCCTAGTGAAGATCCCATAACATGATAATTAAGATTGCTGTTTGCTGTGTTGTTGATCGCGGATGTCGCGTTAACTCTAGCTGTTTCTTCTGCTAAGGCATCACAAAAGGCTCTATGCGAGATCAACCTATCTCTCCTGCTCATATGTAATCAGGAAACAATTAATCAAAATTTTGAAAAATCAGAACTAAAAATTCAACCTCTAGGCATATAATTATACCACAAAAAAGATAAGCATATATAAAAATTACACAAACAATATGATATAGGTATTGTAATCAGGCCACAGAAAATGTAATCAATCAACAAAGGAAAAAAGTATTATTATTATTGTGAAACCAAAGAGTACTCTGAGGAATACTAGACTAGATATAGATATCAATCTATGAAAATCAAGACTATCATGTCTACTTTCATAACAATCTCCGTCTTCACTCTGGCCACCTTTTCTTTCACTAGCTCTTAGAGGGACAGTGAAAGAGAAAGAGTTGATCATATTTCCTTCACAGACACCTATATATATATATATATATATATCAAGCTTGATTAGTCTTCTTAATTTTGTTACATCTATTAATTGAAATGTAATTCTGAAAACTATAAAAAGGTACTAGCTAGCTTGAGGAGCTATATTCGTTACCTTGAAAATATAGCTCCACAGTCACATTTGTACTCTCTAGTGCCACAAGTTTTAGAGTGTGTTTTCCAGTCTGATTGCACTGCATATTTCTTAGAGCACTTGTCACACTTCCACTTCTTCTCCCCATGCTTTCTACAAAAGTGCTTCTTGATACCGGTAAGGTCTCCGAGAGCCCTGGAGGGGTGGTGGTGGACACAGCTCTTTTCAGGGCACACGTACACGCGCTTCCTCACTTCCGTGCTGCTTCTTTGCTTCAGTTTCCATGGAAGGTTGTGTCCTCGCAGATGTAGTTGCAAGTTTTGATCCCTCTGGAACCCTTTTCCGCATACCTCACACAAGAACCTGTTGGTGGCCACCAGAGTTTTTGGTGACAAGGCTATCACTTCAGCTTCAGGATCTGCATGTAACAAAATTAAATGAAAACAATATGTCAAATGGTATATCCATGGATATGTATATCTTGCATATCCATGAATATACTCTTGGTGATTAGTATAAAGCAAGACAGAGAAAGTTAAGAAAACTATTTTTAGATCGGAAATTAAGAAAGAGACTTTCCTGGAGTTCCTGGGAGGTTTCTCTTCTTCTTTATGGTGGGAGGATTCAATACCTTGATTTGGTTTTGAAGAAAACCATTTGGGATTTCTTCTTCTGCCATTTTCTTTACCATTTCTTAACTGTCTGATCATTCAATGGACAGAGAAAAATCCCATTAAAGTACAACTCTATATATATAAGATACAAGTTAACTTAGAGATGATATATTATGTGAAAAACAGAATGATATATACCTTTTGTTATATATGATCTTCACCTAAACAGCCAAAACTGTATATGAAAACTTGGCTCTCTCTCTTTCTCTCTCTGATACACACTTGCAAAGAGAATATATATATATATATCAATGGGAACCTAGAACTAGAAGGCTATAGCCAATAATGTGAAGGTCTCAAAACAGTTTAAAAATTACAAGTCTTCTCTCATTTGTGGTTGTCTTGTAATTGCTTTTGGTGAGAATAAAACCCATGTATATATAGTATAATATTCTTTGATAAGAGGCGGTGAAAAGTGAGAATTGGAAAGGAGAGTAAGGGTTGGAGGGGAGGTGGGCAAATGCATGATGACACATATGATGGGGTCTGGGAAAAGTGAAGCTTCATGCCTTTCCCCTTGGAATCATTACCCCATAATTCATTTGATTGCTTTTGTTTATATGTATATACTTATATTTTCTCCTATATATGCCCCATTACCAAATTAGACATATTTGTTTTTACTGAAAAATCAGTATCATTTTGTGCAACAACTCCAGACTAAGTGAAGGTAGTTTTTGCTATCCTTGACTATACACACATATGTAACTAGATATAGTTTGTATGTACATGCTTGTTTGTTTTGTTCGTTGCATCTCTCTCACAATCTAAACCTATTTGGACCACCCAGTGGATGAAAATAGCATAATCCATTTGTTAATAGAGGAGTCAACAAGGAAAAAAGCCTAGTTTTTTTTATGCATCTGTATGGTCTATGGTGTATAAAAGGCCAACACACAGCAGTTAAAATGAATAAGTTAGCTAGCAAGAGACCATATAAACATGAGTGCAGAGAGCCCCATTTTTTTTTTATGAATTAATTTCATCCAAAATTATTGTTGTTGTTAATATTATTGATTTCTCCACAAAAATTGAAGATAGGCACATATATATATGAAAGAACTGTATATAGTTTGGTGGTTGAAGTTGATTCCTTGAATGGTAGATATAGCCACTTTATTGGGTTTTTTTTTTTTCTGATTTTTTTGTTCCCCTGACAATCAGTCCAAGACTCTAAGTTAATTTTTCTTTAGTGTGTGATTTTTAGGGTTTAGTCACCTATGGGTTGGGGTGACCTTAAAATAAAAATATAAGAATTGGAACATATTAAAAGAGAGACAGAGCTGAAAAAGACTGTGAATTTTTGGAAATTTGGAGCTGTCGTCTCCTTGTGGGCTGACTTTTACTGGTAACCCCTTAATCATAATCTAATTATGTATTTGCTTTATAGCTTTGATTAGTATATAATCTTTGGAGTTTAGCTGTTGAACTTTGGTGGCCCCAGAATATTCTTTCCTTCCCCAACACCACTCCCAAAGGCTTCAACTCAACTTTTAAGGTACTGCTTATCACTCTTTCTTTCAGATTCCTATTCAAATTAAACCTCCTAGCTATATAGTAGTATATAGTTTATACCCAATTTTAATTACTTATCTCTCTGTGGTACAAATTAACTTACACACACACAGATTACACACATGTTTCTTGACTGTCCTAATTCACTAACAATAGCTATGAGACATATTGTCTGTTTAATTTACTTTTAACACTCCATTTCATGCATATTGAATGAACTATAGGTGGTGTGGATCATGAAAATGTGGCTTGAACATATACTATGAGAACATTATCAATGAATAAGGTTTTGTCATCCTTAAAGTTGAATATTTGCTAGAGGTACATTTGTATTACCTTTATATTCAGAGGAGGATAGATTTGGAACTAGGAATCCTTTACAGAAACCCACATGCTTTTGCTTATCAAAAGTTAGAGAATATTTGCCTTTAAAGAAAAACTATTTTTATTCTTACTTGCTTGCTTTTTTTTTCACTTTTTGTTAAGGACCTGGCTAACCTTAAGAGGGCTTAATAAAAGATATTGGACAAAGTATATTTATGAATATTCTCTTGGTTTTACTTTCAATTTTCAAGCATAATGTGTAGTATAATGCATGGGACTTGGTAAAACTTTTCACAGTAATCAACGTGTGGTCAGGTAATTCACTTTTTTTCTTACATTTAACTCCATTCATACATCCATGGGTGGGATTCCATCATCTCATATGGTGGGATCCCACCAACCTATCAATATCATATTTCATATGGAATCCCATCTCTTAGATTTTGAATGGACCGGATTTTTTTCCGCACTCTTGCTAGGAATATTGAAGGTTTCCTTTTCGAATTGGAATGACAAGTTAAAGCATGAACCATGAAGCCACACACATACTATGATTATACTTCAGCTATATCCATAAAAAAGGGTGTTTGATAATAAAGTTATGAACTTCAAATATGAGCTTTTAGAAGGAAGGCAATGTTGTCAAGTTATAATGCAAAAGATTTCAAAGGTAATTAATTGACTGATTGAATGTGACAAAGAGAAGCAGTGTTGAGAAGAGAAAAAAAAAGAAAAAAAGAAAAAAAAAAAGACCAAATTCAAAACCGGAAAAAAGATATTCAAACTTAAAGCGTGGTCCACTTTCCAACTGGTTTGTCACTAAATGAACTTTATAAGAAGAAAAGAAAGATGAGCTTTAGTTTTCATTTTTAGCATTAGTGACATGTTGCTGTTGATCTCTTTGATAATATTATACAGAAAATCAGAGATGCATATTAAATATATATATACATATAAAATATTAGTAGCCATTGTGATATTGATAACACAATAATGAATTTGAATTATATTGATTTTAAAAATAAGTGAATGAGTGCTGGTATTGCATATCAGTACCCACATATTCTCAAAAACATTACTAACCGAGCCATACATAATTATTAGGGTAATTTGCACTAACACCTTCTGAGGTTTGCATAAATTTCACCTTTAAGTTAATTTTTGAAAAATTTGCACTAACACCCTCTGAGGTTTGGTTTTGCTTGCAATGACATCCCCTGTGCCAATAAAATGACCAAAATACCTTTAATAAAATTCGAAAATATTAAGGGTAATGTGAAATGACCTTTATGCCCCAACCCCAAATATATAAAATTTCGAAAAACATATATATAAATTCGAAAAAATATATAAAATTCAAAAAAATGTATAAAATTCGAAAACAAATATTTAAATTTTGAAATATATATATAAAATTAGAATAAAATATATAAATTTCGAAATATATATATAAATTTCGAAATATATATATAAATTTAAAAATATATATATATAATAATAAATATATATATAAATTGAAAATATATATATTTTCAAAAACAAAATTCAAAAAATTATATAATTTCGAAAAACATATATAAATTTCAAAAAATATATATAAAATTCAAAAATATATATATAATTTGAAATATATATATAATTCGAAAATATATATATATAATTTTACAAATATATAAATTCCAATATATATTATTTTAAAAAAATTCAAAATATATATATATTTTCAAAAACAAAATTCAAAAAATTATATAATTTCGAAAAATATATATAAATTTCAAAAAATATATAAATTTTGAAATATATATATATAATTCAAAAATATATATATATAATTTGAAATATATATAAATTCGAATATATATATTTCAAAAATATATATATAATTCAAAATATATATTTTCAAAAATAAAATTCAAAAAATTATATAATTTTAGAAAAATATATATATATTGGTAAAAATATATATATAATTCAAAATATATATTTTTTATAAAATTCAATATATATATATATATTGGAAATATATATATATATATATATATAATTCAAATATATATATAAATTTCCAATTGTTTTGATAAAATTCGGATATATTATATAAATTTCGAAAATATCATATAAATTTCGGAAAAAATATATATAAAAGAAGGTCACTAATTGATGTTGGTGGTAAATAGTTTGATTCACTTCATTAGAAAAGATATGATATTTTACCAATATATATATATTTTTCTAAAATTATATAATTTTTTGAATTTTATTTTTGAAAATATATATATTTTTAATTTTATATATATATATATATTCAAATTTATATATATATCAAATTATATATATTTTTTCGAATTATATATATATTTCAAATTTTATATATGTTTTTCGAAATTATATAATTTTTTTAATTTTGTTTTTGAAAATATATATATTTTTATTTTTTAAAAAATATATATATATATATATTCGAATTTATATATTTTCAAATTATATATATATATTTTCGAATTATATATATATTTCAAATTTTATATATTTTTTTGAATTTTATATATATTTTTTGAAATTTATATATGTTTTTCGAAATTATATAATTTTTTGAAATTTGTTTTTGAAAATATATATTTTTTGAAATATATATATTCGAATTTAAATATTTTTCAAAATTTATATATATTTTATTTTATATATATTTTTTGAAATTTATAGATATTTTTCGAAATTTATATATTTTATTCTAATTTTATATATTTTTTTCAAAATTTAAATATTTGTTTTCGAATTTTATATATTTTTTCGAATTTATATATATGTTTTTAGAAATTTTATATATTTGGGGTTGGGGCATAAAGGTCATTTCACATTACCCTTAATATTTTCGAATTTTATCAAGGGTATTTTGGTTATTTTATTGGCCCAGGGGGTGTCATTGCAAGCAAAACCAAACCTCAGGGGGTGTTAGTGAAAATGTTTCAAAAATCAGCATAAAGGTGGAATTGATGCAAACCTCAGGGGGTGTTAGTGCAAATTACCCTAATTATTACTTTAGGAATTACAATTTTATTTTTATTTTTTTAATATGTAAAATCTAAAACTGGGCTGCGAATAACTTATGATCGGACCAAAAGAACGCGGGATTGTCCCATAATATATATCAGACCTGGCCCATGAAATAAATTGGTTTTCGAACGTTGTTGTGGGCCTGAGTCAACTGGATCAGACCCAGGAAATAACCGCTTCAAGATTTTATTTTGTCCTCTCTCCGACTCGCGACTCCGCAAAAGAGAGAGTTTTGGATTTTCGATTCCCAAATTGCTGGCATGATTAGCAAAATATTTCTTACAAGCAAATCTTAGATCAGGTACGCGCTCTTATTTATATTCAATTAGTGTTTAGCCCTAATACTGTTTGGTTGGTGGGAAAACGGGGGGAAACGAAAGGAAAAGAGGTGGTTGTTTCCGTTTCCTTCATTTTATTAGTGAATTGGAGTCAATTGTTTAATTCACCATTACTAAGATTGAGTTCTATGTTCAAGTTTTTAGTTGTCTATTTTTGCCTTTGTTAGTTCCATGTTGAAGATGTTGCATTTAATGTTCGTTATGGACGCATTTATCATGTATTTGTGAATTGTCAATAATTTTTTTTTTGGGGGATTTAGGGTTTATAGATTTTAATTTCAGTTTCACATCTTTTGGTGCCTAAAGCAACAGCAATTGTTAATTTTGGACTTGGAGCTGTAATGCTAATGGCAGTATCATGATCCCAGTCAGTTTTTGTGCAAAAACAAGTTTATATTATTACGTCTAGGAGCGTCAGTCAGTCTGAATGATTTCCTGAAGATTCGACATAAAATTCCATACAATGTATTCTTTTTCCCCACTCACTATATGTGATGCTAAGTTTATGCAGATATGATGAACGAATAGATGTGCTAGTTTGGGGATGCATTGCATGTTACAAAACCCCGTGTCATTTTGTTTACACATCAAGTCTGTCATTTAATGGTATGCGGTTGCAACGCTAGATTTCCACTTTTGCGTTTTTTGAGGTTTTGTAGCTCTTATCTCTCTTCCATTGAATGATTTCAGATCTTTTGTGTCGCTAACAAAGTGAACTAGAGCCTAATTGCCACGGTAGGGGAAGTTTTGGTTTCTATATATACGTCATTGTGAAATGGATGCGAAAGCTTTAGCGAAATCGAAGAGAGCTCACTCTCAACACCTCAATAAGAAGCATAATCCAACGCATACACCCAAAGTGCCGTCTGGTGGGGCTGTTGCAACAGGAAGTGCAAATAAGCCATCCAGAAAGCAAGTTCGAGGCAGATCCTCCCGACAGTCTCGGGGTTCTAATGCACTCCCCACAAATTGGGATCGCTATGAGGAAGAAGGCGACTTGGGTTCAGAAGATCAATCCAGTGGTAGTGTAAGTCAAGCAACTGATGTTATTGTGCCCAAGAGTAAAGGGGCAGACTATGCGTATCTGATTTCTGAGGCTGAGTCTCAATCTCAAACAAACATTACTTCAGAGAACTTTCCTTCAATGGATGATATTCTTACTGGTGCGTACTTGCTCCTTTCTAATTGAGCCGTAGTTGTTTGTGCCATTTATCATTCTAGTAAAGTTTAGTTGAGGCATAGTTGTTGTAGATTACTATTGGCTTGATCTGCAATGTAATTGATTCGTGACTGATTTTTTTCTCACATGATACAGAAAGTTTTTCTATAAAAAACTATCCAACATCTATTTGCAGAAATATTTAATATCTCTGTGACGTAATACTCTCTTATTAATCTTCCATTATCCTTCAGGAAATCTGTTGATGAAGATAACATTGGCGTGTATCTATATGAATTTTAATCATTTTATATGACCTGCCAGTTTTGGCAGAATTGGCTCCACCCTAGACCCTGATGGCTACATTTTTTAGAAGTCATGGAGAAAAAATCTGGGACTGATGTCACCTTCTACTAGTTTATTGTACTTGTTGAATGTTAATGCGTCACCATGTGGCATCTTTACTTATGCTCCGCAAGGTTAATCGTGATATATCTGCGTAGTACTTGCAACATACTGTTTGGAAATGGAAAAAGATATAACTTTAAGTAGGCTCACAGTTACCCTTATGGTATTATTCTTGCATCAACACTCTTTCATACTGCTAAACATTCAACTCTTTTTCTGTCAACCTTTCTCAATTTTGTTCGTGTCTCATCCTTTTGTGGTGATGTCTTGGTTGGAGAAATAGGAGCATCTTTGTGGTTGATATCTTTACTGACTTGCATAACAATTTTTTAGTAGGTAAGTTATCCGGCAGTATCAACGTATATAAAGCATAGGTCACGACTTTTAAATCTTGATTCATAGATAAGGGCACGATAAAAATAATACCAGGTTCAGATTGTGCATTAGTATTTCAGTTGGTCAGCATATACTTTGCCACAGTTGAGTTGTTATCCGGTACAACCTAATTATTAGTAATCCGATGACATCTTTGACATTGTTATCACTCACTTATATTACCTAGTTGGTATTTTTTCCCAGCATTTTTTGTTCTTTAACTTTTGCAAGGGTTGTAACTGATGCAATGGTGTGAGCAGATTGCAGTAACTTGATAGGAAAGTTCTGATATGATTTATGATCTAGAATGGACAATTGACTTCAACTTTTCTTAGACTTCAACCAGGGAGTAGAGTCCCTGCTTTCTGTCTGCGGACAAAGCATTCTGTCGTGGTTGGGAGATGATAATTTTATTGTGGAAGATAGCGCAACTACAACTCGTGAGGTATTTCATCATTTGTTGTTCATTATTTTCTAGTGTTTAGTGAGACTAATTCTATCCAAACAGAGACTGAATAGTCTTAAACAAATGCCATGGAATTTGTTTATGCATTTTTCCCCTATAAAGTGCAAAAGATTAATGCACATGTATTGGATATATTTTGTATGCTCGTGTATAGAAGTGCTACCACTGTGGTTTCTATCTTTTGCTTGTCATGTTTAACAAGTAGGAAAATTTTGTTTCTTTTTATGCAACCACATCTAATTTTTATGCTGGTTCCAGGTTTTTCCCCTTCTTTATTTTCTTTTTCTGTTTGACGAAGTGCTAGCTTCATATGTTCACTCTTTGATTTAGGTTATTAGTGGTGTAGTTCAATTAGAATCAGCTGAAGATAATTGCTTCCTTCTCCTAGTCATAAAACCACCAGATTAATAAATGTGATGTTATGAGGAAACTAAGTGGAAAGTGAAATTAGAAATCGCCATTTGCAGCAGTGGAGTCTTTTCAATACATCTTTACCGTTAAATATATAAAAGTTTGTTTTAACCGGTGGTTGATTAATTGACTTAAAATGGTACACTTTCTTGGTATGTCGGTAGATGAGAAATAGGCAGGTCCATAAATGTGATAAATGATATCATGAGTGATGATATGAAGAAACGGAGTCTGGATGGTGGTATGGTTATGCGAGGTTTCTTATATTTTGGTCTTGTTGTGTGAGATATTTGTCTTTATTTGTTAAGGTAGTTGGTTATGTGAGGTTCTTAAGGAATTATTCGATAAGTGAGCTACTTTCTGCTTTGCTTTTATATATTTATTAGTTCATTCCTAAATGCTTGGCTGACATATATGTTCTTACAGGCGTCGTTTCTCTCCCTGAATCTGCACACTCTCGCTGAACAACTTGCAAAAGTAGATCTGTCAAAAAGGCTTTTCATTGAAGAAGACTTATTACCTCCAGAGCTGGTATACATCATTAGTTGCTTCGTAGCTTACATTTACCATCTCTGAATATATGTAAATTTAAATTAGTAGTTTGGGATGTATCTGTTTTCATGATATGCAGCACTTTTTCTAGGTCTGAAGTTCATTCTTAGATATCCTTCGAGTTATGAAGTAGACTCCTATCAAACTTTGAGTTCCAACTCATGCTCTCTCTGCTTAATTTGCTCACTGTCCTCTATTTTACAGTTTGGACTTCCCTTCAATTATTTGGTTTGTAATTGGGTGTAGTCAGATCTTAAAGTTTCCATGGAAGAAACTGCATCTTATTTAGTTATTTTCTGTTTTTGTATGTATTTCTTATGTATTTTCAATTTTTAAAATTCAAAATTTTCAAGTTTGTTTCTGCTACATCTTTTATATATGACAGGTTGCCGAGTTACAAAAAAGCAGCACTCAGGAATCTGACCAGGATCAAGCAACTTATAGAAGGGAAGCGGCTGAGAAAGATAACGGTGAACCAACCTCTCATGATCTTTCACAAGGGAATAAGAATGTGGATCAATATGAGGCTTCATCATCTAAGACCACCAGCACCAGCACCAGCAAAAGCAAAATCCATTCAGCTCCAATCTCTGCTAATAAAGGGACAAAGTTCAAGAATCAAGTTGAAGATGATCTCCAGCAATTTGGGGGAAGTGGTCAAAGCACCAGACAGGACACCATGGCACGATCCAATGTGGACACTGACGCAAACACGGAGAAGCAACAAGCTAGATTCCAGGCAGCAGCTGCAGAAGCAGAACTGGACATGCTTCTAGGCTCACTTAATGATGCAAAGTTTCTTGATTCCTCTGGCTTCTCGGGGAAGTCTTGTCCCGCATCTGATGTGCCCCTTGAAGGAACTTCTACCTCACTGTTCGTGGGAACTTCATCTAATCATTTGGCTTCGGGTGAACCTCCAAAACAAGGCCCGGATTTATCAAAATCTGCATTACTGACCTCCGACCTTGAGGGTACCCTGGATGATCTACTCAATGACACATCCAATTTGAAGAACCAAAATGGTGCACCACGTTCCCATGAGGTAACAACTGCGTCTATTGATATCAAATCTTCTTCCTCCTCATCTGCTGTTTCGAAGTCTAATGTATTGGATGATTTTGATTCATGGTTGGATACAATTTAATTGACAGCAAAGCTATAGAATCTTGTCTAAGAAACCAAATGTTTTGTGCTTACTTGTTTTAAGTAGTCGAAAGAATAGTATTCTGAAGCAATAATACTACTGAATGTGGCTTCCATTGATTCTCAGAAAGTTTACTTATTAAATTTCCTTATTGCCTCTGTGCCAATATGATAAACAAGAAGTCTGCCTTAGAAATCCCATAAAAATTTTAGTAGTAGCAGCCTTGAATTGAGAGTTACAAGTTTATAACTGAAGGGAAGTTTGTCAATTTCAGTATCATTGAAAAGTAAAAAGAAAAAAATTCAAAAATAGGCTGTATCGAAGCTACTAAAAATTTATTTTAACTTCTGCAAAAAAAGGTAGGTACTTCATATAATTGAGCTTATATGAGAACCACAGCAACTTCCGACTCTTTCACACTATCCAAGTCACTAAAAAAACCCTGTTCAAATCTCTCATGTCTTAACTGTGAGAAGGGAAGAAGGAATCATTAGATGGATGAATGGAAAAGTAGACAAAAAGAAAAAGAAGAGAGTGATCTCACAAAAATTAAGCTACAAATATTCATGCTGAGAGCTTTGAGTATCTTCACATTATTTTGCATAAAAATGGCTGCTTCATTCTTGAAATAGCATATTCAAGTCAAATACCATTGATAAATTGCATAAAACCGTATCACTTTTAGTTCTATGTCTCAATAAACAATTTCAAGGGTTCCCCAAAAAATATTCAGCTCCCTATTTACGGTCTTCCTCAAGCTAATTAAATTCCCTCCCTCTTACTAGAGTCTTGTACAACGTACCATTTCAAAATAATGTTTTCCCACACAACTGAAAGAGGGAAAAAGATAAAAGTTCAAGTTATGCCCATTTCTTCCCACTGGCACTTTCCAAGTTCATTTCCTGAAGGTTGAGTAACAAGTCGTCCGCACTCAAGAAAACCTTGTTGGCTGCATGCGAGATTGTCTGTGCAATTTCTCTTGCTGCTTCAATCTTTCTGAGTGTGATAAATGCTGGATTGTTAGCAATGGCTTGACCTATCAGCTGGGCACTCCTGGCCTCACCCTGAAACCAGAGAGGGAAAAAGTAATATGTTAATGAGACGAATGAAGTAATGAACAAAATCAACATTTAACTGCCATGTACAAAGACTGAATCCCAATCCTATCCCTGTTGGAGGAAACTAAGGCAATCTGACCATACATCGATCCAGTCACTCAGAAAACCCAGAATCCAAATGAACTATATTTCGAGTTTAAAACACACAAGTGTGACAACTTGCATGAATGTATAAATCCTTGATTTAGTTTGAGTAGCAGAATTTGATATTTTTCGCACCTGCGCTCTGATGATAGCACTTCGCTTGTCCTGCTCAGCTTTTTCCACAACAAACTTGGCCCTCTCAGCTTCTTGAGCAGCCACCTGTTTGGCTTCAATTGCAGCAGTAAACTCTCTACCAAATGTTAGGCCTGTGATGGAGACATCCTCCAGTGCAATGTTGAAATTGGCAGCCCTCTCTGTCAATATCTTCCGTATTTCCCTACTCACACTCTACAAAAAATGATTGGATTGCTAAGATTCATTAACCAGAAAGTTTCTGAAACCAGTACTACAAATAATAGACCAAGAAGCCACAATACAGGTAGGGAGTAAGGAACCAGTCATAAAACAAAATTTTCAAACTAATTAGAAGTGGAACTCATTATTTTTTTGTCAATCTGGAAAAGGATATTAAACTTTTGAAGCATAATTCTAAAAATAAAATTACCCATAATCTCAATTGTCCAGTGCCAGGATGCATAACAGGTAAAAATAAGTTAACATGACCTCAATCACAAGTACTCACTCCTGCTTATAAAATTCAATATTGTTATGGAATTTGAGCTGCTATATAGTAATGTTTAGTTGACTACCTCTCTCTGGGTAATGAGTTGGCTGGCATTATACTGTGCAACCACAGCCTTCAAAGTCTCGTGAATGATTGAAGGCAGAACTCTTTCGCTGTAGTTCTGACCAAGTGTCCGATAAATTGCAGGTAATTGCTCTGGCATTGGACGGGTAAGAACTCGAAGACCAATCTTCACCTGTGAAGCAAAACCCGATTAAGTTCAAAAGGAACCGGAGTTGTAATAATTAGTAGGAATTGAACCACAAGCTCGTTTATTCAATATCAGATATTTTACATGGTAAAAAAATATATCGCAAGTCAAAGTACTACTAGATATATAGAACGTCTGGAATATCGCTGTTTAGCAGTCACTTCAAGCAATTCAACTGAGATATTACAATAGTAACAATACCAAACTATGCCATGAGAACATACAAATATACTATCATAAAGGAATTTTTTAATTTTTTCAGCAACCTCGGTAATTGGAGAATAATTTGTAAGAACCCCCTTTAACAACATGACAACAATCAATGCAGTTGGGAGGGCAATTAATATTTTGCAAAAGATCAAATAACAGGCTAGTGTAGGTACAACAATAGAAAAGAAGCATCAAAGTCCAGATTTCATCAAGAAAACAAGGCAACCGAAAAATCTGACCATACAAAGACATCTTTGAGGAACACTAGAGGCAATGAAAAGGTGTATTTCCAATGCCTGCTAGAAGATATAACCTACTAACCATACAAAAGTCATTTTCATGGAACACTAGTGGCATCACTACATTAAATCATACTCCAGTGACGCAAACTATGTAGCTTTCATCATTTCCAAGCATTGGCAATGGAATTAAGAGCTAAAGCCAAAAAATGAAACTCTCTGAAATTATACATAGATGACCATTACAAGTCACAATACTGCTTTTCAAAAAAGAAATAAGTAAACAATAATGATAATCAGATGAAAGTGTAAATTTGCTACAAAATTTGAAGTGGCGCCTGAACACGAATGCTAAAAATGAGTCATGGCAGAACTCTACAAGAACAAACTACTAAATGTACATACCATCTGCAGATCACGGCTCCCTGAAGTACTCTCTACCAAATGGGGACGAGCACGAACATCATATATGATTGGCCTCTCGAACCATGGGATAATCAGATGTGTCCCTTCAGGATAGACCTGCACAATCGATCTGTAAGCACGTGGTATTGTATATTACAACCTACGATTCTATTGATGCACAATAGGCAATTAAAATTGGCAATTCAACAAGAAAATTGCATGGACACTAAAACATACTTATGCTTCGAGTAAAGGAATTTCCCAATCGCACCAAATATTGACACTTAAATGATGCAAATGTGTGCTGACAGTGAAAAGATTAAAATGCTAATATCTCATCTAGTGTCTTTTATCTATTACAACAAAATTATGAAGGATATAACAATAATTCACCAACAAGACAAACTAAGATGGTGACTCTACCACTTTCAAAGGAATACATCATGCCCCAAATCCTACCCCCCCTGCCACCAACAAACTATAGGAGTATCTCGCAGCACAGATGCTAATAAGATCTCCTTTCATTAAGAGAGGGTGAGATAAAGGATCTGGGTTTCTTTCTTGTGGTACCCCCTCCATAGTAGAATTGACCTAACTTATCACATCAAGTACAAAAATTCCAACGGGATTAGACCAAGTAGGTCAGCATCTTGTATTCAAAGAATAGCAATTGTACAGGAAGCAATAGAAGTAGTGATGCGGAAATATAATAATAATACTACCAATAATAATATAGGTTATAACTGCCAGAGGTTATCATATATGTTTTTTTATTGGTCCCAAAACCATACTGTATTGGTAATGATGATTACGCCATAATAGTAAGGATGATGATAACCATGACAATAATTACAACAACAAAAATAATGACAATGACTTCTACGAAAACTAACAAGTTACTAGAATGCAAGTGCTTATAATTGCTTGAAAAATAAGAAGCAATTCGAATGTTCAAAAAGAAAAAGAAAAAAATTGAATGTTGAAAACATGAGAAAGAAACAATTGGAATCTAATTAAATTTTCTGAAAATGGCAAGTCCTATGTTCATGTACAAAGGCAAGTCATTAAGACAAAACAAAAACCTTGTCCTTGACACCAACTATACGGTTGAACACGATAGCCCGATGTCCACCTTCAACGTTGTACAGACTGTTACTAGCTGCATAAGTACCAAGAGCAAGAAGTAGAGCAGAAACTGTCCCAGCAGCACCTTGAACTTTGGGAACTTTGACATTTTTGAAATTCATGTTCCTAATGCCTGAAAATAGGTAATATTAACTCAGATTGTGTACTAAAGAAGAAAAAATTAAAAGAAAGAAACAAGCGATTAAAAAATTCAGGGATGGGACAACAAAAAACTAGAAAAATAGAGGGAGAAAGAGGTCAAGACGAGAACATAATAGGTGACAATATTAAAATACCATTAAAAAAAAAACACATAAACAGAATCAGCTAACAATTTCTGCTCTACTTCCTACTCGAGAGAAAATAATTTAACCTAAATAAACTGTTAAGGGCTCTTAGGTCTGAAATTTTTTCAAAAGAATTTGAACTTTAAGAAGATGAGAAAAACACAACAATTTTTAAAGAACTATAAAAGAATGTCTTCCTCTAAAGTTAATAATTCACAAAACCGCCAACCAAATTAGCTTCTCAATTCCCTAGGAATTGAAAATTATTCTCAAAAGAAACCTTTATATAGTAATTAGAGTATCATCTAATGACCAAAGGAACAGATACATTTTGCTCAATATACTCAGCATCCAAATATCCAAAGAAGCTTTACACATTAAAATATCATATACATGGATAGCAAAATGGAAAATAAATAAATAAATAAAGGATTAGGATCTGCAAGAGAAATCGTAGGATAAATATCATATACTGATATACAATACATTAATCCTAGGATTTCAAAAACGAATTGTTAAAAAAAAAAAAAAAAATCGAAATGTGTTAAAAGAACAATTCAACTTGCCAATCCTATCTAGAATCTCACTTGTTTTCCTTACAATGTGTGATAAATATATATAATAACAGCTCTTGAAACTAGGGGCGGAGCCAGGAATAATAGTTAGGGAGGGCCAAATGCAATTTTTTGTTAGTTTATTTTATAAATATATATAACTTTGTGGTTTATTAAAGAAATTTTTAAAAATCTTGGGAGGCCATATGCAATTTTTATGAAGTTATTCATAAAATAAATAATTTTTTTTGGATAGTAAAAGAATTTTTGAAAAATTTAGGAGGGGACATATGCAATTTTTAGGGACTTATTCATATAATATACAATTTTTTGTGGTAGTAAAAGCAAATTTTGAAACTTGTGGGAGGGGCCATGCCCTCTTGGCCAATACATAGCTCCGCCCCTGCTTGAAACCCACTTCCAATAAACCAAAGAATTTTTTTTTTCTTTTGGCATTTCATCACCATCACTTATCATAAGAACTTACTTGCCTTTTCCGTTTACCTATTCAGAAATGTGAGATTGTTCACAGAAATGCGAATTCACAAACTCAACAGAAAAAAAATAATAATAATAAAAAAACCTTTCACAATATCGGATCTTGAACATAATATGAAATGTTTAGATATTAACCCCATGAACACGTCAAACAGATCATAAAGAACTAAAACATTAAATATATAGAAACAAAACATACATATAGTTCCTAGTTTCCGCAGATCGAGTACTGGGCTCGAAGCTATATGTTAATCAGATTCGGTTCTGAATACAAACATTCACACACGAAAAGTGTGTGTATATATATATATATATACAATAGGAAAATCTGGGGAATATAAAAGGAAAAAAAAAAAAGAGGAATCTAGGTGGAGAGGTGGTCTGTGAAAATGATGAAAACCTAAAATGAAAGAGGAAGATGTATTTTACCTAATGAAGCCGTCTGAGGCGATCTTCTGGAGAGCGGAGGCTTAGCGCGTTAGAGAGTGCGATGAAAAGGGTTTAAGTTCTAGGGCTTAAGCCTTTATTTTCAATTTATATATATTTCGTTTTTTCTCTCTTTTTACTTTTCATTTGACTTTTATACCCTTTACTTTTTAAGGATGCTAATTTATATTTCATACTTTTATGGGTAATTTACCGGGAGTTCCCATTAGGTTTGCTAAAAAGTCAAGGACATCTTCTTCTAGTGTATGAAAATTATGTTATCTATCGTTATTTGCAATCGTTTACGCATACAATCACTATCGTTAAATTGTCTAACAGAAATGAAGTGAAAGTACAAAAATACTCCCAAACATATGTTTTTATATTTCAAACTTAATTTTTTTATATTTTATTATAATTGATAATTCGAAAACAAATATTTCGGCATTAATTTTTTATTTTGGCATAAATAGAAAAATAATCATTATATAAAAAAATATTAAAAACGAATTATATATATATATATATATTACTATAAACAAATTCTTTTTTATTTATGCCGAAATAAAATTTTAAAGTTGAAATATATATTTTTTTCAAACTACCAATTAGGGTATATTATTTTCTCACTTTTAAAATTATTATCTAGTTATATAGATAAAATATATTTATATTTTAATTACCAATTATAATAAAATGTAAAAACATTTAAATCCAAAATATAAAAAAAAAATATTTCAAACTACAAATTAGTTTTTTTTTAAAAATATTTTTTATATAACCATCATTTTTCTATTTATGCCAAAATAAAAAATTAATGCCGAAAATATTTATATTCGAACTACCAATTATAGTAAAATATAAAAAAAAATTAAGTTTGAAATATAAAAACATATATTTGGGGGTGTTTTTATACTTTCATTTCACTTTTGTTAGGCAATTTAACGACACGAGAGGTATGTGAAATAGTTGCAAAACACAAACAAGCTAACTGACTATTTTCAAACAGTAGAAGAGATCTTTCGCTTTTGGCAAACCTCACGGAGTCCTTGTAAATTACCCTACTTTTATAAATGTACCTTTTTTTTACTTTGGGTAAATTACACTTTGACCCCGCTGTTAATGTAAATTACACACATATTTCTTATGGTTCTACTAATTACACTTTTACCTCTTATTTGTTTCACTTTCACCCATCAGTTCAATCTCATACAAGATCAAACCTAGTCAACCTTATTTTGATATGCAAAATGACCAAATTACCCTTATATGCATGTTAAGACACAAGTCAAAATAATGTGAAATGACTAATATACCATCTTCACATATATATATATGGGTGAAAGGTACAAAACCCCCCTACACTATCAAGAATGTGCAAATAACCCCATGTAGTTCAATTTGGGCAATTAAGTCCCTATAGTATTGCAAAAATGTGCAGAAAGACCCCTGCGACACTGTTCAAGGAACTTTTCAGGCCAAAAAAATGGCATGTGCGTTTCTTAGTTTTATAAATACCCAAAATGCCTTCTATTCTCAGTTTCTCTCTACATACACACAGACCTATACATATACATATATCTGACTCTGTTCTTCAAAATTCCAACAATTTCGAATTCGATTTCACCACCAATTTTGATTCAGTATGTATTAAATTGGATTACTATCCAAAGGTACCATACACAATATTAATAACATTATCCTGTAATTTTATAAATAAATTGCTTACATTTTGAGATTCACATAATTTCCCCAACTCGAAGATTCAAATAATTCAAACCCCAAAACTGAACAAATTTCGTCAAAAACCCACCACCAATTTAGATTTAGTAGTTATTCAAATTATTTCACTACCCCTAGGTACTATATACAATATCAGTATACAACCCCAAAAAGATGATACCAACATTCAAAAACATTACCGGGTATTTCAGCAATTCGGGGCTCCGTATAATGCCCATTACACACAACCACAATATCATATATCTCATCCGCTTGATCAGTCCCGCCAATCCTCCACCTCACCTTCCACTTCCCATCCTCCAACAACCCAACATATCTCACATCACTCGAAAACCGCACCAACTCACTGAGTCCAAACTTGCCCACAAAATCATCCAAATAGTCCAACACCTCCCTGTGACCCGGAAACCTCCTTGGGTCCCTCTAGGTGGGCTTTCGGGTCACGGCCACAAATGGGTAGTCCCGAAAACCCATGATTTGTCGGGACAGGTTGGTCCGAACTCCGGAGGGAGGCGTAGAGGCTGGAGTGGACCAATTGGAGAGTCGGGTCGAGCTCGAGTGGGTCCGAATCGGTTTTAGGGTGGTAGATCCAGGTGCCGCCGATGTTGGGTTCTCGCTCGAAGACGACGACTCGGTGGCCTTCTCGGCAGAGCTCGCGCGTTGATGAATGTGATGAATGTGGACTCTGGTCTATTATTTTCCCAAAAATATATATATACACACACATATATGAACTATTATTTTTTTTAGAGGTGATGAATGTGGACTCTCTGGTCTATGTTGACAATGATTACTAATTTTTTATTTTTGGGAAAAACAAATTAATTTGGGTTGGGCTTTTTCGTCATTTCATATTTATCTCATTTATTATATTTAATTAAAAATAATAATAAGGGTATAATAGTAAAAGCACAAGTCCGTCACCGAAAAATGGCTTAGAGGGGTCAAAGTGTACATTTTATAAAGTATAGGGGTGTTTTAAAACCTACAGGGGAGTTATTTGCAAATTCCTGATAGTGTAAGGGGGTTTTGTGCCTTTCACCTATATATATATATATATATATACATACCCATATACACCTTCATTGGAGCATTTCCTTGGTTCGGCTCGGTCCCAATTTCTCTCACGCAATCTCTTCCTCGTATCTGTCTCAACCCAATTTCTTTGCATCTCAATCTCCTAATCCATCCTAATCTCTCAATCCCTCTCAATTTCAGACACTTATATAGCTCTATACATATGTATAGAGTAACATATTAATGGATTAAAAAAAGAAAAAAAAATGGTGTAAAATGGCTCGCTTGAGGCATTTTTCGAGGGCAATAAAAATCCAGAGTTAAGAAACTGTTCTCGAAATAATCCTCGACGGAAGCACTCGGTGAGGCTCATGAAAGAATGGGTCGGGCTCAACTCAAACCCGGGCATGTCTTAAGGACTGGCCCGACTCAACCCAACCCGGATCTGGCCCATCCGGGTTCGGGTTGGGCCGAGTTGGGGTAGCCCAAGCTGTAGCCCTACGGTGAGCTCACGGAGGGAGTCCATAGAGAAAGACCTTACCTCGACCTCGACGAAGGTGTTGATGACTCGACTGGTCCGTTTCTGGAGGGAGGAATCGAAGGAGGTGAGATCAGGGGTGAGGTGTGAATTGGGGTACCCATCTCCGAAATTCTCAGTCTCTGTTTCTGCTCTGTTTTCACATATACATATATATATAGAGAGAGAGGTGGAAGAGGGAAATACAGGTGGAAGAAAAGGAAGAAGGGAAATAAAGAGATTGTTACTGTTGTTGGAACTTCCAAAGAGAACCACTGAAAAGCAGAAACATTTCTTACTCCATCTAGCTCTACACGAAAATTGGAGTATTTTTACACAAAATCACACAATGCCCATAAGAGATACTTGTAGCTCAATCTGGCTCTACTACAAAATTGGAGCACTTGTACAAAAAAACACCCGCTGCCCATTATACAATTCGATCAATAATCCAAAACCCATTAGAACATTCAGGTAAAAAAGCACAAAGATCAATATATAGAGAGAGCAAAAAAGTTGATGTTTTAGTTTTGATCTCATTTTATGTGTATATATATATTCATATATAGATGTCTATATATATATGGGAAAGTTACACAAACTATTCATGAACTATGACCTAATTGCACGCGGTACCCCTTACGTTTCAATAATATCATAAACTACCCTTAAAATCACCTCTGTTGTAATACTTAGCCCCTTCTATTCAAACTCAACGCTGGAAACTTTGTGTATTGGTCAATAAAGGTTGTTTTTGTAGTGAACTTTCATTTTTGCCCTCATATCATTGCATGTTCCAATTTTGCATAAACAATTACTTAAATACCCTAATTTTTTTGAATTTTCATTATGTTCCAAAATATGAAAAATAAATTCAAAAAATAAATTTTTGCGAAAAAGTATATATTATGTTCCAAAATATGAATTTTTCCGAAAAATATATATTATGTTCCAAAATATGATTTTTTTTTGCAAAAAAGTACTTATTATGTTCCAAAATATGAATTTTTTCCGAAAAATATATATTATGTTCCAAAGTATGATTTTTTTGCAAAAAAGTACTTATTATGTTCCAAAATATGAAAAACAAATTCGAAAAATATTTGTTTTGCGAAAAAGTATATATTATGTTCCAAAATATGAATTTTTTTCGAAAAATATATATTATGTTCCAAAATATGATTTTTTTGCAAAAGTACTTATATGTTCCAAAATATGAATTTTTTTGCGAAAAATATTTTTTTTGCGAAAAATATATATTATGTTCCAAAATATGATCTTTTCCGAAAAATATTTTTTTGCGAAAAATATATACTATTATGTTCCAAAATATGATCTTTTCTAAAAAATATTTTTCTTGCAAAAAATATATACTATATTCCAAAATATGATTTTTTTTTCTGAAAATAATTTTTTTTCAAAAAATATATATTATTTTTTCTGAAATAATTCATATTTTGGAAAATAATATTCTCCCTCCGAAAAATAATTTTTTTGCGAAAAATATATATATATATTTTTGAATTTATAATTTTTGGGGCAAAGTGGACACCGTGGGGGTTAATTGATAAACTAGATAGTATAGGGGGTTTCTTGAAATTAACCCTAAAATATAATATAAAACAAGGGCTTTTAAGTAAATTCACGCACAAATCTGACTGGGATTGTTGTAAGGGGTAGTAACTGATATTATTCAAATGTTAGGGGTACTATCTGCAATTAGGTTATAGTTCATGGATAGTTTATATAATTTTCCCTATATATATTTATGGTTAGGGTTAGGCGTTTAGGGTTTGGTTAGGAGAGAGAAGGGGTGAAGATGAAGGGTAAATAGATAACTTAATTTAAAAAAAATATTTGATTATTTAAAATAAATAAATGGTAAAAGGGTAATTTCACATATCCGTTAACTGGATATAAGTTCTAAGAAGTGAAAGTATAATTAGTAAAATTACAGAGGATGTGGGTATAATTTACATTAACAGTAAGGGGTAAAAGTATAATTTACCCTTTTACTTTTAATACTGTCGACTTTCTATCATGGTGGTATGACTTCTTTTGCCAAAAATATATATATATATGTATCCAACTTATAAATTTGCAAAAAAAAAAAAAACAAAAAACCAATGTTATAATATTTTATTTCTTTAAAAAAAGTGGTAATTCTTTTTTTATTGTTTTAAATTGAAGTTTATAAGAATTTATTTAGATTTTTAATTTTCAATAAATATATAAATTTGATTAAACAGGCTTTATGTGCCTTGTTTTTAATTTTTTGGAAACAATTTGAAATTACTAAATTTTTTTTTTTTACTTTATTTCTTCTTGCACTAAGAAAACAAAATTAAAATTTTATTCTTAGAGAATCTGAAAGTAGAAAGTGTAATTTATCTTATTTTAAAATATTATTGGAATTCCTTCTATTTACTCAACTCTATCTTAAATTTGATCAAATATCACATATATGAAGCATTTAAGGTTGATTAATTGGACATCTCTTAATTTCATTAGTAAGTTGACATATGTTAAAATAAAAAATAACATATTTATTTTAATACTCGTATAAAAAACTAAAAAAGTATGTGAAATGTTACTTTTAAGTTCAACATTTATTTCAATTTTCTTCTTTTTCTTGCGTGTTTTTCTGCACATGCATATATATGAAAAAAAAATAAAAAATACTATAATAAGGACAACGGGAGTGAAGTGGGTAATGTTGTAATTTTATTTGTTTTATAGGATTATTTTAAGGGTTAATTTCAAGAAACCCCTCTATGTTATTCAATTTAATCAACTAACTCCTACTGTGTCCATTATACTATCCAATTTCATCACTATGTTCCCTCCTACTCACATTTAGAGTCAAAATATCGAAACTACCCTCCATTAATAGTATAAGGGGGTTTAGTGAAATCAACCCTTAAAAAAATTATTTTTCGAAAATAAATTAAATTTTCGTAAAAACTATAAATTTCAAAAAATATATATATTTCGGAAAATATGAGTTTTTACGAAAAATATTTTTTTTGTGAAAAATATATATTATGTTCCAAAATATGAATTTTTTTTCCCGAAAAATATTTTTTTTGCGAAAAAGTATATATTATGTTCCAAAATATGAATTTTTTTTGAAAAATATTTTTTTTGCGAAAAATATATATTATGTTCCAAAATATAATTTTTTCCCGAAAAAATATATATTATGTCCAAAATACACATCGTATTAGCCAACAGGTTTTGGTCGTGTCCATGGAGAGGCCATCCATTGCAGCATAACCGTTTCATTTGAATTTTTTCTGAAAAATAATTTTTTTGCGAAAAATATATATTATGTTCCAAAATATGATTTTTTTGCGAAAAATATTTTTTTTGCGAAAAAGTATTTATTATGTTCCAAAATATGAATTTTTTTCCGAAAAATACTTTTTTTGCGCAAAATATATATTATGTTCCAAAATATGATCTTTTCAAAAAAATAATTTTTTTGAGAAAAATATATATACTATTATGTTCCAAAATATGATTTTTTTCCAAAAAATATATATTATTTTTTCTGAAATAATTCATATTTTCAAAAATAATATACTCCCTCCAAAATTTATTTATTTTTGCGAAAATATATATATTTTTTTGAATTTATAATTTTTGCGAAAAATATAATTGATTTTCGAAAAATAATTTTTTTAAATGGTTGATTTCACTAAACTCCCTTATACTATTAAGGGTAATTTAGGCATTTTGACTCAAAATGTGAGGTGAGAGGGCATAATGATGAAATTGAATAATATATGAGATAAAGTGAACACAATAGGAGTTAGTTAATTAAACTGTATGTATAGTAGGGTTTCTTGAAATTAACCCTTATTTCAATCCATGTATTGGTGGTTCATTGGTCATTTTTCTTAAAAAACTTAGGACTGTTATTCCCTTTTGAATTCATAAAAGGTCAAAAGGGTAATTTGATCATTTAATAATTTGTTATTAATGGCAGAGGTGTGTTATTGAACACCTGTACATAAAAAATGTCAAATATTAAAACATAATATAATTATAAACTAAATTAAATAAAGTATTTCAACTATTAAAAACCCAAAATCCAACACATTATTTTTAGGATAAACTTCATTTACACCTCATCAAATTTATTTTAATTTCAATCACACCTCCTAGGTTCAAGAATTTTTATTTACACCCCTTATTTTTTCAAATTCACATCATTTACACCCAGATATGACATCATCCTGATTATTTTTAAAATACCTAAACTACCCTCAATGTGTTAACTAAGATGTGTTAATTAAGTGGTGTTTGGAAACAAGGATATAACTTTTATCAATTTGACCCCCTCCCATTTCTAAAACTTCAAAAATGAAAATAAAAAGATATTTAAACATAATTCTATAATTTGTTAAATAATTTAACATAATAAATTTATGAAAAAAATTATTCATCTTTTTAAGAGTTTAAATTTATATTTTTACACTAAAATATTATATCAAAATTTATTATATACACAAATTATTCAATTACTTCACATATTCAATTTATTAATAGATTAGAACTAACATATTTAATTTTCATATATTCATAATTAAAAAAATTTGAATCTCATATATATAAATTTTTTGAAAAGTTTGAATCTCATATATATTTTTTTAAATATATGTATATATATATATATATATATATATATATGCAGGTGTGTATATATATGTATATAAATACATAAACTCCTCCTTCGCGGGCCTCCCATCGCCACTGCTTCGCAGCCACCACATTCACTCTTGCCGCCTCCTCTTCCCCAACCTAAGGTACGCACCTCTTCCACTTCAATTTCTAAGGTTTCACACCTATATCCCCTCATTTCTATTCTGACTCTTCAATTCCTCTAATTCTTGTGCAGGTATATTTTTCAGTTTTAATTTTTTTTTCAGCTTCAATCTCATATAAATGTACATTTAAATTGTTTTTTTTTTTTCAAGTTTCCTTTAGTTTAAATATATTTTTAAAAAAAACAAAATGAGTTAAATATATATACACACCAATATAGTATTTTAGTTTCAATAAATATCTCATAAATATATGTACAAGTTTTGATGAAAAGATAGGATCCTGCCAAACAAACGGATACTTAAAAGAAAATTGCTAAGAATTTTGCTAATTTTTCCAAGTTTTCTTTAGTTTAAATATAAAATTTTTTGTATATACACACCAATAAAGTATATTTGTTCCAATAAATATCTCATATATGTACATTTAAATTATTTTTAAGTATTTATCTTTGATTTTTATTTTTTTAACCTTTTCTTCATTGTATATTTGTTCACTTTTTTTCTATATCGAATAAATACATCATTATATATTTATATTTACTAATTTTAAAATTTTAAAATTTTATTTTTCAGATTTATAGTATTATTTTAATATATTTTTATTAGTTTTTATATATATTATTTAATAAAAATAAAAATAAAGAATATTTGAGTAAATTATAAAATGAGGGGGTCAAATTGATAAAAAAAAAACTCAATCATTGTTTTCAAACACAACCTGGATACACATGAAAGGTAGTTTATGTATTAAAATAAAATTTCAGGTTGATGTCATGCTTCAGGGGTATAAATGATGACACTTTCAAACTTCAGGGGGTGTAAATGAATAAACTCAAATGTGAGGGGTTTGATTAAAATAAAAATATACATAAGGGGATATAAATCAAATTAATAGAATAAAAGTAACTATTTCAAAATTACATCCCATAAAATTATAACCTTATAACTATTAACTTATAACTTTTAAATTATATATAAGTAAAAATATAATACTAATAAAAATATATACAAAATAATTAATAAAAAAAATTGGTTCAGTTCCAGTCCGGTTCTACATGGTCAAGAACCATAACCGAATTGAAAAATTCGATTCTTTAATTTTAAGAACAAAAACCCTCAATTTTAATTCAATTCGGTCTGATTCCTCAATTCTTTGTACAACCCTAGATATAATAAACTTCAAATGTTCCATTGCTCTCATATTAAACTAAAACCTCAAACTAGGTAGGTGTAATTTAATCTTATTTTAAACCATATTGGTTTACTTTAACAATTAATTAATTAATTAGATGGTGATAATTAACTCGTTAATAGTTTCGAGTGTCTTAATCAATTAAGGGTAAATTATATTTTTATCCCCTCTTATTTGGATAAATTACATTTTTCTCATTTTATTTATATAATTACAGTTTAATATCTTACAGTTCATACTTTAATTTCACTTTCCCTTCCTTCGTACTTCCGGTATAGTCAACGCCGATCAACCCTGTGAAATGACTAAATTATCCTCGGAATATGTAAATACCTATTTGTCTTTCCCACAAGGTGTACAAAGACATTTTAACCTCACTCAATGGACAAAAATGCCCTTATTCAAAATTATAGAAAATTAGGGAAAATCAAAATTAGAACCAGAGGTCTATATATATGTATTACATCTGAAATTACCTTAAATTGGCCATTTATTAATGCAATTATACATTCACATATGTATTTATATGGGTTAATTTCATTTATATCCCATGAGTTTGCTTTTATTTCAATCACACCCCCTCATGTTTGATAATCTTCAATCACACCCCTTATTTTTTAAAACTAACATCACTTACACCCCCTAATTCATGATATCACCCTAAAATTTAAATTTAATACCTAAATTACCCTTTATCAATTGGACCCCTCAAAACACCCCCAACCTCTATACCTAGACACCCAACCAATCTCCCTCAACCCCTTTCCTCCTAACCCTAACCCTAGTAGCAACACCACCGCCGCCGCCGCTTGTAGCACCACCACCATCACTGACCTGCCTCTACCTCCACCAACACTGGCCACCTATAGCAACACCACAATCGTGAAAAATTGGCTCACCTCTAACATATATATGTGTATTTATATCTATATCTATATCTATACATCAATTGGGTTTTACTCGAATCAATTGGACTAGGGGGGTTCTAGGGTTTCGATCGCGTTGGATTCAATAAGCATGAATTTGGGCGATCCCTACAAGGTTTGGGAAATTAAAGCCATCAAGAAGGTCGGATAGGACCAGGTTACGAAGATTCTTGACAAAATCGCTAAACAGGTTCAACCCACCATGTGTAAACACAAATGGAGAGTCAAGGTCCTCTCTAAATTCTGGTAATTTTCCCTCTCCCGTTTCTTTGTTTGGTTGCCGAGAAAGTGTAGGAAAATGTAAGAGAATTTCGGAACTCTAATTGGGAACTCTAGTATATATATGTGTGTGTGTGCGCGCGCGCACGCAGATGTGGATGTGAGGGTGGAGCGGTTGCTGGGGGTTGGGTGAGGGTGTGGTCGGTGGTTCGCGGCGGCGACGACGGTGGTGTGTTTGAATATATGTTTTAGGATTAATATATGTTTGGATATAAGTTTATTTATATTCTATGATTAAATTGATTTAGAGGTGTTTTAGACATTTCATATCATGATGGAGTATGATTAAAGATTTGCAAAACTGAGAAGAAGATGTGATTAAAATTAAAGCAAACTAAATGAACAAAGTTTAACCCCGATCAATTTTTTTTTCAATAGTAATCAGTCGAATTTAACCCATATCCAAAGAATGGAGAAAACCCAACCCTAATTTTACCTTTCTGTTTTTTTCCCAGATCATTTGAATTTGGGGGAAAAAATTGAAAGAGAAAAGAAATTAAAGTTTTAGTTTATTTCATTTTTATTTATGTTATAAGTTATCCTCGGCAGCCTCTCTTGGGACCCCAAATGGCGCCGCCATCCTCCCGCAAACAGTTGGTGAAGGTGGCGGAGTGCGCGGTGGTGCGCTGCTGCTGCCCATGTGGAAGAACCGCCTGTTGCGGCGGCGGAGACTGCTCTGCGAGTGTTGCAGCAACGGTTGGCTAAGGTGGCCGCCGACAAGCTTGGGCGGCGGTTGAAGTTGTCGGAGAAGGAAACGTGGTATGGCTTTTACGGTGACGGATTTTGGAGAAGTCCTCAGGGTTTCACTGTTTTACCGACAAATTATATATATAGATATATGTCAGTATGTGTATAGATAGTTAGATGTAGATATATAGGGTGTGTTTGGCAACCTTAGTTGATCTTTCAATCTATTTTTGTTGCCCTTTTTGGGCCACGGTACAATTAGGGTTGCAAACGAACCAAACACTTAACAAGTAACTTGTGTTATGCTCAATAAAAATTCGGATTGCTTTCGTTTATTTAATAAGTGAACCAAACTCAAACAAAATTTTCAAAATTGCTTTATAAATGAACCAAGTTCAAACAAATATGAACTCGACTCGAAAATGTTCGCGAACAAAGCTCGTGAACAAGGCTTGTTAAAAGCTCACTTATATTATGTAATATATAATATAAAATTTTAATATATCTAAAGTATAATTTATTTTACACAAATTTAATCTCATATTGGACAAAGTCCTTTTCCAACAAACATATAAAGCTTAATATTATTATATTAAAAGACCTTAATTTATAAGAAATAACCTAATTTAGGTAACTATTGATAAGAGTAATATATGTTACAACCGAACCGAGCTGTTCGTGAACAAGCTCAAGCTCGACTCACTAAAACAAGCATTCGGTCCGGGCTCGTTCATTTAACAAATGAACTAAGATTTGACACAATTTTTATGATCCTTTAATAAATAAACAAGTTTGAACATTGCAAAGCTCGGCTCGGCTGGACTCATTTGCAGCCCTAGGTACAATACAACTTCTTTTTCTAATGTTAATTGTAGTGCTTGTTCTTAGGGTGCAATTATTTATGTGCTAATATATGTGTTAGAGATTCTTTTGTTGAGTTTAAAATGAAGGGTTACCATTAAAATATTTTTCATATAAAATTATAATATAATATCATGGGTAATTAAGTAATTTTTAATTATTGAAAATGACGTAGAAAGGGTTAAACTGTAATTATTCAAAAAGATAGGAGAAAATATAATTTATCAAAATAAAAGGGAGTGAAAGTGTAATTTATCCATCAATTAAATATATAGATTAAAGAATCCACATGCCTAAAAGTTATGAAGCACGGACACAGACATGATACGACACGGACACGGACACGGCGACACGACAGGTTCTAAAAAATTAGGACCCGACACGGCTCTGACACATCTATAAAAAATTAGAATTTTTTTTTATATATACATAATATATTACACAAAAACTTCATTTATCACTTAAAGAATGGTAATCAAATAAACCTATAAACAAAAATAAATAAATAAGTTAAATGAAATGTATAACATGTTCAAAATCATCATTATACTACTACGCAAGGAATCAAATGCATATTTCTCAACATCCGTCATCTTTTCTCGTTATATTGTGAAAATTTTATTTATTAAAAACAAAGATTGGAAGGTATAAATATCAAATATTCGGCTTTTTGTGATGTTATCTTGTTCCTCTTTAAATAGTGAATAAATGAATATGTGCTATAATTCTTCTCACAAGATGAGAAAAAACAAAGATATTCAAGCATTTTTAAAACTAAAGATTGAATTAGAGATGTTGAAGTTTCATAAGTGATCCATTAAATTATTGGCTCCATAGGATTTTTATTTTTCATTGAATCAACCGATCCATCGTGTGTCCGATACGCGGACACGCACATGTTCTCCGAGTGTCCAATTTTTTAAAAAATCATGACACATTTTTGATGTGTTGAACACGTATTTTTGGTATATCTATGCGTCATATACATACACGTGTGTCCGACACAGGTACGATGACCCTAGACAGAATGTCCATGCTTCATGGCCTAAACGCATAAGAATCAAAATCAGAGACCAATAAACTAATGCCACCTGAGGTAATGGGCCCACAATGACGTGGCATGATGAGAGCGAACACGCTCAAATTAAAATAAGTAAAACGCAGGCTGATAAAGCAGAGGATCAATCGCAGCAAAACTCCGATCAATTCTCCGGTTAGAGTTCCTTAGATCCCGATCCCCTTCTTTCCTCTCTCTCTCTCTATAAATTTATCTCTCTAGACTCCTCTTCGTGTATGGCAGGTACCAATAAGTACACCTCCGTCAACTTCAACGACATATACGAGAAGAAGATCACAAACCCCAATACGAAACACTCTTCTTCTTCTTCTCCGAGCAAACCCATCATCTCAAACTCTCGCATCCATTGTGGAATGCTTGTGCTGAGCCGTCCCTCACCCAAAACCATCTCGCAACCCTCTCCTCCTCCACCTCCACCTCCACTTCCACCCTCTCAGGTGATACCAGATCCGACCCGATTGGAGGAAGACTCAATCTCTCTACGACCGCTGGGTCGAACCGGCTCCGGACCATCGCTTCCTCCGTCTGTGTTGCCGGAGAAGGAGTTGCAGTCGTTGGCGAAGCCGGACCGGTTCGTTCCGCCCCATCTCCGGCCGGGGTTCGTGGGGAAGGAGGAGAGGTCTGAACCGGTGGTTCGGTTTAGGGAGTTTGGGGGTCATCGGCAGGAGCAATTTGTGCCCGGGAATAGATACGGGGAAGACAAACGGCCTAATTCTGGAGGCGGGTATGAGAGGATGCGGAGGGTTGCTGACTCGGGTTTGCCCGAAATGAAGCGGCCCGGTTCGAGTGAGACTCGGCCCAGTTCTAGTGGATTGTGGTATTGCTCTTACTAATCTTTCCATTGTCAAATTATTTTGTTTTTGCTGTTTTACCATTGTAATATATAGCATCTGCATATAGGAATATCATGTGATTATAGTGACCTTACACCATGCCATGTAACATATATGTTACAAAATTTGCAAATTTTTTTTCATTATTATTTTAATAGTTTTTGTTGATTTCTCATTTGTTAAGAGAGAAAAATAGAAATGATTAATTTGTTCCTTCTTGGTTAAAGGCTGATTCATTGGTATTGCAGACCTATTCCTCATCCATATGTTTGATTTTGTTATTTATGTATCTGTTAGAAACTACTCTCTCCGCAATACTTGTACCATTTGAATTTTTTAACATTTTATGGATTGAGGTTGACTAGTATGCAATTTTCAATTTTGCCCTTAATGATATAGTATTACGGTGGGTCCGGTATTTGTGGAAGAAGTGTAGTTGGGGAAAGTAGGAGGTTAAATTGCATTGGAATTCGAAATTGGACAAGCAATTTAGGACAAGTAAAGTTGCAATAGTGGACAACTAATATGAGACGGAGGTAGTAGTAATTTCTAAGTTTTCTTCTTTATGATGAGCAAGTGGTCTCTACTCCACTCATGAGGTGGTTAAATGTTCAAAGTTTCAATTGGGAAAAGAGTGAGTGCATGATTTTATTTTTTTATACATGTTTTTGGACGAAAAAGAATTAATGAATCAGCTTGTGAACCTCCTCATAGATGAATTGACAAGTGCAGTAAGTCAACCAGTACCTTTTTGCATATACAGAGTTGTGATCTGTGTAATGTTTTCCACTAATCTACTAAAACAATCTAGATTGCTAACCTAATGGTTTGTGAAATGAAGTTCATTTCATGGGGAACACATGTAGGTAACAACCTATAAAACACAAATACTTCTACAAGAGCAACGTACCCTCATACCTATGTAACATTTTTAAGAATTGACTAGAATTTAGTCTTTTATCTATAAAAAAGTGTCATTTCTTTTTGTTGTATCCTGCCGTACCTGTATCCTATTTTTATTGAGATTTGACGTATCGCCGTGTCGTATTGTATCTGCACCCCGTATCCGTATCAATGCTACATAGGTAACAACTTATATATGCATATAGATAATTTGAGGGAAGTTATTAATAAAAATTAAAAATATAATATGTATTTCTTAATTACAATTACTTTTAGCCAAAAAGAATAAATAAAGAAGTTAAACACGATAGTAAAACAATACCTATGGATAGTAATTTCAAATGATAAGGAAACTCATAATCAAAAATCAGAATATACAAATATTGGATTTAGAGAGAGACAAAACATGCAAGTACAATTTGATCAGAAAAAAAAAACTATTGAATGAAATTTAACACCTTCAAATTAAGTTCAGACAAACAGAAACAATACTTGATCAGAAAACTAATGAATACATTGCCTTGAAATCACTCACACGTAAACCCTACCCAAAGCTCGTGATAAATCAAGGAAAAATCTCAATCAGAGACCTCAAACCCAGAATAGGAGTTATCTTATAGTCACTAAAGCCAGCATCCAGGAAGAGCTTCTTCCATTCCTCCTCATTTCTTTCTTTAACAGAGACAGTAACCATCATCAAAATATCCCAGAAGATCTGGGTTTCAATTGACTTATTGTCTTCCTTCTTGTTCTCCTGTATCATCACGTTCATTTCTATTATTATCACCTTCTTACCCTTTTCCTTGCCTGGAATTGCCTCTCTGCATCGCTTCCGTATCCTCACACAATCTCCGTCGCTCCAGACATGCAGTATCCACTACTTGTTCATAATTTACAATCAAATTTAAAGTTAATACGTGTATAATTCCATCATAGGAAAATATTATATATTGTGCGAGAAATCATATCGTTTGGAGAGATTGGAAAAATATATCTTCTTCAAATCCTCTTAGAATTTTTTGAGATAACAATACAGAAATCAAGAAAAAGGTGAGAATGTAAGAAGAAAATAGAAAAAGTAATTAAAGCAGGAAACTTAAATCTGCAAATTTTGTGAAGCACCCTTCTATGCAGGGTTAATTATTTTCTTGTTCACTATGCATGTAGTTTCCGTGATCTCAAATATGTGCATGAATTGATTGTATATAAAAATCATGTGTTTTATTGCCTACTTACTTAAATTCATACATATATACAGCTTGGTTTGGATTTCTGAAAATACTTTTCTGATTTGCATGAACTCTCTTCTATTCTTCCCAGAAAATAGTTTTCTGTTTTTTAAAAATACTCGACAACAGTTTTCAGAGGTACAAATCATGCAGACCATTGCTTAGTCATGGAAAATAATGAATCTATCTCCATGGCAGCTGGGGAACATCAAAATAAGCATATTAATTAAATATATTAGTTACATATATAAATTGTAACTTACAAAACTAGAGAGGATTTTACTTATGATACCTTGAGTAAAACTGCATCTGCCGGAGGAATTGCCTCGAACATGTCCCCTCCAAGAAAGTTCAAGTTCATACTCCCTTTCAAGTCTGCAACAACATGAGGGAGATCAAGCACTGTGCACTGTAGTTGTGGGAAAGTGTCGGCAATGGCCTTAGCCAGAGTCCCAGTGCCACCACCAACATCCACCAATGAATTAAACCCCTCAAACACACCTTTACAGTCTTTAACCACCACACTAGGCACCAACCGGGCATCACTAGCCATGGCCTCATTCAAAGAATGATCCAGCACCGGATTGTGCCCAGCTTGGTCCCAAATTGCCCTCCCACCAACAGTGTGATGTACGGTTTCGGTCCTCACTTTGGAACCAAGCACTCATAAAGTGCCACAGATTCATCACAAATGGATCAATCGTGGCTAGTAAAAACGGCGACATGCTGAATGGATGGTCCTTCGTTAGAAGGCGAGATGTGGGTGTGAGCTGATACTCTACTTCTTGTTCATTTCCAGCAACTTTTTGTTGAACACAGAAACCGGAATGAACTAGAATGTGCATTAGGCGATAGATACAATGTGCTTTTGAGGGGTTGATTGGCAACACGGCGAGAAGCTTGGAGAGAGGCATGGATTGGCCATAGCTATGGATGATATCTGGTATGCCAAGTTGAATTGCGCATTTGAGTGATGCAGAGCTTATGAAATTGAAGGTATGGTTCCATATGTGAGCTTGAGCCTCAAATAGCTCATTGTTTTTCTCTGTATTAGGCAAAGGCATCTTAATATGTTTGTAAGCTCCTATGCTTATTTTTTCCCCTCTCTCTCTCATTGAATTTGACAAACATTGAGCTCTCTCTATGTATAGAAGTGGAGTCAGTGAAATGCCTCACCAAATAAGTGAACTGTTTGTATGCCGGCTGACACATTATTGGCATTTCTGGTTGTATACTTGCTCCTGGAGATAGGACATTGACTATTCTGCCCCAGGAATTATGACATGGACCATTTTACCCCCGGAGATAATATGTTTCCCATATTACCCATGGAAGTTTTACAACAATCCAGCATTAAGGCATGTTAAACAAGGTGGCAGGTAAGGCAATCAAGCATTCAAGGTAATCAAGGCATGTGACACAAGGTGGCAGGTAAGGTAATAAGGTGCATTATTATGTTGACTAGACACAAGTAATAGCATGTGGGTAGGCATGTGCAAGGACAATAAGATTCTAAATTGACGGGTAAGTAACGTGAAGGTTGAGGTTGAAATTATGGCTCTGGGCAAGTAGCCGTTGGGATGGCGTATCAAATCTACTCTTTTGATAGCATCACGCTTGAGATGGCATGCCTGTTAAACAGCATCAGCTTTGCCAAAAGAACACCTTCTTCATAACTTGTCTTTTGCTGCTTAAGTGGATAACTCTCTTGCTTCTTTGTAGGCTTCAAACTGTAGTTCCATGATCAAAGAAAAAGGAAACAAATGAGAAAGAAACTGCTTCCATAATTGAAGTATTTGGACAAAAACAAATGAGGAAGAATACTACTGGCTGTGTGGCCCAGCTAACTACAACAATTTGCTCCATGCGGTGGTTGCCGAATACTACAGATTTTTTTTGTAGTGTATGATAACCTTTAGTGGGTGACAGTTGCTAGTTTATTGATGGAATATTGAGCACAAAGTTACACTCTAGTAATGCTCAAGTTCTGCCTCCAATTTACCCTCTCGGCTTTGTTCTGGAACTATAGTGCTCAAGTTATTGATGGCATAATGTGAAACTTAAAGCAGGATATATTCTGCATATATATGGGTATTTTTTAATATATATTTTTTCCAGTCATTCTGACTGAGATCTCCACAAGTTCATGACTTTTACTGATGTTTTTTTTTCTTCCAGATCCAGATTTATTAAGGAGTTGAGCTTCTTTTCATGGAAGGAGGTGGAGGACGGAGCCTTGATGCAAAAGGATTCTCAGTGTAAACATTTTCAATCTTTAGTGCTGGAGTCGGCAAATTGATGGAACCGTGGAAATGGGAAACCGATCAGGTGGCTTCTTTAGGTCTTCAATAACTCAGAGCGGGGCGGAATATTGGTTAAAGTGGTTTTATGGAATGAGTATATGCTTAACGACTGAAGCCCTTTAATTGGTTTTACTTGTTGAGGTTGTAGAAAAGGAAGGAGAAGGTGCCAACAGAATTTAATTAGAATCTACTTGTATGATCTAATAAGTGTTTTCTCTGTGTAACTATTTTAAACTCAAGTTCTGGAGGAATCGCTTCCTCATTACTGTTCTGTTCTTTTTGTAGAATGTGAGTCTTATTAACTTCCATTTTTCTCCTATTTTCTTTCACATTTTGATTGTAACACATTTGGACTTGGGCCTAGCATCCTTTTCCTGCTGTATCCACTTTGATAATAATCATATGATGTCAATAAGCGAATTTATTCAACTAACTTCTTTTGTTTTTAATTATTAATATATATTTTTAATTACCTGAAAGTGGCTAATTTTTTTTACTTTTTTTTTGTAATTATTATTATTATTTTGGTTTTTGGGTCTCTTTCTATTTAGTTATTGAAATAGTATGAGGATACGATAATGTGAAAAAACACCAATGATCAGCAGGGCTTATCATGTTGCAGAGAATAATTGTGACAATATAATTGATTAATAATTTTATTATATCATAATGTGTGTGTGTGATATCATGAGAGGGTTGTGGATTGCGGATCTGTGTGCTTGAATTTTAATTTATTGATAGCACGATCAAGATATAAAATATTGTATTCTACTTGTATTATACACACATGTAGATTTTTATGCATGCTATTTTCTATGTCCATGTTGATTAATTTCATCATCAAATCTATTAATATTGACTGATTTTTTTTTTTTTTTTTAAAAGTTCCTTTTTTATAAAGAAACGACCTAAAAAATGTTAATAATTGTAAATTCATTGAATACAAACCGCATTAGAGATGGTGTCCTTATTTTAACTTCTAATGGCAAGTAAATCCCAATGAATAATGATGGACGATAAAAATGCAGGATCTTTTGGAGAGACTAACTCTAATGATCTTAGGTTTAATTCTTAAATTATAACTTAATTATTAGACTACAATGACAATTTGTGTCAACAGGTCGATCCATGTATCAACATGGTAATATAATACTAGTTGATACGAAAATTAAACATTTTAAATATGACACAATCCAACACATATATAATTTGAGTCTTATTCAATTGGGGTGAGATCGCATTTTTCAAATTCTGTAAATTAGTCGGGACAATAGTTCCATTATTCAATTATTTGTTTTAAAAAAAGTTATGAGTGGTCACCCTATCAACATGTCTTTTCAAGAGTATTGCACAACCCAACAACTATTAGGCCGGTTTTGAAAGGGGTTGGTCTCTGGTCTTGTTTTGTCTGGGTGCTGATCTGAAACTCTGTTTGGTAAATGGTCTGGTTTTCTGGTCAAGTCTAAGAAAACAAAAACTTTATATATATTAGTTTATATATTATTAAATATATATTTAAAAATATTATATATATATATGTATATTTAATAAAATTATTTTATATATATTATTATAAAATAATATATATATATTATTCTATATATTATTAATATATATTATTTTTTAATTTTATATATCTTTATATATATATTAATTTTGAATTTATATATTATTATATAAAATATTAATATATATTATTCGATATATTATTTATGTATATATATTATTTTTTAATTATATATATATATTTATATATATATTATTTTTGAATTTATATATCTTTAATAATATTATTATATATATATATATTTAATTATATTATTATATATATATTATTATAAAATAATAATATATATTATTCTATATATTATTAATATATATTATTTTTGAATTTATATATCTTTAATAATATTATTATATATATATATATATTTAATTATATTATTATATATATATTATTATAAAATAATAATATATATTATTTTTGAATTTTATATATTATTTTATATATATATTTAATAATATTATTTTATATATATTATTATAAAATAAAATATATATATTATTCTATATATATTAATATATATCATTTTTTTAATTTTATATATTATTTTATATATATTTAATAATATTATTTTATATATATTATTATAAAATAAAAAATATATATTATTCTATATATATTAATATATATTATTTTTGAATTTATATATATATTTAATATTATTATTTCATATATATTATTTTTTAATTTTAGTACATGAATTATATATATATATATATATATAGGAGAGAGAGGAAAAAAAAAAGTCAAAAATTGTGGGCTAAGAGCCTAATACCAAGAAAAATCAACTTTTTTTTTGTCTTGGTTTTACTTCATTTTGAACCAAATCTAAGACCAAAATTTTAAGTGATTTTGATTTTGAATTTAAAAACAAAGCCCACCAAACATGGTCTCTGAAAATAAAAATAAACGAAGACAAAACTGTTACCAAGATTATATATAAACCAGTCCAAAACAATACATAATGCTTATATGCATCAACAGCACTTGTACAACCACCAACACTTATTATTCTAAAAATAGCTTCTAGTAATAAGCAATAATAATGCATACACGCCTTGAAATCACTCAAACATAAACCCTAGTCAAATAAAGGTTGTGAATATATAATTAAGGAAAAAGCTCAATGAGAGACCTCAAACCAAGAATGGGAGTAATGTTATATTCACTGAAACCAGCATCCAGAAAGAGCTTCTTCCATTCCTCCTCATTTCTTTCTTTACCAGAGACTGTAACCATCATCAGCATATCCCAGAAGAGCTGAGTTTCAATGGACTCATTGTCTTCTTTCGTGCTCTCCTTTATCATCATGTTCATGTCTATTATTATCACCTTCCCGCCCTTTTCCTTGCTCGGAATTGCCTCTCTGCATCGCTTCAGTATCTTCACACAAACTTCGTCGTTCCAGTCATGCAGTATCCACTGTTTCCCCATAATTTAAAACCGAATCTAAAGTTAATACACATGCATTCTCATCATATGAAAATATATATCATATATTGTCTGAATTGATTTTGAGACATAATACATAAATCAAGAAAAACACAAAGCATGGAACTTATGTTTGAAATTTTGTGAAGCACCCTTGTGTGAATGGTTAATTATTTTCTTGTTCACCATGCATGGAATTGTCGTGATATATAATATGTGCATGAATCAATGTGTATATAAAAATCACGTGTTTAATTTATTGCCTATGTAAAATCATGGATTCATACAGCATACATATATGCACTTATAATGCTCGATCAGTGTAGTTAAAGGCGTGGCTCCTAAAGGCTCGAGATTTGTGGTTGTTGTGTACACGGGTGCGACTTTAACAATACTGTACTTGATCATGACAAATACTGAATATATCTCTATGACCAACATCAAAACAATTATACAATTAAATCTATTATATATAGTTACATATATAATGAAATCAAAATTTTGGAACTACAATACCTTGAGTAAAACAGCATCTGCTGGAGGAATTGCCTCAAACATGTCCCCTCCAAGAAAGTTCAAGTTTTGAGTCCCTTTCAAGTCAGCAACAACATGAGGGAGATCAAGCACCGTACACTTCAAATCCGGAAAAGCGTCAGCAATGGCCTTAGCCACAGTCCCAGTGCCACCGCCAACGTCCACCAACGAACTCAACCCCTCAAACACTCCTTTGCACTCTTTAACCACCACGCTAGCCACCAAGCGCGCATCACTAGCCATGGCCTCGTTGAAAAAACTGTTCAGCACCGGCTCGTGCCCAGCCTGCTCCCAAAGTGTCCTCCCATTCACAGTGTAAAATGGGGTCTCGTCCTCGTTTTGGAACCAAGTGCTCATAAAGTGCCACGGATTGGTTATCATCGGATCAAGCATGGCTCGCAAAAACGGCGCCAAGCTCAATGGATGGCCCTTGGTGAGAAGGCGAGACGCGGGTGTGAGCTCATACTCTACTTCTTTTTCATTTCCATCAACTTTTTGTTGAAGAAAGAAACCGGAATGGACTAGGATGCGCATCAGGCGATAGATACAACGGGCTTTTGAGGGGCTGATTGGCAACGCGGCGACAAGATTGGAGAGAGGCATGGATTGGCCATAGTTGTGGATGATGTCTGGTATGCCAAGTTGGATTGCGCATTTTAGTGATGCAGAGCTTATGAAGTTGAAGGTTTTGTTCCATATGTGAGATTGAGCCTCAAGTAGCTCACTGTTTTTCTCTATATTAGGCAAAGCCATCTTAATAATGTTGCTTTCCAAGCTGCTATGCTAAATATATATATATATATTTTTGTTCTCTGAATTGAATTTGACAAACATTGAGGTCTCTCTATATATAGAAGTGGAGTGAGTGTTAATTAAGGCCTCACCAAATAAGTTATAACTTTTTGAATGTCGGCTGACACGTTTTTTTTTGGAGTTTCTGGCTGTATAGTGTATACTTTCTCTGATTTCTGGCTGTAAGTAATTTTTTTGTAGAAAAAAAAAACTGAACTGTGTTGAAAGGTATATATATTATGCATGTTTAGCAAGTAGGATTTCTAAAGAGCTTCTCAGTTGATTGGAGAACTGAAAGAGTGTATATATTGAGCACGTTTAGCTTTAATGTCTAAGTATAGATATGGAAACTTGTTAATTAGTGAAGAATAGTATGAGTCATACACTTCTCGAATAAAATTCGTTCTCTTCATTGATGTAGTTTGATACAATCTCTAAACACGATTAATTTTTATTAGAAAGATGGACATAAATTAATCCAAGTCAATTTATTTTCATAAATATTTTGTCATGAGTCCAAATTATAAATATGTCCCAAGTGTTTATATTATAATAGATACCAATAATTTAGATTTGAAATTAAATTTAGCCCTGTGGAAATTATTTTTTAATAAAAAAATAAGAGGAATAAGATGATAAAATGGGCTAACTCTATCCCTACACCTCAACAAGCCCAGCTGCCCAGCTTTGTAGAAAAGAAAATATTAATAAAACAAGGGATTAAAACCAACTCCAATATCTTGGGCAATTGTGGATGGAATTGAATGTGTGGACATAATAGAAGATTTAAATGTATATTTTCGTTTTCAACTGATATTCTTTATTATTTTCTGCTACACAAACGAATCGTGAACACGGAAATGAAGACACTCAACCTTCAATATTATTATTTGCACGCAAATTATTTCGATGTCAATTCTCTGGTGACAAGTTGCTGGATTTGTTGTCCATGAATATTTCCATCAATATTATTATGTCATGTTCACTGTATGATTCGAAACCGTTACGTATCGTTTGGTTCATAATATTTTTAAAAAATGTTGATATCGTTATTTAACACGATATTCATCCGAAACTCATTTTAAAAATATTCATCCGAAACTCATTTTAAAGACTGATATTATTCGTGTTCTTTACACCGATACCGCAACCGCGAAACATGTATATAGTATTGGAAAATATATTTATATATGTATATTATCAGGTAATGTTACTTGGTTCAACCACTTCTCGTTACGAACCGGCGGAGTTTGTGGTAATGTACCCTATTGGCCTATTTCATCTCTCTCTACAAATCAATAGCAGTTTGTTCTTTTCTCAAAGGGTTGTGTTTCTCTAGTCACATTGGGGCCTTAATTTAAAATTAATTTTTAAAGAGAATTATTGGAGAGTGGATTTAAAAATTCTGTCAAGTTTGCATTCAAGTTGGGAGACAAAATTATTGAAGAGAGGATTTAAAAAACTTTATTGAGTGACTGTAAGGCATTGCCTGAATAGTAGGTTATTCTTGATTTTCGTAGGATTTTAAAAAATAATAATCATCGGTCAAATAATATAGCCAATAATATTCTTCGTATTTATAGGATACGGGCGTGCTAGAATCGGTGACGGAGTTCAACCGGTTCAAAATGAATGAATTTTCATCTATTTTGAACATATGAAATAGAATCAGGCGATTTATGCTAGAGAGAACTCAACTCACACGAATGAGTTCTGATTGCTTCAACAAAAATGACTTTTGGGTAATCAAAAGAAATCGCGAAAAGAATTGAAAAGTGCAATTGCAGAGAATTGAAATATACCGGGAATATAAATTTGCAGGAATGTAAATTTGGTATTAAAGTGCAAGTACGATAAATATAAAAGACGATAAAAAAGTAAAATATAATGAAAAACTGCTATTGTAGTAGGAACATTTTGTATTTGATCATGGACCTCTAAAACAGTGTTATCTTATATTATTTATAGCTTAAAAGATATCCTAAATAACTCAGAGATAAATAACTAATAAAATAAAAGATAAATAACCCAAATCTAATCCTACATAAACACTAATACCAACTTTAATTTAAATTCTTCAAAAAATATCAAATAATCCAAAACTCCTTGATCGGCAAGAAATTCTTCAAACTTCCGTTCGCTAAACTTCAATTTGTTATACGGGGTATCCGTTGGACCGAAACTTTATCATCAAGTGGACCATTTTATCAATTTACTTGTTGACTCATTTAGGGTGTCAACAATTATAAAAAAGGACTTAACAATTTTCTTAATTACTTCCAAGCCACTTTTGGATAAAAGTTTGGTTCAATATGTTTATGGTTCATCTCTCCCTCTCTCTAAGCCAAACATACCATCATAACCTGTTTTAAAGCTGCCATGTTTTCTCCTTTAACTTTGAAGAACACTAAACTCTATATACATATCATATATGCATGATATATATACATATACAATACATCAAATGCTTAATATACACTGAAATGCTTAAGCCTCAAGAAATCTTTACGAATCTTAACATCTTTTTAACATTTCACATGATACATTTTTATCTAATATACAACAATATCACTTTCTTTCCTTTATTTGTCATAACAATATATACTAATATTTAAATGAAAATATCAGCTTTTATAGCTATGCGGATCTTGTTGAAAGGTACCTTTAGTTGATAAGTCCGGAGGTAAAATGGTTAGTCAATCGAAAGCCGAATCAAATCAGGAAACTATTAATCCAATCCTTTTATTACTTTGGGTAGGTTTGGTTAGGTGAAGTACCAGGAAAGAAAATAATTTAAATTTTGTGTAGTTTGGTTAGTATGAAAGAAAATTTTGGGAAAAGTAACTTCCTGATTTCTTAAAAAAATTTAATTTTACTTTCTCGGAAAGTTATTCATATTATAAGTGAAGTTACTAATATACCTTTAGTTAGTTATTTATATTTTATATTACTTATTAGAGATATTTTCTTTCCTTATGACTCATATATAATTATTATCCTTTATGCTCGATTTTTATTTTATCAATTCTATATTACATTTTATATATTCAATTATAAATATTTTCCAGAATTTTTTTCTTCTCTACATATTAAGCTTTTATACTCTTGTTTTTTAAAACAATTAAATGTTAGCTTATTCCATTTTAAGTATTTAAAGCATATAAGGGTAATTTTGAAACTAGGAATCATTTTCTTTTTCATTTCATGCTATCCAAACTCACAAAATAATATTTTATCATATTTTTCTTCAAAATTTACCATCTAATAAAATGCATAGTGTAAAGTTGATTTTCCATACACCTGGACCTTGTATATGTCATTCAATTAAAAACATGTTTGATTAATGCCAATTTTTTTAAACTAGTGACCTTGTCACATCATGTTCTTTATTGTTCGAACGGGACAAATTATAAGATTTACCATATCATTTAATTTCCTGTTCAGTACTAATTATTACAAGACTGATATCCCATAAAACAAAGAACATCTTTTTCAAGTAGTAAAATGACATCAGTAGCCAAAAAAATTCGATGAGTGACTCTTTTCAGTTCCCAATAATCATGGTTAGTCACTAAATAACCCTAGAGGGGTGAATAGGGTGTTCAAAATATTTCTACTCCTTTTCGAAATTGGAATAATATATAATCAATACTCAATTTCTTCAATAGTCAAATGAATAAATTCAATTCAATTTATCTAACAACTAATCACAAGACTAATTAGCATACAAGATATTCAAGTAAATATATCATGCAAATTAATGAAATAAGGAGAGAGAGATAGAGAGATTGACACCGTGATTTTTCGAGGTTCGGTAACTCCTACTCCTCGGTTCAAGAAACCCTTCTTGAGACTTTTCCCGATCCTTTCACTATGGCCCTTCCTTCACAGGTGGAATGGCAAACCTTTACAACACAAGCCTCTCGAGCTTGTCTCTCAATCAAGAGAACAACCCTCTCTTGAACAATCGGTGGACTTCACTTGTCCGAGATTACAAATTCGTATGTAATCAATAAAATCACTCATGAACAAAAACACTCAAAACCCAAAGGTTTTTATGGAAGATAAATCAATATAAGCTCAAGTGTTTTTGGTGATTTTATAATAGCTCTAGAAATGTATTCTCAAAGGATATAATCAATGAATGATATTTGGAGAATAAGAAGAGATACTAGAGGTTTTGATTTTCAAAGAAACTTGAAGAAAATCAGATTTTCAAAGCTTGGTTTCAATGGCTTTTGTAGAGAAAATTTCTGCAGAATTTTGAGAGCTTTTCTTCCTTTTTTTTTTTTTTCAATCTCTTAGTCTTCAATGAACACATATCATTCTATATATATCAATACATTAGGGTTTTGAAGAATGAATATTGTAATTGAAAGACAAGAGCCGTTTGAACACCATTAAGCATAACCCACAAAACATGGAAAATGTTTCCGGAAAAATCTGCAGGTTTTGAGAAGCTTTTAGTCGACTACTTTGATGTTCTAGTCGACTACTTTGAACTTCTAGTTGACTAGATTGGTTCTAGTCGACTACTTCATGTAGTCTAGTCGACTCAAATGGTTTTAGTCGACTAGATGGGTGGTTCTAGTTGACTACTTTGGAGCTTTAGTCGACTACTTCAAAAAATGGATGAAAATTTGATGCTACTGATTGTTTTAGTCGACTACTAGAGAATACAAATGATTCTTCTAGTCGACTATAACTTGAAAAACATTTAATAAAAATATTTTTCTTTCCGTTTAAGTTCGATAAAGCGTTTTTCATTCCATTTGAGTTCGGTTAATTTTATACTTGAGCTTATACGATAAAATCGACGCATAAAATTACCTTGTTACAATGATCGCTCCCCGACCTATCTACCCCAAGTCTTGAGTCTTCAACTTTCACCTTTGTCGTTGAATTATTTGATTTTCCATTTTCGCGCTTCAATTTCTTTCACGGCTTTTCGCTTTTATTCAATCTTTCTTTCCGAGCTTGCTTTCCGAGTCGTTTTCTTTCCGTGTTTGTTTTCCGAGTCGTTCACCTGTCTTTTGCTGAAAAGATGAACTTGATAATTCATTAGTATTAAACACGCTTTAAATGTTTTGTTAATATCAAAATATGATTTATTGTCCGAGAATAAATTTCAAGGCCAACAATCTCCCCCTTTTTGATGTTGACAAAACATTTCGTGTTTACGTGTAAATGGTGAAGTATCAAGTGATCCTCCCCCTCAATGTGTGCATTACATGCTCCCCCTTAGTAAATATATTTTGGCAATTTCATACACTAGCATGGAGGTACACATAAACATGACTTACATACACGAAAACATGATACATGAAAGCAACTTACTTCTCCCCCTTTGGCAACATAAAAAGGTGGGAAATGACGTTTGAATAAAGAATTAATCATGCTAATACATCAACGCCCAAAGCCAACCCAATTTCTCTACGAATTTTAAAAGAGAATCCTCCGGAAAAAGGCTTTGTGAAAATGTCCGCTAATTGATTTTTTGTGTTAATAAAAACCAATACAACGTCTATTTTTGCAATTTGATCACATAAGAAATGATGCCTAATCTCGATATGCTTAGTTCGTGAATGATGACAAGGATTATTTGACATACAAATAACGCTTGTAAAAACGCATGCAAAGGGCACATGATTGAAAATAAGCACATAGTCATATGTATAAAGTTTGGTATTTCTTCCCCTATCACCAAGGAGCAAAGCTCCCCCTAAGAATGTGCATACAACATATACTCATCAACTAATTTTCTCCTTCTTTGACATCATTAAAAAGAGTAAATACAATCAAGTACAAGAAGAGAATCAAGTTGCATAAATGAATTGTGATCATATAATATATCATTCGAAGTAATACAATCTCATAATGTCCACACATTTCATGAATATGCTTAAGATGATTATCAAATTACAAACATAACTTTGCATTCATGAAGGCAACGAGGACATGTTAGCACATGTCATCAATGATGACTAAACCATTTGCTTGATTTTCATAGACAAATAGGATATATGGTCAACATAGATTTTCATAAATCAAATACAAATATCAAGTTGATGACTCAAATGAAAAGTGACTTAATGTTCAAGTATGTGTGTTTGAATTAAAGCTCAAACCATAAGTATTCAACATACTATATGTAAACAAAGAGCACTCAAACACTAGATCATTTAAACTCACATAGTCATGTATGAAAATTCACTTAAAATCATATATGAGCACTTAAGAATAAGTCAACAACACCTTCATCTTAATCACGTGAAAACAAATAAACACATATGCAACATCTAATCATAACATGTAATGTGAATAGAGTAAAAATCATGATGATGACTAAGAAAAGAATATTCTAAAATAAGCAAGTGAAAAATACACAAGACAAATGCTAACACACTAATGTTCAAAGGCATTTCCATATCTTTATGAAATTTTACACAATGAGTTCTTTTGGATAAACTTTGTGAGAATATTGACGAAGAAAATTATAATCATGAAGGTGATCTCATTTCTCATAAGTGCATGTCTTTGAAAACTTTTAATGTAATGGCAAAGATATGTAATCTTCACAAGTGCTAGAAACACAAGATATATCTCTTATATATATGGTAAAAATGTTTATCTAAAATAATAAGAGATGAACCAAGATAACATATAATTTAGGCTTAATTATGTTACTAAACATCTAAGTCCAAGAGTAGTCAACCAAGGAAACCATATAATCCCAAAACCGAAGTGTCAAAAAGTATTTGAAATTATGTCATGACACTTAAATGTATTTTTCCCAAGAGGAAAATAAATTTATCTATCATGCTCATTTTAAAATAGATTGCATGTTTGTGATAAACGTCTTTACACAACACATCAAAAATTGGTAAACATAATACTCCAATGAATCTTATAACCAAATTTGTGACAAGTTATAAATGATAAACAACAAAAAGAATGTTTATCAATAGGTTCTAAAATATCCTTCATCCATAAGAAAATCACTTAAAGCCATTCAAAACACCCTCTTGGATCATTTTTCAAAAAACAATACGGCTTATGATAGTTTTAAACCCATTTTCTAGAACTAATACATTTCAAAGCATTGTGAATCACTTCATGAAAATTTTTCATATAGGAATGCATTAGATAAAAACATTTCATGCAAAGAGGCATGTGGCATTTTTAGAATTTTAATTTCATTCATATGTGCAAAGAAAAATCTATATCCTTCTTGGTTAAGATCTTGGAATAATAACGGTCAAAACCTTGGGTCACCATTATTAGACATAGAATGCAACATTAATATACATTATAAGATATACAAGAGTATGCATGTATGATAATGATATCAAAGTTTAAGATATATAAAATATTATATATCATTGAGAAAATCATAATAATGCAAGAACAATAAAAACGTATGTCTTTCATGATATGTGCACATAAAACTCATGAATCATGTTTTTCCAATAAACATTCAAGATAGCAACATTTGAGCACAAAATCTCCATCTTTTCAACGTGCTTCCTTCAAAGAGAAACCTATAGTTCATTTACATAATAAAGATCCAAGCATATATTAAATAGCTTCAACCAAGATTTCAATTTGAAACAACAAAGGCTAATTATCATGAAAATCATTTTTATGAAAATCTTTATGCAAATCCCTCTAGGATGATTACCAAGAAGATATATAATAGAGGATGATGAATCATTTAATCGCATAGAATTTCATCACATATTCCTTATCCTCATTTGCATTAGATAGATCATTCAAAGAAATTATGCTCTCTTGAGGTTTACTAGTGAGGATATATTTGATTAAACATATATTCCAAGTCCGTCCAAATTTCTCTTCAAAATTAAACACCTCAAATAAATGTGCAATATGTCATGTCAAGAGAATTTAGATAAAACACTAAAATCATGAAGGCCCATGAACAAAAATAAGACATAGCTACTCAAGTAATCAACCAAAATCAAGTGAAATAGCTTTGATGGTCTAGAGATGGTCATGACTATATTCTTTAGAAATCATGCATGATCAAGACTTTCTTTCATATATCCAAGTCAATTCAAAGCAAGCTACTATCAAGTATTCATCAAAAGCATAGTCAATTGTATGCACCAAGTAGCCAATCACTCTTATTACCAATCATCAAGTTTATTCCATGACATATCAATAACGATTCAACATACTTGAATGAGCATATGTATGTCATGTATAATCTCATCAATGAAAGCACATTAGTAATTGAGGATAGAAAATGTGTACCATGATGCTAGCTTTACCCATTTTACATAGAGTTGCTTGTAGATGATTTGTAATGTCCACTCATTTTGTGAGAAACCTTAATTTCATCTCCCCTTTTGAGTTATAGCATCACAATTGAAGAATCAATTGATCTTGAGTAAGGAATCAATCCACACCTACAGGACACACTCAAGTGGTTTTCTTTGGTACCCTTTTTGCTCTAGGGTCCATTTGTGTTAGCACATTTTTAGTCATAATTCATTATAAGCATATTAGCACAAAATGAATGATCTTCAACAACCATAATGCTTCAATTGAATTTATCATTTAAGAACATTATCATGAAGTGCATTTGTCAATTCAAAATGGTAAGATATGATCATGGTTAATTATCAAGTCAATGAACCAAATATGAAATTAGTAATGGAATGAGACTCCATTTCATATATGAATCATAGTAAACAACCATATGCATTATTCATGTTCAATCATCAAGAATTGACAAGAAAACCAATATAACTTCCCTTGATTAACAAAAATAAATTATATGCCCTTTTTCAAGATTTGTAAAACTATAGCACATAGGAAGATTCATTTCATTTCAAAATTCTTTGAACATATGAAAGTACAATGAAAAGATATTTCCATAAGAGTCACCCTTTTGAAATAATTTCACTCTAAATCAATGTGACATTTTTCTCATGCAATTTCAAGAAACAAAAAAATGTGATACATGAATAATGATCATTTATCAATCAATGAAAACATTCTCAAAGCAACATAGTATAAATTTTCGTTTCTTTTAGCATTTGACAATTGATTCCCATCTTTCTTAACTAAGCATGCATTGGTCCTAAAAATAACATCATAGTCATTGTCACACAATTTGACTAATGCTAAATAAGTTATGCTTCAAACCATCAACCAAAAACACGCTATCTATAAAGAGTGGAAGATATACCAATTGAGCCAATCCTTATAATTTTGCCTTTAGAGTTGTCTCCAAAAGTTACGTTTCCTACTTCATAAGTTTTTAGAGAAATGTATTTTGATTAGTCTCCCATCATATGCCTTGAACATCCACTACCAATAAGCCATTTCCTTTAAGGCAGACTTCAAGCATACCTACAAAACAAATTTAAGTAACATTTGTTGGTACCCAATTTATCTTGGGTCCACTAGGGTTAGAGACAGATGCAATGGTTCCTTTTGGAACCCAAATCATTTTTGGTACAACATTTTCCTTTCTATGCAAGCATGCAATGGTTCCTTTTGGAACCCAAATCATTTTTGTTATCACTTTCTTCTTCCTAAGTAAACATGCATTTGCTTTATGTCCCTTTTTCTTGCAATAATAACATGTAACATGCTTATAATCATTTGAGGATGCATGAGATGATTGTCTTGTAAATGTATGCCTTAATGATTTCCTCTTTTTCAAGATAATTGCATCTTTGTCAAAAGCATCATACCCTAGACCACATTTATCAAATGATCCTCTTTGTCTTCCCAACATAATGCTAAGGTTTTCCTTTCCTTTTGTAAATTTAGCTAAGACATTTATTTGATCATCTATAGTATTTTTTAACCGATTGTTTTCCTTTTCTAGCTCTATGCTTTTGTCATTGCTTGAAACTTCTAAGTTTGAAGTAATAGAGCTACATGAAGATTTAGCTTTCTTAAGAAGAATATATTTTCTAGCTAACTTTTCAAATCCATCATGCAATTCTTCAAATGCATCTTGTAATTCATCATAAGAAGAGAGAAGTTCATCATATGACAATTTATCTTTATCTAATGAATGTGAATTTAAATGTACCTCTTCTTCATTTGCCGTGAAACAAGGGTTTGCCATTTCTTCACCATTTTCCTCCTCGTCCGAGTTACATGAGTCGTAGTCATCCCATGTGGCATTCATAGCCATCTTGCTTGGTCTTTTCTCGTTCTCCTTTTCGAGCTTGAAGCAATCACTTTTGTAGTGTCCCAGCTTTCCACAATTGAAACACGTTGGAGGTTCCCTTTTCTTAGGCTCGCCTTTTGATTCGATTCTCCTCATGAATTTTCCACCATTGACTTTCTTTCTTTGAAGATATTTCTTGAATTCTTGAGTGAGCAAAGCAATGTCCTCATCCACTTCTTCTTCATTCGGCTCAATGGCTTCATTTTTGGTAGAGGCTTGCAAAGCTATACCTTTTCTTGGCTTGATGTCGTCTTCACGAGATTTCAATGTGATTTCCCAAGTGAGTAGAAAGCCGAAAATCTCATCAAGACTCATGTTGTTGAGATCATGAGCTTCTTTGATTGCCGTTACCTTTGCATCCCATTTAGCCGGAAGACTTCTAAGCACTTTGCGTGACGCATCGGATCTAGGAACAATTCTACCAAGATGCTTTAGTCCATTCAAAATGTTAGTGAAACGAGACATCATAGAATTAATATTTTCATCTTCCTTCATGGCAAATAATTCATATTCATGCATAAGTATATCAATTTTAGATTCTCTAACTTGAGTAGTACCTTCATAAGTTACTTCAAGTTTATCCCACATTTCTTTTGCAGTGGAGCAAGTAGAGACACAATTAAATTCGTTTGGACTTAAGGCACAATTTATATTCACCTTAGCTTTAGCATTAAATGACATAAGTCTACGTTCATCATTATCCCATTCATTGGGCAATTTGGGGATAGTTTTTCCATTTACTATTTTTGTTATAGTGCTAGTCCATCAACAATAACTTGCCAAATATGAAAATCAATAGCTTGAAGAAAGTCTACCATTCTAGTCTTCCAATAGCTATAGTTTGAACCATCAAACCAAGGGGGTCTAATAATAGATTGTCCTTCAACGTGAGTGACTAAATGTGAGGCCATGATCGTTCTCTAAGACGGTTAAGTCCAAAAAATAGAGATTAGGCTCTGATACCAATTGTTAGTCACTAAATAACCCTAGAGGGGGGGGGGGGGGGGGGGGGGGTGAATAGGGTGTTCAAAATATTTCTACTCCTTTTCGAAATTGGAACAATATATAATCAATACTCAATTTCTTCAATAGTCAAATGAATAAATTCAATTCAATTTATCTAACAACTAATCACAAGACTAATTAGCATACAAGATATTCAAGTAAATATATCATGCAAATTAATGAAATAAGGAGAGAGAGATAGAGAGATTGATACCGTGATTTTTCGAGGTTCGGTAACTCCTACTCCTCGGCTCAAGAACCCCTTCTTGAGACTTTTCGCGATCCTTTCACTATGGCCCTTCCTTCACAGGTGGAATGGCAAACCTTTACAACACAAGCCTCTCGAGCTTGTCTCTCAATCAAGAGAACAACCCTCTCTTGAACAATCGGTGGACTTCACTTGTCCGAGATTACAAATTCGTATGTAATCAATAAAGTCACTCATGAACAAAAACACTCAAAACCCAAAGGTTTTTATGGAAGGTAAATCAATATAAGCTCAAGTGTTTTTGGTGATTTTATAATAGCTCTAGAAATGTATTCTCAAATGATATAATCAATGAATGATATTTGGAGAATAAGAAGAGATACTAGAGGTTTTGATTTTCAAAGAAACTTGAAGAAAATCAGATTTTCAAAGCTTGGTTTCAATGACTTTTGTAGAGAAAATTTCTGCAGAATTTTGAGAGTTTTTCTTCCTTTTCTTTCTCTTTTGTTTTTCAATCTCTTAGTCTTCAATGAACACATATCATTCTATATATATCAATACATTAGGGTTTTGAAGAATGAATATTGTAATTGAAAGACAAGAGTCGTTTGAACACCATTAAGCACAACCCACAAAACATGGAAAATGTTTCCGGAAAAATTTGCAGGTTTTGAGAAGCTTTTAGTCGACTACTTTGATGTTCTAGTCGACTACTTTGATGTTCTAGTCGACTACTTTGAACTTCTAGTTGACTAGATTGGTTCTAGTCGACTACTTTGAACTTCTAGTTGACTAAATTGGTTCTAGTCGACTACTTTGAACTTCTAGTTGACTAGATTGGTTCTAGTCGACTACTTCATGTAGTCTAGTCGACTCAAATGGTTTTAGTCGATTAGATGAGTGGTTCTAGTTGACTACTTTGGAGCTTTAGTCGACTACTTCAAAAAATGGATGAAAACTTGATGCTACTGATTGTTTTAGTCGACTACTAGAGAATACAAATGATTCTTCTAGTCGACTATAACTTGAAAAACATTTAATAAAAATATTTTTCTTTCCGTTTAAGTTCGATAAAGCGTTTTTCATTCCATTTGAGTTCGGTTCATTTTATACTTGAGTTTATACGATAAAATCGACGCATAAAATTACCTTGTTACAATGATCGCTCCCCGACCTATCTACCCCAAGTCTTGAGTCTTCAACTTTCACCTTCGCCGTTGAATTATTTGATTTTCCATTTTCGCGCTTCAATTTCTTTCACGGCTTTTCGCTTTTATTCAATCTTTCTTTCCGAGCTTGCTTTCCGAGTCGTTTTCTTTCCGTGTTTGTTTTCCGAGTCGTTCACCTGTCTTTTGCTGAAAAGATGAACTTGATAATTCATTAGTATTAAACACGCTTTAAATGTTTTGTTAATATCAAAATAGGATTTATTGTCCGAGAATAAATTTCAAGGCCAACAATCATTATTACTAAAACAGTTCTCCAAGCAACACTGGTCATAGCACTATAGCATTCAGGTCTGTACACTGTATCAAATATGAATCTCTATTTGTCACCAATTGACAAAAGCAATCAGCTAATTGTTCACACAGTAGTTGTACATAATAACAGCCAACTGAACATTATCAACATCAAAATGGATGTTGATGAAACCACACTTTCTATCAAGGATAAAATCTGCAATGAAAACCCAGCATATGAAAAATGCATATTCACAAAAGAGAGAACAAGGGATTGTAATGGATAGCGCTGAAGCCTCCGATGCTCGAGCTAAAATATGATTCCATTTATTACTTGATGATAAATAGTTACACAAAAACAACGGCCTTACATTGAGACGGACCAATATGGGGACTTATTGTCGGCAAATTGAAAGCCACGGATCTTATACTCATTTCTGCAAACTAGAGATGAAGGACAATAGTTGCACCAAGCTAGAGTTTAACTGGGGACTGAGCATTGGCCTCAACCCAATTAAAAGCTATAGGGCTCAAGAAAGCATCAGGTATGCCGAAGGAACTGACCAAGGCAAGTGCATATGGTCGCAGTTCACTGCAAAGTTTTGTCACTTCTTTCCTCACTGCAGCAGCACTATCAGTTGATAAATAACCGTATCGGAGGAATGCAGCATCTTCTTCCAAACTTATTATGGCATACATGGATCTCAGCAAACCTAATATGTTCTGCACAAAGGACACGCATAGTAGGAGATATTAAGCAATTATTTATTTACTCTTTTAGTAGGTTTATACATTCTTCCTTTAGAAAATAAGGCTAATCGTACAATTCTACACTGTCATTTCTTGAACAAAATGAAGACGCTAAACAAGCCAATCTTCCTTACATTTAATATACCATGTATCACATAGTTTAAGCACGCTTATCACTCCAAAGTCAATTGGCTGCTGACAAGGGACCAAATGGTTTCAGAATCTATGGCGTCAGAACTTACTCAGCAAAGTAAGCTTCCTACTTCTCAATCACACACACACACACACATGAATTCTATTGTACCCTACCATAGATCTTCCTCCAAATCTAGATCAGTTTGTTCTATCTTGTTGACATTCTTCTTTAGTCAAGTGACCTTCCATTTTTAACCAAATGATTCTCTCAAATGTATAGAAAGTTGATCTTATGATACACAAAATGTAATTAAACAGCAGGAAAGAGCTTCTCAGGTTTACCTTCAACGGCCCAGCAGATACAGTTGCCTCAGCTTCTATAAAGGTCTGCAAAATTGTTCGTTCTGAAAAGGCTTTTCCCAAGTCTTCAGCGAGATGATAACTCTGGTTCAAAAGTGGAAAAATAAGAAATGAAGGGTCGTTTGGTAAAGTTAATACATTTGGTGTCAAAGTTAAAGTACTATATCCTACTAAGTGCAACTACATTAAGGGAACCTAACCAGAATGAATGCATGTTCTTTGCTTTCTCCCTGTGCTTGGTATTGTGAAACTTCAGCAGCAAAACGATTCAATAGATCTCGTTCTCTAAGGCAGAATATATCAGTCTGACACACACAAATGATTAGAATTTCCCATTTATTTCAACGTGACTCGCTAAAGGAATATCGCTAAAACTTATTACCTGGAACTGAATGCTTCTGAGGATTGAACTTGTCAGCAGAGATGGGATTACAGGGGAAGATTTGTTCATGTGTTCTAATCCCAACCCTTTAAATGGCATGTTTCTCTTCTTGGCTGCAACATACTGAGCTAAAAGTGCCTTGCTAACCTGAAGCACATGCTCAATGCTTTAATCCCCATGCATCCAGATTATAAAAATAAATCGGGTAGAAGAATACTTGATTGCAACAATGGCATTCAGAAGTTAAAAGCTTTATCTAAATAGTTGAAACAAGGAACTTTTTCGCAATAAACTACACCATTATTAACAATGCAACCCTCATCTCAACTACTATGGGAAGGTTACTGAGTAATTTTTTCACATAAGAATGACCCAAATGAACATCCATATTTCTCAATGTAACAATGACACTTCTATCCACAACACACAAATACATGCATTTAACAAAATTTTGGCACCAACAGTTGGTTGCATATCTTGAGGTCACATGTCCGGCAACTAGTTATGTGTCAATGCCCAATGAACTTTGTAAAAGATACCATATTCAGAGAATACCTGTTGCATAAGGACGTTGTTGTCTCCCTCAAAAGTGGACTGCACATCATATTCACCTTTCATATGACCAATACGATTTTCAGTCTTCAGACCTTGTCCCCCACAAGCTTCACGACATTCCTGAATCATACATTCTAGGAAGTTAATGAGGCTGCTTCCTAGGAATATAATCAACTCCAACCATAAATCTAGTTTATAGAACCTGAAGAGTTCTCATGTTATGCCAGGTTAAAGTAGCCTTGAATCCGCTTGAAAGAACATGGATTATTTTGTTTGATTCAGGTGTCCTCTTCAAATATATCATTTTCAAGTAGTTAGCAGCAAAACTCATGGCATATCTGTAACAACAAGAAGGGGCCAGAGGTCAGAATGCACGCATTTATGAAAACCACTCGTGAGAAGTGTCACAATAAAGATAAATCCCCGACTCAGATGACACAACTGCACAAAATATTTATCTGGAGGTAATTAACAGTTACGTATTTGTGTCTATAACCTTGGCGGATTTCCCTTGTTATTTCATCAAAACATTTACTTCCAACTTCAGCACCTTTACACTCGCATACTCTCGTTTTACTTAACCTCTCTAAATATCTAAAGTATACTTCAAGTTTTCCAATGTTAAAATAATTGTATACATATATTTTGTAGGTTGTCCACACCATCACACACAACCAAATGTTGCAGCGCGTATTTAGCTCACACGAGGGTGCAAGTCAACAGCTTCAAAGAGAACTGGTGGCAGAGGTTGAATGAGGGGTTTCAATGGTGAAACATGATAGATGGGCAGTGAATTGGTTGAACTGGAGGAATAACAGCAATATGAAACACATCTGGAGTTCACGTGACATATCCGGTGGTGGCTGTTGGTTATTATATGATGGTCATGTGGCATCAAATTGATATTCGTTTTTCACTAGCGGGTCATGGACCCCATTTAGGACTATTGCAGCCCAGAATATAATAGGGTTTGGAGTGGGATATAAGAAAAACTAAAAATTGCAGGAAACTTAGAGACTGAGAGAGACAACAAGGGTTTGGGCAGAAACTTGAATAGCATAGTGAAACTTTCGCCAAATTTTCACTGCTGACATAACCCAGACTTTGGGTGAACCAAATAAAATTTTGCGTTCTTTGTATAGCGTGTTCACTTTTTTGTCGTGATTCTTGTTTTGATCTTGGTTTGCTCCCATTGTTGTTACATCTATATAAATACACACATAGTATCCAATAGTAACCTTACACCAGCTTAGGCAATCCAATGAACAATGCAGGAACGTTAAAAGAGTTCCAATGAACCTTATATGCAAAGCCAGTTTATGAGATATTTACGTCTTTGCAACGAGAGGTAAGAGCCGCCGTTGATGACTTGGGTAATCAAGCAAAAGCACTTCAGGCCCATTTGGTGTAGTAGAAAATGCCCGCCTTGTCAATGAGTACCTAACAGCAATTGCTAAACTAATCTGTAAGGAGAGGATGGAGGATTAGATATCAATCACTAACAAATCATGTTTTAAGGAGTGCTGGCTTATTCCCCTTTCCCACGGTCATATAAAACACCATAAAAAGAACAACAAAAATGAATTTCATGCTCATCTTTCATTACCTTTGCTGAGTAAACTGCACTGACTGCCAGGGTTACGCGACCAGATGTCAAAGGGGCCAGGAATGCTGCAAATCTCTGAAATATAGAAGCACCACAATAAGATTAGCACACAGAACTGTTACTTCCAAGTCTTCAACTACCAGCTGAAGAACCATTGTTGAAAGGAGCTAGATATTCTGTTATGAAGAATATTGATAATCAATATTAGAAAGCACAATGGAATCCAGTTTTCATCAAGGTAGGGGGGCTTATTTGTAGGGAAACAAAACCCCCATTCTGTAACTACTCATTGCCTTCGAAAACGAGAAGAGAGAGAAGGAGAAGAAGACATATAGCATCTGAAATGATAATCACCTGATCTGGGTCCTTTATTGTGCTAAGATACTGCCCCTCAGGAGAAACATCAGCTACTGAATTCAACAAATTCTCTCTTGGGATCCGGACATTGTCAAACCTGGAAAATAATATTGCCAACCAAATACTTCATCTTTGTTTCCTCTCTTTCTTCCAATCAGGAGAATTTATGACAACAGCTATCGACTTAATTGAAATCCAACGATTATACTTTTACCAGATCCGACCGTTGTCAACGCCATTTAATCCAATCTTATGACCACAATCAGCTATTGATATGTTTGGACAGATGTTGCCATTTGCATCCCTGATCTGGGCTATAAATGCATGGACTCCTTGATTATTTCCATTTATATTGAGCTGTGAAAAAACTATAGTGTGTGTTGCATGCTAAAAAGCATCAAAACAAAAACATGTCAGCTTTATATTGATGCTGAAAAAAAAAAAAAAAAAAAAAAAAAAAAGAGAAAAAAAATAAAGAATGGAAAGAACAAGTTAATAGCAATATTTACGCAAGAAAGAGAAAAAGTTCTTACATTAGCTGCCCCTCCAATCCAGTACTTCTGAGCTGATTCACATGGAGTGTTAATTACAAACTCACCAGTTTCTGGATCATAAGTGGTAACTGTTTCAATTCCTCGTACCTGATAAATATAACCAAAGAGAGTCAATAAAACTTTTGCAGAAGATGGATGAAAATCAATGAACGGGACAAATGCCCCAGTAAAATGAATAAACCACCTTTACGTACATTACTCCCATGCCCAAGTTCAGTCATTGCAAAGCAACCTTTGACTTTGTAACTCTCAGTATCTCTCAACCACTTCTCGTGATGGCGTTCTGTTCCAAAAAACTGGATGGCACCACCCCTGAAATGCATTGAAAAGGAGAGTTCCTAAAGATAAGATGTCTGCGCAGCACCGATTCAAGCGTTTCACTTGTGATTACTAAGAATGAATAATATTTGCGATTCCGTGTTATAAATTGATATAAATCAGCATCTATCACCAAAGTCCAAAATATAACAAAACTAATCGATTGTCTGCCTCAAAGACTTAAGCCAGACCCAGCTACACGCCAACATATGAAAGTTCAATTAAGACTTGAATTAAAAGATTTATCATGGTCCAAGTGCATTCATTTTTATTCTCAATCATTTGGTGCCCCCTGGTCTTCATTACATGAATAAGAGTAGTAGTCCTCAACTGAAACATGCAAACCAATTTGCAAAACGAGTTTCCTCCGTCATCAGGAAGGAATAAAAAGAGAATAATTTGAACAGCCCATTGTTAAGGTTCATTTGACAAGAGAAAACAAGTGAAAGTTTAACAAGAAATGAACGAACATAAAGTCAGGACGATTCATTCAGATCACCAACCGATAAGCTATGATCATGAGCAAAGACAACAAAAAGGTTCCACTGTATAATGGAGACAGCATGTAATTCAACAGAAAAACTAAAATTTCACAACTCATTGTGTTAGAGAAAAAAGAAGTTCATGTATTTACTTCCTACTTTGTCCCAACATAAAAAACAAAAAAAAAAATATAATTTCAAATTTATAGTTTCATTTCCTATTCATCCTCTCTCTCTCACACACAACCAAGAACACAATCTACTTTCCCTTTCTTTCCTAAACTTAATCCTCAGCAACCAAACAAAAATCAACCTTGAGGAACACTCAAAAAGCATTAAATTCAAGAAACTAGGGTTTATAAAATGAATAACCGAAAACGAAACAATAACACGTACCATAGAAAGAAATGAACTCCAAGCTTGATGGCAAGAGAGTGATCATACAACCCAACCACCTCGAAAAAGGCGAACTTTCGCATATCGGCATCGGGGCCTTTGGCCGTAAGCCATCCATCGAAAACCCCGCGATCGAGCAAGTAGGCAATTCGCTTCATTGTCATCTCTCTCTGCTGCTCCATCGATTGATTATAGTCCGGCGACACGAAAACTTTGCCTCCCCTCTCTCTAGGGCAAAATAGTTTGCTCTGTATCATTAAATTGAACAACCAGTCCCTGTCCTCCAAATTGTGGCCGTCCATCAGCTTCCGCATCGATTTCGTGTCGAAATCGAAGCGTTCGGAGAGCTCCGGAGGAGAGTATTGGAGGCATACCGAAGGTTCGAGACATGGAGATGAATGGAGATTGGGGTGATTCAGGTGTCTGCTGAGAACTAGGGTTCGAAAATTCACTTGATCAATTGAAGATGAAGACGAAGACGCCATGGATATAGCTTGAAAACTGAGATCTGAATTCAGAATTACGATTCAGAGTCATCAATATGTATATGTAATCTGTATCTGAGAGAGGTTTGACGATGGAAGCTATTAATCCGCTGTTTTGGTGTGGACGGTAAGTGAAGGAGAAACCTTAGTTGAATTACGCGCGAAGGTTCGGTGGGGACACGCGATCCACCTTCTTTGCTGTCTGATTATGAATAGTTGAACTCGCGGTGAATACACGTGTATAACACTCGCGTATGGGTTGTCCTCTGTATAAAAAAGATTTTTGTTAGGAATTGCAAAAACTCACACCCATGTGAGAATCGTTCCGATTTAAGCGGATTTGAAGACCCGATTAAATAAATGGGACAATATGTGGGAAGGGGAAAAAATTCAGTGGGTTCCGAAGTGGGTATGGGGAAGGGTCGCCCCGCCTCGATTATGTTGTCCCACCCCACTTACATAGTAAATTACATACTTACTCTTATTAATTTATATATATTACACTTATATATCTATATAAATACATATTCACAAGTAAACTTTAGTCTTTTAATTTATTTATTTTTAGTTTTCGTCACATACCAAATGCTAATTTCCTTACCTTCTCGTCTTACTCTTATCTCAACTATGTAAAAAATTAGATATGTTACTTTGATACTTGTACAATAATATTAAGTTAAAAGTTTTAATTAAGAAGTTAAACATTATTTTTATTTCCATAAGATTTTTTTTTTAAAGTGGAAAATCACCCCGCCCCGCCTCGCCCCACTCCTTCTCAGTTTTACCCCGCCTTGTTTAATAATTGGTTATGGGGCGGGTATGAGAGTGACAAAGTTAAACAGAAATTGGGATGAAAAGTGCGATCCCCATCCCGTCACGCCCCATTATCATCCCTAATTTTTGTTTCCTTAAATCCTGAAATAAAAATAGTAAATCACAAATTTTCCAATTTTACCACTTTCTAGAGAAAACTATTCAAACATGTTAGTCCACTAATTTTTTTTTCTTTTGTTAAATAAATATAATAAAAGAAATGATAGAACTAATCTCCTTTGAGTTTATCTAGAATTTTATTTTTGGAATATATGTTTTCATCCTAATAATTGTGTTTTTTGATAAATAAATATTAAAATAAAGTTAAGATAAAAACTCACTAATACTAATATTTATTTGGGTTAATTTCATTTACATTTCCTTAGATATGTTCTAACTTCAATCACACCCTTTCATATTTGAGTATTTTCAATAACACCCCTTGTGGTTTGAGATTCTCATCATTTACTTTTGGGACAAAAATGCCCTTACCAAACACCTACTATCCTTATTCCTAAAAATATCCCTATTCTCAAACACCCATTATCCTTATTCTTACAAATATATATAAAATTCGAAAATAATATATAAAATTCGAAAAATATATATATATAATTTGAAAATAATACATAAAATTCAAAAAAATATATACAACTCGAAAAAATATATAAAATTTGAAAAATATATATATAATTCGAAAAAATATATAAAATTCAATATATAAAATTTGAAAAATATATAAAATTCAAAAATAATATATAAAATTCAAAAAATAAATATGACTAAAAATATATATATAATTCAAAAATAATATATAAAATTCAAAAAATATATACAACTCAAAAAAAAAATCAAAAATAATATATAAAATTTGAAATATATATATAAAATTGTTTAAAATATATAAAATTTGAAAACAGTATATAAAATTCAAAAAATATATAAAATTTGAAATATATATATAATTTGAAAATATATATAACAATTTTATATATTTTTTATTTTTCCAAGCCATCATGGGGATCGTGGGGAAGCACATGATGGTGCCACTTGAGAAATTCAATCTAGACCACTTAGATTGTCAATATATCTTATATGTTTGCTTAGTATTGTACTGAAATAAAGGTAGTTGAGAGATAACTGCATTATTTGCCTTCAAAGAATCAAAGCCTCTATGTTTTATATGTGCTTCTGACACCATTGGTTGGAACTTAAGTGTTGTAGCCTCACACTTCCTTTCTCTATTACGTCTTGTATACTCTTACCATTTATTTTTTCAAAAATAATTATATATATATATATATTTTTGAATTATATATATTTCAAAATTTATATATTATTTTTGAATTTTATTTATTATTTTCAAATTTTATATTTTTTTGAGTTGTATATATTTTTTGAATTTTATATATTATTTTCGAATTTTATATATTGTTTTCGATTTTTATATGTTGTTTTCGATTTTTATATGTTGTTTTTGAATTTTATATATTATTTTGAATTTTATATATTATTTTAATTTTATATATTATTTTCTAGTTGTATATAATTTTTGAATTATATATATATATTTCAAATTTTATATATATTTTTAGGAATAAGTATAGTGTATGTTTGAGAATAGGGATATTGGATGTTTGGGTAAGGGCATTTTAGTCCAAAAAGTGGTCAGAAGGTGTAAATGATAATAATCTCAAATCATAAGGGATGTTATTGAAGATACTCAAATATGAAAGAGTGTGATTAAAATTAAAACATACATGAAGGGGTGTAAATGAAATTGACCCTATTTATTTTTTCATGTATTATGTAATTTTAAAACTATTTTTAAAAGCTTTGTTTAAAATCCAAGTAAAAGGGTGCCTCGTGAATAGAAATCTATATTCAAACGCAGCCTATACAATATATCCATATCCACCCACATGGTATAAACCTTACTCGTAGGCTGCTGATGTCACGGCACACATATACATACAACAACTCACAACGTTGGAATGCGTGACTGTAGACTTATCCCTTATCCGCACGTGGATATGGTTTTGTTAATTTCAATAAATTCCCTATACTAACAAGTTTAATCAACTAACCCCCATGGTGTTCATTTTGTCTCATATACTATTCAATTTTATCATTATGCCCCATTACCTCACATTTTGAGTTAAAATGCCTAAACTACCCTCAATACTATAAGGGAGTTTAGTGAAATCAATAATTTAAAAAATTATTTCTCAAAAATCAATTATATTTTTTGCAAAAATTATAAATTAAAATTATTATATATATATATATATATTTCACAAAAAAATTATTTTTTGGAGGGAGTATATTATTTTCCAAGATATGAATTATTTTTGAATATATATAATATATATTTTTTGGAAAAAAAATCATATTTTGGAACATAATAGTATATATTTTTTGCAAAAAAATATTTTTCGGAAAAGATCATATTTTGAAACATAATAGTATATAATTTTTTGCAAAAAAATTATTTTTCGAAAAAAATTTCATATTTTGGAACATAATAAATATTTTTTCGCAAAAAAATCATATTTTGGAATATAATATATATTTTTTGCAAAAAAATTATTTTCCGGAAAAAAATTCATATTTTGGAACATAATATATATTTTTTCGCAAAAAAAAATTATATTTTGGAACATAATATATATTTTTCGGAAAAAAATCATATTTTTGAACATAATATATACTTTTTACCAAAACAATTATATATTACACAAAATATTTTTTTTGCGAAAAAGTATATATTATGTTCCAAAATATGAATTTTTTCCGAAAAATAATTATTTTGCGAAAAATATATATTATGTTCCAAAATATAATTTTTTTACGAAATTTTATTTTTTTGCGAAAAAGTATTTATTATGTTCCAAAATATGATTTTTTTTGCGAAAAATATATATTATGTTCCAAAATATGATCTTTTTCAAAAAATATTTTTTTTGCAAAAAATATATACTATTATGTTCCAAAATATGAATTTTTTTCCGAAAAATATTTTTTTTGCAAAAATTATATATTATTTTTCCGAAATAATTCATATTTTGGAAAATAATATGCTTCCTCCGAAAAATATTTTTTTTGCGAAATATATATATATATATATTTCTGAATTTATAATTTTTGCGAAAAATATTATTGATTTTTGAAAAATAATTTTTTTAAATAGTTGATTTCACTAAACCCCCTTATACTATTGAGGGTAGTTTAGGCATTTTGACTCAAAATGTGAGGTGAAGGGTCATATTGATGAAATTGAATAGTATAGGGGCAAAGTGGACACAGTGAGAGTTAATTGATTAAACTGAATAGTATAGGGGAGTTTATTGAAATTAACCCGTTCTTTATTGAACTTAGTAAGTGGAAATGGGTATGGACTTTGGGCTGGTTTGACTTGTGCACTTCTTCAACTAATTGGCCCGAGCTTTCAAACCAGTACATAACCATACCGATGCCAAGATTCTGGGCCAGGTTGTGATTAGGGGTGGTAATGGGGCGAGTATCATATTCTCCATCCCCGAACCCGGTTTAATTTTCCCGCCCCGTATCCACCTCGTCCCCGATTATTTTTTTTATTTTTCATCCCGTCCTGTCCCGTGACCCGGTTATCCCTGTCCCGCGCCCCGCGACCTTACTGGATCTGAACCCCAACCACGTCGGCGCCGTCATGGACCGTGGTGAATCGAGCATCGCCGCCTTCGTCCATGGTGGTGGCCCAACCCGTCCGCATTAGGGCTTGCTCTACCAAGTCCTCGTCTGTGCTCGTACGGCTTGACAAGCATTCCAGTGCTGCAGCCATGGCTCAACTCAAACCAAACGTGGTTCGAAACGGGGTTCTAGAAAGAGAATTTTCTAGATAGAGAAAGTAGTGGTGGGTTGGTTCTATAGAAAAGAGACTCAATTGTAGAAATATATACATATACTGTCCTATATGAGTTCAAAAAAATATGTGACAATTCTGCCATCCCACATGGTGTAATTGATATGTGTAGATATAGGCAAGGTCAGAGCCATCCCACAATCAGAGAGAATATTACATGTCAGAACTAAGATTTGGAAAGAGACAGATTAAGCTAGGCAAGGTCATTTACCTAAAATAAAGTTGATCGTCCTTTTTTTTCTTTTTTTTTATTGCGTTAGCCTATTAGCCTTTTCAGTAACAATTTGACAAGTCATACACATGTTTCTCTCTATATATATATAGCTATACATATTCGGGGCAGGGTGGAGGTGACCTATACCCGCCCCGATTAATTTAACAGGACGGGTCCCCGTTGAGGCGGGTTTTTTTGCCATCCCTAGTTGTGATTGCTTTGGGCGGTACTTGAAGTAATTAAGCTCTGTTTGGTTGGAGCCTTGGAGGAAGGAAAAATATATGAAAAAAGAAAGAAAAATGATGAATGAAGCAGGATCATGCATCTCTCATTCTTACAAGCTTAATGGCTAGTGAGTGATCATACATATCTCTCATGGTCACATTTACAAGTATTTCACTACCATATAACTCAAATGTACAAAAGTCTAACAAAATTTGCCACATAATATAAATTTAATCTTAAGAGATAAATTTAATGTCAACTAAAATTTGAGAGAAATATACTGGAAAATTCCTGAAAAATACTAGTATATATGTGGAGATGACAATTTTGCTTTTTAAATCATACTCATCAATAATGAAAATAATTTTTTGAGGTTGAAGATTATGTCATATGATAACAGAAATGAAAAGAATGGAGATGTCTAGGAAAATAAATTAAATACAAAAAACTATTAGTTTTATTCACTATATATACCCCCCCTCCTTGAGGGACATTTCCGATAAATCAAAAGGGCAAAATAGGCATTCATGAATCCAACACTTGTTGCCCAATGTGGCACAAATACTCTTAAACTATTAATTAGTTTTGCCAAGACTTGGAGGAGCACTGTCCTTATAATAGGAGCATAAAATGATGATCCAAACCAAATACCAAGCAGAGTCATGCAATAGACAATGCCACCAAGTCCTTCCTTAATTTGCCAATGCAGGCGTCTCTGAAATTCCACAAGCTAGAAGAAGACGGTTTAGGTGGCCGCCTAAGACCCCGCCCGAAAGGAAGGTGCCAAATTTTGGGGGTCTTATATATATATATATATTTTATTTAATATATTATATATATATTTCTTTTTAAAAATAAATCTTTATATAATATTGTAAAAATTAAATTTTTAGAATGAGTCTTCTTATAATGTTATAAAAAATAAACTTTTAGACAAATGAAAAGACATGGGTGACTATGGTTTCTCTTTTTATTTTCTCATTCATTCTCACTCTCATCAGTGTCATTAGATCAGAGTCTTCAATTTCCTCCTTCTCTCAAAATATTATTACCTTACTTTTTCCTCTTTGTCACATGAATCTCTCTAATCTTATTCTTTCAAGACTCTCGTAACTAAATCATCTCTTAATTCATCAATCGAGAGTCACAAACAATTATATTGTTCGTAGATCGGTGAAACTATTCTCTTCGATTGGTTGGTCTGACCTTATTTTTGTCTCCAGACATCAGGTCACACTAATAGTCTATAGAAAAAAAATTAATGGGTTGATGTTCATGTCTTCTTTTGTTCAAACCATAATACTATCTCTATTTTTACCCCAACATATCATACATTTCTGATATTTACAATGACAACTATTGAAACAAAGGCATTTGGACGGTTGGTATTGTTGTCTCTATCCAACTATCTTGAAGCTATCGAGAAAAAAAAAAAAAACAATACTTGGGAGGCTTTGGGCATTGTACTACCAAATAAGATTTTATTGTTTTATACTAATTTTTTGCCTAAGACTTCCAATTTCACCTAAGGCCTCCAATTTCATCGAGACGACCATGCACACCAGAAACACATGTCTAACATGTATATCAGATAAGGTCATTATTTAAGTTGCCTTTAAAAGAAAACTACGTTTGGTAGGTGCTGATGCTTTCATGTTTTTCAAAAGTAAAGTTGAAACACATGTTTTTGTGATGTTGTGTTGTGAGTCTGATTTGGAAGCATGTTTTGTACTGATACTTTTATTGTAAGAAAAATAAAATTATTTTATTTTATTACTTATTGTTGAAAGTAAATCAACCATCACCAAACACGTTTTGCTTACAAAATTGTGAAGAATAACGAAGCAGAATAAAAAACATAAACCAAACAGTGTTTAAAATAATGAGTTAAGAATTTTTGAACAACTCTTCTCAAAATAAGCTACAATAAAAGTGAAACATAAGTAGATGGGTTTTAATTTTACGAACATACTAAGGCCCTGTTTGGCATAGTTTCCGCTTCTAGCTTCCCGTAGAAGAAAAAGAGAAATAGAAGCTGGTACCCCCCAGCTTCTTTAAAACGCTATTCCAAGGTCCAAAAGCTCTTCTAAAAATTTTGCCAAACATCGTTCAAAACAGGTTTTACCTCCAGGAAGCCAAAAGTAGCGTTTGAAAAGTCAATCCAAATAGGGTCTAAGTCGGTAATTAGGTGATGTAGAAATATATATATATATATATATATATATATATATATATATATGTATATCTATATCTATACTACTATTAAAAGTGTAAAGAATTTCAGTATTTTTGAGTGTTTCAATATTTCAGTGTTTCAGTATTTCAAAGTTCAATCCTATTTTTTTATTATAAATTATAAAAAAAATTGAGGTGTTATATAATTGTAATTAACTATATATGTTAAAAACCTAATTGTAATAGAACACTAAGAATTTTAGTTCTACCATAATTATAGCAAAGCTAATGTATTAATGTTATACAAGTATATATATTTTAGTCTAAAAATAAATTGCCGTGTTATATAATTGTAATTAACTATATATATTAAAGACATAATTCAATGTTTCAGTATTTTAAGGTTCAGCCCTATTTTTTATTTTATAAATTATATAAAAAAATTGACGTGTTATATAATTATAATTAACTATATATATTAAAGACCTAATTGTATTAATGTATTAATGTTATACAAGTATATATATATTTTAGTCTAAAAAAAATCAACATGTTATATAATTGTAATTAACTATATATATTAAAGGCCTAATTCAGTGTTTCAGTATTTCAAGTTTCAACCCTATTTTTTATTTTATAAATTATAAAAAAACATTGACATGTTATATAATTGTAATTAACTATATATATTAAAGACCTAATTGTAATAGAACACTAAGAATTTTAGTTATACCATAATTATAGTAAACCTAATGTATTAATGTTATACAAGTATATATATTTTAGTCTAAAAAATATTGACGTTTTATATAATTGTAATTAACTGTATATATTAAAGACCTAATTGTCAGTGAATAATTTGTCCAATTTGTAAATCCAATTTGCCTAAACGATTCATGAATTGTATCGTTGATTATATAATTTTTTCTTTTTTAGTTTCACTCGATTCCTCCCTTCTTGCAATCTAAATAAGAGAATTGGATTGACTCTTGAAAGTTCTTTTAGTATTAAATTTTAATTAAAGTAGAATTTTATTTGACTAATTTTAACGTTTGTGTTATAATAAAATTTGTGCCAATTAAATTAGATAACCTCTATTTTGATTATGATGTTGTAACAGTCCAAAAATATTACAATTGAGAACAATCTTTTAATATTACGTCTTGTAAAATTTGTGCCAATTAAATTAGATAACCTCTATTTTGATTATGATGTTCTAAGAGCCTAAAAATATTAAATCTTATCTAAATAGGTTTAATATATAGCTAATACTTAAGTTAATCTTATCATAATTTTATATCTATCACAATTTCATGGTTTTAGCATTACTTTTTAAAAAAGTAATAACTTCACCTCTTATCTAATTTTATATCTATCACAATTTCACGGTTTTAGCATTATTTTTTTAAAAAAGTAATAACTTCAACTCTTATCTAAATAGGTTTGATACTTTTTGTCATTTAATTCTTTAAGTTTTTCTTATCATAAATTTATATGTATCTATACCAATATGAAAACTACAAACAATTTCACGGTTTTAGCCTTTTTTCTTTAAAAGGATTAACTTTAATTTTACTAAACCTAATTTACCTTGTTTATAATTCTATCTCTATTCAATTTTTATTTAAATAATAACTTATAAAAAATCTTACTTATTAGCTAAACAATTCCGTCTTTTCTTTCAGTTCTAAATTCCAACCCTAAAAAATAAATAACTAGATTAAGTGGATTATTAAAAGTAACTGTAAAATTATTTTATAAAAATGTAATTTAGCTTATGTATAATTCTACTATCTATTCAACTCTTATCAAAATAGATTTGATCTTATTATTAGTATAATTATACCTCTTATATATTCTTATTCATTCTAAATTCATTCCACGAGAAAACTCTAAATTGGCTTCACAAATTACTAATGAGATTAGGTAGTTTAAAACATTAGAAAGAGAATGTTGGCATAACTGCAAACATCAACTTCAGTATAGTCTTCTTTTCTGCTCGAGACAAAAAATTCTATTTCATAGCTCTGATTTTGATTAAATCTGCAGTATGTCTCTTCTTTTCTTCTCCATATTTTATTTTTTTAAAAAGATGAATTAATTCTATCTATTTTTTAATGTCAGTAGGTATGTCTCCTCTCTTCTTCTCCATATTTTACTTTTTCTAAAAACTTAATTATTTTCTGTCTATTTTTTAATGTATTAGTGTCAGTGTATTTGTTGGTTTTATTTTTTTGTAATTATATTGTAGATGCCAAAATTTGCACAACACACGAATGCATCTTTTTATTTAGATTTTGTCTCTTTTATACAGATACCCTTAATGGGCTTTGAGTCCATTAGGGCAATCTTATTGTCATTACATCATTATTACATCATCATCTTTATTTACAAAGAATGATAAGCTGAAATGGGCCTGATGCCTGATAACTTTGCTGGGTTGTTAGCCCGATGGGCCTGACGCCTGATAACCTTGTTGGGCTGTTAGTTCGATGGGCTTGATGCCTGATGGGCTTCTATGGGTTTGGAAATTCACACACTTACACAGGCCCTCTTATTGGTTGTGGGCTTTCAATCAGGCAAACCCATTACCGAGAAGACAAAGTGTGGGAGGAAGGAAATATATATATATACATCACCCTGTTGGGGTGACGTGATAGGTTCATTAAATAGGACGATTATGCCATCATTAATATTTTGAATTCATGGCTTGTGCCCTTGATTCGCGCGATGGGGGCTTGAGTTTCTGGGAGCACCCGACCGCTTTAAAACTCCAACTTACATTATATCCCGGTTTGATCTCCTTAAATCTAAAGTTTGGGGACAACCCCTGAGGATGTGTAGTAATCACCTGACGGGTTCTAATTTGCAGGCATTATCAACAGAATGACATAATATCATGCTGAGGATCCCGACGCATGTCCTTAAAAGGAAGGCCAAGCGAGCAACGGGCCCTCAAGCGAAGCTTCTGGAGGAGAAAGCCGAAGCTGAGAATCTCCTGGCAGTGGAGAGGTCAATGGTGGAGATGTGCCATTGGGGTGGCAATCAGATATATAAGCGCCTCTGCGACACCGCCCAGTATAGGATCGGGTTTGGCTGGAGCTCATGCTTCAAGGACATCCAGAAACCTATTGAGGAGAGGGACTTCGCCTCAGTGGGGGAACTGGATGAGTCTTTGGGCATTGCTTCGCCGTATGATGATCCGGTTATAGGTCCCGATGACATTCGCTACAGTGAATTCCACACCAAGCCTCTTCCGGGGCCCAAATCCGATTCTGATCCTTCTATTCCCGATGGGACTATTGTTCTTGTGAGCTCAAATGTAGGGGGCACTGATAATGGTACTTAGGATTCTTTATTTGTAAAGCATTTTGTAAGCCTTGGCCATCGTGGCCCATTTTTTAGTGAAAAATCATGGTTCATGTCCAGTTGACTTTTTTCAATACTTAGATTATTTTATTCAAAAGTACTGTGTCTTTTGGGCACTTCAGGCCATAGGAGAGGCATCACCATAGTTGGGTTTATTTTCTTGTGAAATTTTGCTCTTTTCATGAATAATGTTGTGTCTTTCGGGCACTTCAGGCCATGCGAGAGACAAAGCAACACGTGATTTATTTTTTACAAAAATATTGATCGCTTCAGGATCGGTGTTGTGTCTTTCGGGCATTTCAGGCCATGCGAGAGACAAAACAACACTTGATTTATTTTTTACAAAAATATGGATCCCTTCAGGATCGGTGTTCCCATCAGGATCGGTGATCCCTTCAGGATCGGTGTTGTGTCTTTCGAGCACTTCAGGCCATGCGAGAGACAAAACAACTTTTGATTTATTTTTTACAAAAATATGGATCCCTTCAGGATCGGTGATCCCTTCAGGATCGGTGTTGTGTCTTTCGGGCACTTCAGGCCATGCGAGAGACAAAACAACTTTTGATTTATTTTTTACAAAAATATGGATCCCTTCAGGATCGGTGTTGTGTCTTTCGGGCACTTCAGGCCATGCGAGAGACAAAACAACATTTGATTTATTTTTTACAAAAATATGGATCCCTTCAGGATCGGTGATCCCTTCAGGATCGGTGTTCCCTTCAGGATGGGTGATCCCTTCAGGATCGGTGTTGTGTCTTTCGGGCACTTCAGGCCATGCGAGAGACAAAACAACATTTGATTTATTTTTTACAAAAATATGGATCCCTTCAGGATCGGTGATCCCTTCAGGATCGGTGTTGTGTCTTTCGGGCACTTCAGGCCATGCGAGAGACAAAACAACTTTTGATTTATTTTTTACAAAAATATGGATCCCTTCAGGATCGGTGTTGTGTCTTTCGGGCACTTCAGGCCATGCGAGAGACAAAACAACATTTGATTTATTTTTTACAAAAATATGGATCCCTTCAGGATCGGTGATCCCTTCAGGATCGGTGTTCCCTTCAGGATGGGTGATCCCTTCAGGATCGGTGTTGTGTCTTTCGGGCACTTCAGGCCATGCGAGAGACAAAACAACATTTGATTTATTTTTTACAAAAATATGGATCCCTTCAGGATCGGTGTTCCCTTCAGGATTGGTGATCCCTTCAGGATCGGTGTTGTGTCTTTCGGGCACTTCAGGCCATGCGAGAGACAAAACAACATTTGATTTATTTTTTACAAAAATATGGATCCCTTCAGGATCGGTGTTCCCTTCAGGATCGGTGTTGTGTCTTTCGGGCACTTCATGCCATGCGAGAGACAAAACAACATTTGATTTATTTTTTACAAAAATATTGATCCCTTTAGGATCGGTGATCCCTTTAGGATCAGTGTTATGTCTTTCGGGCACTTCAGGCCATAGGAGAGACAAAACAACATTTGATTTATTTTTTACAAAAATATGGATCCCTTCAGGATCGGTGATCCCTTTCGGGCACTTCAGGCCATGCGAGAGACAAAACAACATTTGATTTATTTTTTACAAAAATATGGATCCCTTCAGGATAGGTGATCCCTTCAGGATCGGTGTTGTGTCTTTCGGACACTTCAGGCCATGCGAGAGACAAAACAACTTTTGATTTATTTTTTACAAAAATATGGATCCCTTCAGGATCGGTGTTGTGTCTTTCGGGCACTTCAGGCCATGCGAGAGACAAAACAACTTTTGATTTATTTTTTACAAAAATATGGATTCCTTCAGGATCGGTGTTCCCTTCAGGATCAGTGTTGTGTCTTTCGGGCACTTCATGCCATGCGAGAGACAAAACAACATTTGATTTATTTTTTACAAAAATATTGATCCCTTTAGGATCGGTGATCCCTTCAGGATCAGTGTTATGTCTTTCAAGCGCTTCAGGCCATGCGAGAAACAATGCAACACTTAGTTTGTTTTTGGAACTTTGATCTCTTCAGGATCAGTGTTGTGTCTTTTGGGCGCTTCAGGCCATGCGAGAGACAATGCAACACTTAGTTTGTTTATTTTTGGAACTTTGATCTCTTCAGGATCAGTGTTGTGTCTTTTGGGCGCTTCAGGCCATGCGAGAGACAATGCAACACTTAATTTATTTTTGGAACATTGATCTCTTCAGGATCTGTGTTGTGTCTTTCGGGCGCTTCAGGCCATGCGAGAGACAATGCAACACTTAGTTTGTTTTTGGAGCTTTGATCTCTTCAGGATCAGTGTTGTGCCTTCGGGCACTTCAGGCCATGCGAAAAACAATGCAACACTTAATTTGTTTTTGGAACTTTGATCTCTTCAGGATCAGTGTTGTGTCTTTTGGGCGCTTCAGGCCATGCGAGAGACAATGCAACACTTAATTTATTTTTGGAACATTGATCTCTTCAGGATCTGTGTTGTGTCTTCGGGCACTTCATGCCACGCGAAAGACAATGCAACATTTAATTTATTTTTGGAACTTTGATCTCTTCAGGATCAGTGTTGTGCCTTCGGGCACTTCAGGCCATGCGAAAGACAATGCAACACTTAATTTGTTTTTGGAACTTTGATCTCTTCAGGATCAGTGTTGTGCCTTCGGGCACTTCAGGCCATGCGAAAGACAATGCAACACTTAATTTGTTTTTGGATCTTTGATCTCTTCAGGATCAGTGTTGTGCCTTCGGGCACTTCAGGCCATGCGAAAAACAATGCAACACTTAATTTGTTTTTGGAACTTTGATCTCTTCAGGATCAGTGTTGTGTCTTTTGGGCGCTTCAGGCCATGCGAGAGACAATGCAACACTTAATTTATTTTTAGAACATTGATCTCTTCAGGATCTGTGTTGTGTCTTCGGGCACTTCATGCCACGCGAAAGACAATGCAACACTTAATTTATTTTTTACAAAAATATTGATCCCTTCAGGATCGGTGATCCCTTCAGGATCAGTGTTATGTCTTTCGGGCACTTCAGGCCATGTGAAAGATAAAACAACACTTGATTTATTTTTTACAAAAATATTGATCCCTTCAGGATCAGTGTTTTGTCTTTCGGGCACTTCAGGCCATGTGAAAGACAGAACAACACTTGATTTATTTTTTACAAAAATATTGATCCCTTCAGGATCGGTGATCCCTTCAGGATCAGTGTTATGTCTTTCGGGCACTTCAGGCCATGTGAAAGACAAAACAACACTTGATTTAATTTTTACAAAAATATTGATCCCTTCAGGATCGGCGATCCCTTCAGGATCAGTGTTGTAGCTTTTTTACAAAAAGATGAAAGTATGAGTAAAACTTAGCCCTTTACGGGTAGTACCTCTTCAGGAGAGAGATGTTGATCCCGAAGGGGCTGACGACACTGATGGAGTCAGACGCTTTTGATCAAACGCCTGGTCCTTTGATTGGGATTCAATGCTCTCCAAGACTGTCCGCTTTCGCCTGACGGTTTCCTCTTCTTCGATCCTCAGGTATCCTTGGGCTCTAGAGTTTAACTCCCCAATGCCCGATGGCGGGCGCTTCACCAAGGACTGATGGAACTTCGTCCCTGGAATAAGGGCCATCCGGACGGCCTCAACAGCAGAGTGCTGGTCACAGTTACCGACAGAAGAAGACTCAATGTAGAAACGGGATAGAAAGCTCTTCAGCGACTCTCCTTTCTCCTGGATCATGGTGAAGAGGCAGGATATGGCTTTCTTCTGTCTCTTGTTCCCATAGTATTGGGCAATGAAGAGCCTGGTCAACTGTTGCCAACTACCGATAGATCGAGGCGGCTGCTTCCTGAGCCATAATGGAGCTGCATCGGCGAGACTCGTGGAAAACACTTTGCATAGCAATGACTCGTTCTCAGCGTACATGATCATCTTCTGATGGACCTGGTAAATATGCTCCTCGGGGTCCTTGGTACCATCGTAGGGGTTGAATTGAGGCATGACGAACTTCCTTGGGAAAGGTTCCCGGGTTATCTCAGGGACGAAGGGTAATTGTACCAGCTCAGTAGACGCCTAGGCGGCCAGGTCATCGATGGATTGTGCTCTTAGATCCCCGAGGATTCTCCTCTGGAATTCGTCCATCATTGCTTGAATCTTCTGTGGGGTAATGGATTCGTCGGCTGCGGGGGCCTTTCTTGAACGCCGGGAAGATTCGGCGTGCTATTCCGGTCCGTCGCTACCTCGCTGGTTCAGAGAATGGTCAAGCACTGCTGCTGGAGGGTCGGGCGCTACTACCGAAGGAGCAACTGGTGGTGGAGCCAACCTATCCATGAGCTCTGCATTTTGTTTCTCCAGAGCCAAGTTGCGTTCCTCAACTGCCATTAAGCGTCGAAGGATTTGCTCCATAGATTGGGGAACTCCCGCACGACTATCCGCAGTGGTTGGAACGTCTGCTTGCCAACGAGTAACTGGCATCTTTGCCCAAGAAGTAGTGAGTGGAGATTTCAGGAGGCAGTGAAGAATAATCGGAGGTTGAACAATAAAGCTCAGTTTTAAGAGATGGGAAGAAGGAGACGCTTCCCACAGACGGCGCCAATGTGTAGATGCCAAAATTTGCACAACACACGAATGCATCTTTTTATTTAGATTTTGTCTCTTTTATACAGATACCCTTAATGGGCTTTGAGCCCATTAGGGCAATCTTATTGTCATTACATCATTATTACATCATCATCTTTATTTACAAAGAATGATAAGCTGAAATGGGCCTGATGCCTGATAACTTTGCTGGGTTGTTAGCCCGATGGGCCTGACGCCTGATAACCTTGTTGGGCTGTTAGTTCGATGGGCCTGATGCCTGATGGGCTTCTATGGGCTTGGAAATTCACACACTTACATATATGTATTAGCTTGAGTTCAAAAGATTGTTTTAGGACGGAAAAGATGATGATTTCAAATATTGAGAATTACTTTCATTTTCTATTTTTTCTTCTCTTTTTCACTTTTCTATTCTTTTTTATTCATTATGATAATACTTTCTATTCTTTTTGATATATATATATATATATATATATATATATACATAGTTGCATACTTTATCAATTCCATTTAATTCAAGTGGTTCTTTATATATAATGATGCACGATCACTGTTTTGTTGCTATTATTATTTTTTTAAAAAAATTATAGTTATATTTCTGTAGTTTGCTATTCCTTCAAATATTTTGGTTATATATGGTAGGGAAGAGATAGAAAGAATATTTTGTATATAATTGGTTATATATTAGTTTGAGTTCTTATTCCCTCACTATTTTACTTTTCATTATATTAGTTTTTTTCCTTTTCATTATATTAGTTTGAACGATGATTTTTTTTAGTGTTTTAAATTTTTACAGATTACTTTGAGTTTAAGGAATTGAATTTGATAGCATAATTTATATTCTTTTATCCTTTTTAATATACTTGATATTTGGTTTTCAATATATTAATCTGAAAATTGTTTTATTCTTTTGTTTCAGTTAGGAAAATCTTCAATTTTGTTAATGTCTATATATATCTATTATAAATATTTTTTTATTTATATATAAATATTTTAGTTCGATTTTTTTTTATAAATCTTCTTTATTTATATATTATCATACGTAATTAATATCACAAAACTAATATTATAAAAAATGTTAAATAAATCAATTATATGTAGGGAAAAATGCAATTAACCCCCTTGAACTATGGAGGTATTGCAAGAAACCCCCTTAAACTAATAGTTTGTTGCATTTAACCCCTTCAACTAAGCTTCCTTGCGCCCCCAAAAAGGAAGTTTCAATATTTTATATATAATTTATTTTATGAGAGATTGAATTTGAATCACAAGTTCACAACCCATTTGATAGTTCAACACATTTCATAGAATTATCACATTCTTCTCCTTATAGTCATCTCTTTGAACCGGATCAAAGTTTGAGGAAGAAATTTTGGGGAGAAGGATATATATATAGAGAGAGAATAAAAGAGGCAGATATATATATATATATATATATATACATATTTATATCAAAGAGAGGTGATTTTGAGAAGTTGTGGAAAGAGATGAAAATTTTGTTATGGGATGATCCATTGATGCCCAAAAATTAAAAGGTGAGGAAGATTGACCTCACTCGCGACGGCTATTCCATTACCAATAAGAATGTTATAGCATCCCGAAATTCAGTAAATTAGGGTTTCAATTATTTGCATGAATTTGGATTTATGATTTTTTAGTGTCAATCATTGTGGGCTGGCTTTCTGTTTAGTGAGATTATGGAGATTATTCTGTTGAATTGTTTAGATTATTTGCACAAATTGAGGGATATTTGGGGCCAATAGATGTAGGGTTTTCAATTTAAAGAAGTGATATGCAAACGATGGCAATAAAGTCTTTTAACTAAAATATGAGTGTCACGTACCATTTTACCGGTAATATTCCACCGGAATGTGACCAAAAGGAGTGGGTTGCAACAAAACTCTATAGTTTAGGGGATTAATTGCAATTTTTATAGTTTAGGAGGGTTTGTTGCAAGGTTAGCAATAGTTCAGGGGAGTTTATTGCATTTTAGCCATATATATACATAGGAATAGATGAATTATGATGAATACATAGGGGTTTATTTCTATAGACTTGACAGAAATCATAATGAATAGATGAATTATATATCATATATTGAAAATGAATTGCCAATAAAACATAACAAATCTCCATAGTGCTATTTATACCTTATGTTTTATAGTAATATATCTCTCAAAAAGGCCATAAATGTCAAATTATGTTTTAAAATTTCTTATTTGTTATTAAATTTTTTTCTTAGCCTTAATTAATAATTTTTTTGTTTTCATAGTTGACATATATGGACACATAAATATGGTGTAATTAGTTTCAATAAACACCTCAGCATTCATTTATGTACATGTACACTTGAATTCTCTGTAATTGTTTCTCTTTCAATTTCTATCTTTCATTTGTATGTTTATTCACCGTTTTTGGTATATTCAATAAATAAAATATAATTTATATTTTTTAGTTTTATTTCATATTTCATATTTTTTATTTTTTATTTCAATATATATCTCATAATCTATATATTTTTTAATTATAAGTTGGTTTCTCTTTCAATTTGTTCTTTTTTTCCAACTTTTTTTTGTCCCTTTGTATATGTAATTACTATTCTTTTAGTTTTAATATATATACATTGTAATTTTAATATCTTTTGTTTACTATTAGTTTCTTTTTATTTATTGATTTTTTAAAAAAATATTTTTATATTTTATGTTTCTAAATTTAACTTGATAGGTATTGTGGTCTAATCAAGTTAAATTTATTTCTTTTTCCTGTGTATGAATTTATATAAATTCTATTCAAATATTATTTTTATGCATTCTTATATAATCATTTTTCTAAATATATTATTGTATTTAATATTCATATTTTGAGTATTCTATCCATGTTATGGTTAAATTTATTTTTTGTATTACTTTGTTTATATTAAATATGCTATGAAAAAAATACTTAATTTGAGTTATAAATTATCGGAAATTGAGGATTACTTATGTGCATCGCAGGTACCTTTTGCTAGTATATATATATATACTATCAAATAAACCTTACATGAATACTAAAAATGAATGGATTAACTAAAATTACGAAACAAGTGTATAAGGAAACAATCACAAAAGTCCTCTTCAATTTGGAAATTACGTTCCGTGCTTGGTACAGAACTTTGAAAATTGGTCTGGGACAGTTTTTTGAGAACAAGAACAAATATCAAAGAACAATTTTTTCAATTTAAAATTTCGTTTGGCTAGTAAAATTACAAAACAGTTTTCAAAAAATAAAAATTCAAAAATCAACTTGGTTGCATTTATTATGTAAATAAAACAATTCTATAGTACAATATAATAAATTAGAAAATATTAAACATTCTCAAATTATAGGATATTATAATATTCTCATAATACTAAGAACAAGAAACAAATAACACACATTTAATAAAACATTTGAAACAAATGTTTTCTATAATAAATTACATATTTTTGTCTCATAAATTTAAACTAATATATAAAATTTTATATACTAGTATTAAAATTTATCTTATATTAATTAAAAATATTTTATTAATTAATATAATATACTATTAATATCAAGTAATATATTAATAAAATTATATATAATAAATTATATAATTTGGTTTCATAAAATTAAACTAATAAAATTTTATTATTTAATATAATATATTATTAATATCAATTAATATATTAATAAAATTATTTATAATAAATTATATATTTTTGGCTCATAAATTCAAACTAATATATAAAATTTTAGGGTAAATTACTCTGACCTCCCCTGAGGTTTCGCATAATTACTCTTAGATTAAAATTTGTGTAAATTTACTCTGACCTCCCCTGTAAAATTAATAGTACACTAATATTTTTTGTGCATTTACTAAAGTACCCCTAACTTAAGTATTTTAAACTAAAGTAATTTATGATTTGCATGTTTAATGTACTCATATCATTTTAAATACTAAAATACCCTTCATTTGACAGCCAAAACATCCTTATCGCTTCCCAAACAAGTTGGTGATATTATTTTAATATTTTTGCCACTCTCAAGGGTAATTTTTAATTTAAATGTTATTGTTCTTTCTTAATTTTATAAAGCTAACTTCATTTAACAGTAAGGTTACCTAAACCAAAGTTAACAAAACCATAACGTAATTTTATGTCATAGTAAATTACTTCAATTTAAAGCACTTAAGTTAGAGTACTTTAGTAAATGCGCAAAAATATTAGTTTAATATTAATTTTACTGGGGATGTCAGAGTAAATTTATATTAATTTTAATTTGAGAGTAATTATGCAAAACCTCAGGGGAGGTCAGAGTAATTTACCCAAAATTTTATATTAATTAAAAATATTTTAATATTAAACAATATTTTATTATTTAATATAATATATTATATATTTAATAATAGTATTGTTTATAATAAATTATATCCATTTGTTTCATAAATTCGAACGAATATATAAAAATTTATTTATTAAAAGTTATATTATATCAATTAAAAATATTTTATTATTTAATATAATATGTTATATATTTAATGATTATATTATATAAAATAAATTATACATTTAAATATGAAACATTCCATGTTAGTGAACACACTCTTGTATTATTGAACTTGAATTTCCAAAAACTGTTTTACGAAACAACTTGCCAAGTAAGAAATTTTAGCTGTTTTATATTTTTTGCAACTCAAAGTACATAAAATTATTTTTATAGTTCCATACCAAGTAGGTCCTAGGTGATGTATTTTAGTATTTCCAATATTTAATATTTATTTTTTTAATTTATGAATTAGATTTTAAATTTAAATACAATCCTACTTGAATTCTATAAAATTCAATTCAACTTGAATTATACCTACAAAATTTATTCTACTTGAATTCTATACCTATAATATATTGGTAATAAACTTATTTGTATTAATATTCTATCACCAAAACTCAATTTAACATTTATATTTCACATTGAAACTTAAAATTTTATATATTATTCTGTACTAGACGTGCAAACAGACTACGCTTTAAAAAGCAGCAAGGGAAAAGACTTCGAAAAATCTATAAGATCTTTTTCATGTAGCCCTATTTTTTAAACCTAATCTATCTATACTACTATTAGAAGTACAAAAAAATCAGTATTTCAATATTTATACTATAGCTTTTTAAATTTTCTCTTTAGTTTATAAATTATAAACCCAATTGTACTTGAACTTTATTACTACAAATGTATTGTAATTTACTAATCCTAATTATAACATAAGATCATTTTTAATTTTTAAAATTATATGGTGTTTTCAAACCAAATATAATTAACATCTAATTCTAACAATTCAGTTGGTTTTAATTATATATTCAAGATCCTTATTGTAGTTGTACGCTAATATAATATATAATTTATATATTAACGGTAAACCAATTATACTTAAATCTTATTACTATAATTTAATTGGTATTTATATTATAATTGGTTAAATTTTGTTTGTTAATTTTCGTCTTACAAACCTCATTATTGATTATAATTAAACTATATTACAACAATTTATTAAAATTAATAATCCTAATGGTATTATAAGACAAATTTTAGATTTTATTTAATTTGTTTTTTAAAAACTATATATTATTATTAGACCAATTATACGATTACATTCATCTCAACTCAATTACAAATCCTAATAGTAGTTGTAGTCTAATATATTTCATATATTGATGATATATCGATGGTAAACCAATTGTACATAAACTTTACTATTGTTGAGAAAAAGATGGCTTTAATAAATATAATTCATTATTAATTAACCACTGCATAAAGAATTCATTAATGTAAGTATGTAGGCCATGAAGTATGAATCCTCTACAGCTTTGACCAAGCCGTTGAATAATTTGAAGGGATTATTAAAGAATTCACATGATTAATCAGTATTTAACTCTATAGTAAAACGTTAAAAGACTTTGGGATTACAAATTTAATGCTCATTCCTAATTTATATAAATTATTACAAATACAAATTATTAATAAAACCTAATCCTTATTTGGACTATATTGAAAATAAGCTAAAAAACCTAATTGCAGTAAAAGACTAACATTTTAATTATTTTTTATATTTAATATTATATTATTTAATTTTTAAATTATATATTACCTCCAAACCAATTATACTTAATCTTCATCACTACATTAATTCAATTGTAATACAACTTCCTAATTATACTAAAGCAATCACTGAATCCTAATATATTATGTATACTATATATATATTATAATTCATGTTTCCCTTTTAAATTCTATTTCTGATTTAAACGTGTTTCCTTTTTAAATTTAGTTACCTTATATATGAACGTTTCCTATGTATATATATATATATGAAAACAGGCACAACCAGTCTAGAAAGAAATCAGAGAAACATGCCGCCGAGACAAAATCAAAACATGCCGCCAATTCGACGATCAATGCGATTGCAGGAGAGACAGGAGAGACAGCATCAATACATGCTATTGCAGGAGAGACAGGAGAGACAATATGAATACATGCTTGCACAAGCAGGGCAGCATCAGTATAACAGGAACCAGAACCAGAACCAAATTTTTGTGGATCGTACACATCCTTACGGGCGCCCTACGCCTACTACTACTACTCACTCCGGTGGTGATCTTCACGAGCATGGGCAGCCCGGGAGATCGTCTACTGCGGGACTTGTGGAGATTCGGGAGCCAACTACTCACTCCGGTGGTGCTCTTCATGAGCATGGGCAGGCTGCTTCTTTCATGTTCAGCAATCATAGGAGGCGTTCGTCTACTCCTACGACCACTACCACTACTACTCACTCCGGTGGTGCTCTTCATGAGCATCGGCAGGCTGCTTCTTTCATGTTCAGCAATCATAGGAGGCGTTCGTCTCCTCCTACGACGACTACCACTACTACTCACTCCGGTGGTGCTCTTCATGAGCATGGGCAGGCTGCTTCTTTCATGTTCAGCAATCATAGGAGGCGTTCGTCTACTCCTACAACGACTACCACTACTACTCACTCTGGTGGTGCTCTTCATGAGCATGGGCAGGCTGCTTCTTTCATGTTCAGCAATCATAGGAGGCTTTCGTCTCCTCCTACGGCGACTACCACTACTACTCACTCCGGTGGTGCTGTTCATGAGCATGGGCAGCCCGGTGCTGCTTCTTTCATGTTCACCAATCACCGTAGGAGGCCTTCGTCTACTGCGGTACCTGTCCAGATTCGGGAGCCAACTGCACATGGATTTTCTTCATGGGGTAATTTCTACCATCTGTGCCTTATGTTCTATTAGTTTGTTGTTTTGCAAATTCATACATATTAAATTTTTTTTTTGACAAGTAATTCTCATACATATTAATATTATACAGAATATGTCATTGTATTTTGAACTTATTTGTTGTTTGCGAAATCATAAATCGAAGATGCCAGTTTGTGATATTTAGTAGTCTTTGGCTAGATTATAGACAGATAGAAAACTCAGGCTAGCTAGGTAAATCTTTTGTAGTGAATTGAACTCATGTGTCTTCTACTATTTTTGTGTTTAATTTCATGTTTGGTTCAGTGAATTTATTACTCGTAATTAGTATATATTATGGTTGTGAATTGAGGACTGATTGAACAAATTGTCAATTTCTTTAATATACAGAGAGTTCGGTACGTGGAAGTGCAGTAGAGACAGGGAACAGACCAGACTACTACCAGCATGAAGATATCGACATAAGATCAGGAAGAGGTCAACCTCCTCCTCCAGTTATTCCAATGACCATAAATACTAGTCTCGGGTCCATACTTTATTTTCGAGAAGAGGTATGTTACTTAGTATTACTACTTCTTTTAATTCGTCTTTAGTTAATCGTATACTAATAATTATTTCCCAAAAATATTGTTTGCAGGAGGTAGCCTTCCTGGATCCTTCCGATGATTACGAGTCGTACGAGAGCTTCCCAGAAGATGAAACTGAACCTGTTTCTGAAAAGGTATGCACATTAATAAGTTCAGTTATTAAAGTATTTTCTGTGGTAGTCGAGGGCACTATATGTATATTAGCTTAAATTTCATTTCCTACACACACAAACACGAGTTAAAAGACTAATTATCATCTGAAAATCATAGTAGACATGTTTTCATCTAACTAAGAGGACATGTATTAAACTTTGCAGCATGTAATTGATATGGAGGAAATGATGGAAAATCACCTCAGCAAACGAATCCATGTTTCATCTGCAAATCCGGAGGAAGAAGCTGAAATCTGTGTTATATGCCAGGTAGGAAAATGTTTAATTATTGACATTTATGTTTGGCTTGATTTTAAGGCAACTGATGATCCTGTTTATGTGACAACTGATAACAAATGCCATAAAATTTTTCAGGCTGAGTACGAAAATAATGAGGTTATTGTGGGACTTGCATGCGGACACGATTATCATAAAGACTGCATGAAGACATGGCTCCTTCAAAGGAAAGTTTGCCCCGTCTGTAAAGCTACAGCTTTATGATATGATAGATATAGAAATTTTTAGAGGCATGTGGTGTGGATGAATTTTAGGCTAGTTCATCTCAAAAGGCTTGTTTCATGTATTAACTATCTCAAAATGCTGGTATTATGTTATCTTTGTACATAGATTTACTCCTGATAGAGAACCCAAAAAGAAAATAGATATAGCCATGTTAAATTGAATAATCTCTGTTTTGGTAAGGAGTTTACCTTCTGCTGGGATCAATTGCAATTTCAGTAGTTCTTCAATTTTTTTACATATAATTGCAAAACTGCATTGCTTGAACAATTCCCTGGTCCTCTGAGAACAAGCAGCAGCTGCAAAAACAAATATGTTATTTGTCAACACAGATGACACTCGGATGAAACTGAAGGTGCATTAAAAAATAGGAACATGATAAGCATCCCTTAGCTCAGAATCAGCATGACCCAGCAGATCGCCGATGGCTTCGAAAAAAGTTCAGAATGATCAAGGTGAAAACTAATGTATGTTCTCAATAAACATCCTGAAAGGGGATAGCCAACCTTAACTAAACATTTCTTCACAAAAGTTCAACCAGATGACAAGCTCCAGCTTGGTAGCAAACTTTGCACAATGAAAATGGGATCAATCTTTCATTCCATTAGCATAATACAATATCTAATCAACCATTTATGTGAACGAAAACATCAAATTGAAGTACAATGGAAGTAGAATATCTTAATACATTTTGGAATCCAATCCTGAGCAATCACATATAAAAACTACATCAAGGTAAGTAAGAAGACAAAAGAATGCAAGAAAAATCGATCCTAAAATTTGGAGCCTCAACAAAACTACACAAATTTTGAGTGTCACATACTATGAAAGTACGATTTTGTTGCCTCTTTGTAATTCTAATCCTGAGATAATCAAACACGTCCCACAACCACATTGAAATGGGAACTCGACGTGGCCTCATGCTTTAGATTATGAGGAACAACAGCCAACCTTTTTCACGGCTGATACATCATCTTTGCCACCAACATTAATGGTCTGTCCCTTGGGCAAAGCAGCCGGATCATCCCCAATATCAAGAGCCTTTCTGCTAACAACACGATATATCTGACTAAGCACTTCTGTGAAAGCATTTTCCACATTCAGAGACTCCAGAGCAGAGGTCTCCATGAAAAAGGTGTTTTCTCTTTCAGCAAATGACGTGGCATCCTCGGTGGAAACAGCCCGCAAGTGACGCAAATCTGCCTTGTTCCCGACTAGCATGATCACAATATTAGCATCTGTGTGATCTCGTAGTTCCTTTAGCCATCTCTCTACATTCTCAAATGTGACATGACGAGTAACATCATAAACAAGCAATGCACCAACAGCTCCTCGGTAGTATGCACTTGTTATAGCACGGTATCTAAAACACACAATTTGAAGTGAGAAGATGATTTATTATGAAAAGAACATATAACTAGTAAGAGACTGTTGTTCTGTTGATTACCATGTAAACAACACGGCATAAATATATAAGAAGAGAAATTAAATTGAAGATAACAAGGGCAACAACATAAGGGAAACGACAAATAACAAGTCATTTTGAAATCAGTATTTGAGGGTTCCTTGTTATACATACATATAACCAGCAATGAAAGGTAAAACATGATACTCAGAGTTCTGAAATCTCTTCTTGTTATATAGTTGGTTCCAAAACGTCCAAGGCATTGTTGGAAAGGAAAAACACCTCGTTTAATTGCTGACGCTGATAAAATCATTGACTACTTGTCTACTCAATTTCATATAGTTACTCTATGTTGGTTAGTAATGTGGTAGTTTTGACATTCCAAATGTTTAATTTCTATCTTCATCCAAGTCAACCGGCATCGAGCAAAGTAAAAACATTGCAGAATAGCAGATATGACAATCAGGGAGTTGTCATTCGATTTACTCTACTCATCACTAAAATATACTTGCTAAACTCGTCACATCCCATGCATATACCCTTCCAGCTTAACATGGAGTACGAAGACGTATGACATTTGCTTTGCATGGACAATTGGCACTTAAAAACACACATTTGCTTTGCATGGACAATTGGCACTTAAAAACACACCACGAACAAAACAAATCCACAAGCAAACAAGCAAACAAAGGACTTTAATAGAACTGTCTAGAAACAATCAACTTATTCTAATATCTGAACAATAGATAAATTACATTACAAGCATTTCTTGCTACGAAATTCATTTGGGTGTGTTTAGTCATTGCCTCAAGTTTGAATGGATTTATCAATATTATCTGAGCCAGATATTCACAAACCATGGGCCAAACAACAGACGATAAAAAATTGCAAATTTACTACTAATCTCCTCAATTTAATAATAAATAGAAAAAATCAGATCTGAGAGAGGATAAACACAAAACTAAAGTACAATGCCCACACACACAGATCATAAAATCAAGCATTATCTATACAACCACACACACAATAATAACAAAGAAACAACAAAATTCATACCATTAACATCTATGATCATCTTACAAAAAACTAAATTTCGAAGAATAAGATCCAGAAGTGGTTGGGATTTTATAATCAAAGCATAAACCTCGCATTGCATGAGTAATGTATACACACAGGTCTGTATATATATACATATATATGATATCATATATTAGAGGTGGCTAAAAATGAGATGAGATCTGTACCTTTCTTGGCCGGCGGTGTCCCAAATCTGAGCCTTGACGACTTTGTCATCAACGTGAATGCTGCGAGTGGCGAATTCGACCCCGATTGTGGATTTGGACTCGAGGCTGAACTCGTTCCTGGTGAATCTAGAGAGAAGGTTGGATTTGCCGACGCCGGAGTCGCCGATCAGAACCACTTTGAACAAGTAATCGTAATCGTCGTCGGCTCTATATGCCCCCATTTACGATAAATCTGTTATACAAAATGTATATATATATAGATAGTTATAGATCCTAACAAGAAATTTAAATCAAAATGTGAGATTTTGGAGAATTTTAGAGAGAGAAAGATTGGTAATTTAGAGAGAAAGAGGGGCGGGTATTAGGGATCCGCTCCTCAAACGTTCCTAGCTAATGCGCTCCCGGTAAAGATAGATAGCAACGATATAATTTTGGGATAGAGATGGAGGACAGAGGAAGAGGTGTTTAAAACCAACCTTCTCAGTAATTTTTTAATATATCTTTTTTTGTATCATTTAATAATATGAACTGGACTCTTTGGGAAAAAAAAAAAAAAAAAAAACTGGACTCTTGTGACCAATGTTATTATAAGGAATTTAATTTTGATCTGGCGTCCTGTGAAATTTTCACGCGAAAGTATTCGTATCATTGAATTTTTGTTACACAAATAGCATTTAAAGTTTGGATGGAGGAAATGTATCATTTGTGACATACGCATATATATATATTATACACAATTGTTCTATAATTATTATTATTTTAAATTAATGATATAACAAGTAGCTTTGTGGGAAAAATGATAGCTTGTGGAAGGTTAAAGCAAATTATATATAAAAAACACGCGTGAGTTGAACTTTACAACTCACGCAAATCACATTCACATTTTTACCTGATCACATTCACATTTGATAATTGACTTTTCCTTATGCACAAGTTCATCCTTTTTTTTTCTGTTTTTTTTTTATTCAAGTCCTTCCACGCAATTTCCTATTCTCATCTTTAAGAACTTATTTTCCCTATCTATAGAAAGACGACCATGAATCTAATCTTTAACCATAATGTCAAACAATGACTCACACTTTCCCAAGTTGTATGTACATATTTGTTTAAAAAAATTTCATATATTCCAGAATATAACTACAAAATAGATTACAATAATTCCATAGGTGTTTAATAGAAAATTCTTAAATCTACTAGAGACAATTTTCTAAAAGTAGGCTTTTTCTATAACCAAGTTTTCTGCAAACGAATCAAGCAGATTTTCTATATGATTTTCAAATTTTCAACTTTCAAAATCTATTTTTGAAGTTACAAACCAAGCCTACCCTAAAATTTCTGAACACAATTTTGATAAAACAATGTCTGGTCCCATATCAAAACCCAGCAAGTCAAATGGAGTAGAATGCATCCTCTCCTCTTAATTCATCTCCGTCGCTAGCCATGATAACTGACAACCGTTTATACATCTAAACAGAGAAAGCGACATTCGACAACGATAAAAATTCACTACAACAACCATAAGAAGACCAGTTGATAAATTAGGTACAACAAAGTGAAGCTCACTGATGCCATATGATTAGCTCAAAAGTAAAGCTGAAAGTAAAACTGTCCCTAACCCACCTAATTGGACCAACCAAAAACATATCGTACAATTGTTATAATGTCATCTACATCTCACAAAAGACGCTTACACAGCTGTAGTGTAGCTTATGAGTGTGAGGTCTGATGTCTGAAACAGGAAATTAGTACCACATTGGACAAACAATTGACACCCTCACATCTTGATTTCCATGTTACATTTTTATTATAATTTCTTACCGCCAACATCTTACATCTTTCATCAATCAATACAACATTGAGTTTTCACCTCTCAGCGCATCCAAAAGAATAACCTAAATTGAGGTGGACTGACTGAACAAGTACAAAAATGACATTGGTATACTCGGGAGTAGGATAGTGAAACAAAAAAAAATATATATAAATTGAGGCATTAAGTTACAAAACTGTATTGAGGGCAAAGACTTCAGTCCTTGGGCTTATTCCTCATCATTTTGCGCTTGTTAGCATCCAGGTATCTCTTTCGTAATCGGATGTTTTTCGGTGTAACCTGCATAACCCACAGGGCCTATGATTAACTTTGAATTCTATAATCTAATAAAATTTTAGGAAAATATAAGGTCAGAGATGCTATAAAATCAGAAATTTCCCAGAATTTATGGAGAAATACAAGTGTTCCGTCAAAAGATCAGAAGAACCGTAACAACACTGTAACTAGTCCAGGATGTGTAATAATACCAGCTAATCTATTCAATTTTCTTCTCTATTTCACAACTCACTACTAGATTAGATTTCAAGGAAACAGGTTACATATGCTCAAGTCAGATTCTCACATGATTATTAGCTTCTTCAAGTATATGACAAAAATTCTATGACATTCATCACAGCTAGAAGACTAACAAGGAGCTTACCTCAATGAGCTCATCAGAAGCCACATACCCAATTGCCTCTTCAAGAGTCATCTGAAGCCATATGCATTCATATGTTAGTACTACACATCAGTTAAAATCCAGTGTCATATTTACTTTTCTCATTTTACGACATTACTTGATAAAAGCTATACATGTTTATCAACAGCTTGATTCCATTAGGGTTGCATTCTATGGTGGGAAATTTCTTCAAGTAATCATATCCATGATTTCTTTAAAGTCAATTTCCTAAGACTGACACACAATGGTCGGTCTAGCACCTCTACATTTCCACGTCTCTAATACTAGAGGGTAAGAACATATATCAGATACAAGGCTTAAAAAGAATCTTGGTTTCTTTCAATAGCTATGTCTTGCACCCGACTGTTGAGAAAAGGGATGACATAAATGGAGAGAAATAGAACCAAGAACCAAGAAGCTAATGTTTGAAGAACACATACAAGACGAGGAGGAGATAGCTTCACATTTTCATCCTTGTTAGCAGACCGCATATTGGACAGTTCCTTAGCCCGTACTGGGTTGACCTGTGACGGACATCAATTTGAGATGAGAAAACTTCATCCCACTATGTATATATGTGTTGAGAAAAAAAGAATACTATTTCTTACATCAAGATCCGTATCTCGTGAATGTTCACCAACAATCATGCCATCATATGCCTGCATACCAAGAACCACCCACAGTTATGCACTAGACAAATCGATCATCTTTGTTTCATTTTTCAAATTTGAAGGTGGTATTTCCTATTTTCTCGACTCTTATTTTTTAATCAACAAATCAATTTTTAATGTCGGCTGCTCCTGTGGCCTGCTGAAAACTTCACCAACATTTATGGTCATAACTCATCCAAATTATCCAATAAAGTATAAGCAGCATAATCCATGTTCAAATGAAGTAGACAAAAATTGGATTAAATACAATGAACATATGTAAGTGAACCAAAATGACATCGATCATTAAGGAACTGCTACAACGGTTATAAAGATAAAATGACATGCTTTTGGGGCCCATGTTTTGTAAAAGCTTTCGAAATCAGGTAGCGAAAATGACTTCGAGCCCGTAGGCCAGCCAGAGCCCATAAAGAGCTTTCTTGGCCAAGCCCTATAAGGGGAGTGGTAGGGCCTAGGTATAGGGTTCAAACCCCAGCCAGCCCAACCAAGCCCGGCAGCTCGCCACCAGGCCTATTATTACAAGTCCGATATTGGATTTAAAAAGTGTTGAGGATAAAAAGGTGGGATCAGTATCACCCAATAGCTTAAGCTTTTGAGTCGAATCGCAAAGCACCCAATCCGTTATAAGTGGTATCAGAGCCAGACGTTCCTCCTTGGTTCGGTGCCATGTCAAACGCCCGCCTAGAACGTATATCAGTATGCACATATAGGTAGCGACCGCAACGAAAACATCACAATTTTAAGTGAAGAAGAATTCAAAGGTTCTTGCCTCGCATCAAATCAGGACAGGACGGAAATATTGTTGCGTATGCATGAGTGAATATGCAACACTACATGATAGCTTAAATTTTTGGGTTGGCGGACAAACAATTGACCCTTTACACCAGCCCACTACAAAAACAGCCATGCCAGCGCAGTTCTTTAAGGAAATAATCACAATAACTAATGAGCTAAATGCTAAACAGTCACCACCGTGGCAAAGTGCATTGTTCATGGGCAACGGTAATACTATGACCAAAATTCCTAATAGGCCCAAACAACCTAAGGTAATAGAGAGCACTACATTTCAACTTCTACCCTTTGGCCACAAATGCTTTTGCCTTCTCCTTACCACATAATTCTTTCTAAGTCCTTGTCAACTCAAAACATGATTCACCGGCTTCTAGACCGCCAGCAAAGTAGAGATTAATTAATTTGAGAAAAGCTGGGAGGATTATACTAATGTTGACCCAACTTTTATTTCATTCTATTTTGAAGTCAGCCCACTACTAAATCCTTGTTTGTAAAAAATCAAGTCCGGGCTGAATGTTTTGTCTTCTCAAGATAAAAATTAAAGCCTGTTCCACACCCACCGTCCCAAAGAGTAAGGGGAGGGGTGGGTTGCTAAAAATGTCTTTTGGCCAGGCTGATCGGGCCTGGGTTCCCAAACCACAGGCCAGACTGGCTCAGCAAGTTATGCAACCTTATATAAATTAACGAGTGCAGGACAACTTCGGAGGCAAATGGAGTATATAGCATTTCTTAACCACAATACTGACAGATAACAGTTCTCAATTGGTATATTTGTGCAATAATCTGTCAGTAAGGAAGAAACAAAAGGAAACAAACAAATAATAGAAGTGTGCATTCATAATCAACCTCCATCCCAGGATTGACGAAGAGAGTTCCACGAGCTTCTAAACTCATGAGAGCATGAGCTGTGATTGATCCAAAACCCATGGATACCTGCTCACATGACAAATATATTTAAGTTTATGACTGAACAATAGATAGATTGCATTCAAGTAAAAGCTCCCATAGTTAGAAACAACAGGATAATAATACAGATAAGTTTGCAAGAGATTTAGCAAATCATGACCAAAGGCAAATGTTGCAAAATGCTTGCAAAATTAGCATATTGACCAACTCAAAATCAGGAGAATAACAATAGCAAATTATAACTTGATATATATTGCACAGTTCAGAAATGATGAGAAATAATTTCAACAAGACAGGTGATTTGATACATATGAACTAAGTTTGTCAGCATTTACTAAAGAATTGATGATAAGAAATAGGAATAAATGGGTTGCCACTAGATGAGATAAAAGAATATGGTAATATGTTGGAAAACATGGACAAGCTTCCTGTCGGGACCTCAGAAAGTCAACCAAAAGAACGGCTCAGTAGTCACATTCATGTAGCATAAGAACGGCTCAAATCATAGGGTTGCAATTTACAATTTTACGTTCCGTTTCAGACTCCAATAACGCTTTCAATGTACACTATATATACCCACACATATATACATATTACAATTTTAAGTTGTTATATCGGCAAGTTACTGTGGTACACTGCACTTATTTATTTACTATAAGGGAGTTGCCCCTAAAAAGTGAAGTGTTATTATACTCTTTTTTTCTTATTATAACTGTGGATTACGAATGCTTCATAAAGACATTGGGTCGTCTCCTTTTCTCTGGAAAGCCAGGGGAGTACAAGTATATATACCATGTAGACTGAGTGGGGCTATGGCCTTTACATAGAACATAATGGAAAGATGGTATTTACGCAGCCGACTCCAAGGGGCCGGCTAAAACGGCTAGTTATTCTTGTTGTAAGTAGAGTGCAAATACCATTTTGCCCAAATTCAACATGAGAGATAGAGATAAGCTTGTAACGGACTCAAAGCTCTGTCAGGTTTCTATAACGAGGTTAAAAAAAATCCATCAACACATTGTTCACTTAGAGATTCGATTTGCATCTCCCTGATGCCCTGATTTTAAAAAGGAGCCCACGTATTATATTGTCCAAGTTAATATACAAAAAATGTGGATTTTGTTAAAGAGAAAACCTCCATGAAGCCCAGTTATCGTCAGAAATCTTGATAATTTCATTTCCACTTAGAATTGGCGACAAAAGAAACTTATGAACTTCTCTTGAGGTATTCACGAAAAAAACGTCCGAATCTCCATTACATCAAACTTTGCAATGTTCTCCAATTCATCAAACTTTGCCCAAGTTCCTGAAATTGCTGATATCTTATCGAATACATATCAAAACAAGGCTCTCTATCCAATGATGAAGAGATTGCTTCATATACTTCCACATGGTTAAACGACTTCCCAAAATTATTTCAAAGGACTTCAAATTAAGATCAAAATACTATACATGTCTTCAAAATAGTGTTGTTGGCTTCTAAACAGCGTTAAATGGCTAACTTTTCAAAAAAAACATTAAATGACTAATATAAGCTTATATGCAAAACATTCATGGAGAAAAATGGAGGGAAATGAAGTATACATATCACAATAATAAAATGGGATAAATTCAACAGTACTCTGCACAGTACACATATACACACATTGATAATACATAAATACGATTATGATTCGTATCTCACTATGACCAACGACTAAAGTATTATAGCGGAAAAGAAAAACGGATACTATTAGTTACAAGAATATAGAAAAGTAAGGAAAGGAGAGAATAATATTAAAGGCAACTTACCAATACTCCCTTTCGGACATTTCCAAGAGGACCGCGATATTTTGCATACACTGTGAAAGAAGAAAAAAAGGAACGAGTGAAAATACAACAGATTAGGAACAGTTATTACGAAGTTAAGACGGGAGCATCTTAAGAATAGAAAGGCTAAATGAAGGCAGTTACTGAATATGCATGTTAATCAAATTGTAAACAATAACTGGCAAATGTTTAATTCATTTATGGACCATGAAATTCATAGAATGAAAACTATTGGATAATTTCAGTCGTTGCTTAACTCTATGGTCCAATCTGCAATCCAACCTACCACTCAGACCATTAATTGAGAAGAAAAGCACTCTGAATCAGACAATAAACATGTATTACAAGGTTCATCTTCCGAAGCTCCACTGGATTTTCAGGCACATATGCCAAAATAAACCTCTTGTGATATCATTATCTTTTTTGGCAAGTAAGAATTTCATAGAGATCAACAAACATACTCAGGAAAGCACGGTGCATAAATCCAGTGCCACGTGTATCACTGCTAAACACGCTCCTGTAACCAACCAGGCCCCTGAGATTATACAACAAAAAAGACGAAATCACTTTACTAGGAAAGACCAAAGGAAATATCTATTCACTACAAAAATGGAGTTCTTTTACATAGAAAGGCTAAACAACACCTATCCTCAATGCAGCAGCTATATCCTAAACTTTCAAAAAAATTAGTTTTATAACAAATACATCAAAGGATTTAACTATTCAAATTTACACCCTCTCTAACAACTTAAGCTTTTAGAGGAGATGGGTTGGTTAACAAAAGGTTCAATGATTGCTTATCAATCAGGAAACAAAAGTGAATTGCGAACTTGTGTTTGGTTTGGAACTAGTTCGCACCAAAAATATAAAGATAATACACTATTAAGAAAATTCAAGAAAAATAAATACTGCAAAAAGAACCAGTTCATTCCCACGAAGGATAGCAGGAATGAAGGACAAAATATCAGGAGTGAAAATGATAAATCCAAGTATGAACCTTGATGGACAAGTTAAAGACATTCGAGTCCTGCCAACGTGTCCTGCTACGGGACCCATGTCAGTGACTTCAGCTCGCCTGTGAGAAAGGGCTTCCATAACTAACCCAACATGCTCTTCATTTACCTGAATTAACAAAAGAATTACTATAGGTTTCAAATCATGAAAGGGAAAGCCAATAAAAGCTAAAAAATTTTAGCATCCTTACCTCAATGGTCACTTCTTCAATCGGCTCAAGCTTTTCGCGATTATCCATTTTGTACCTGAAAAAAAGGCAAAATATTGCTCAACTTGTGAAACTGAACAAGATACCTACAAATATTAATGCGAACACCATATCTTGGCTCTGAAATACTGACAGATCCAAGATCTGAAAGACTGAAACCTATTTGGAAACCAAAATGCTCCACAAACATGTAATTTAGATGTTATTTGAACAAGCCAACAAGCATCATTAATAACATTATCTTCTTTAGGTGATATAGTTGTTGATAGTAAAGACAACAGGAAGCTAAGAACAGAACTACATTAGACTCCTTGAAAACATGTGAAGCACCATTGACTGACACACCCGATGCTAAGGCATCATATAGTATAAGTATCTTGCAGCAAACACACAATTATTCACTCTTTATTTCATGACGAGTGAAAACATTGTTCTACCCCAGAAAATTAAATTTAAAGCAAAACCCGAGAAAATAAAAAAACAAAAGTAAATTACACATGCATGTCATGCACTAATAGTTACAGTACAATGGAAATTGCCAATTGAGGAATTACAGAAGACAAGGTGAGTGTTCCACAGAGTCTAAGAGAAATCTCACATGACTTTAGGTGGTGAGACAGACAATTCGAATCCTTCACGCCTCATATTCTCGATCAGTATACCTGTTTTGTACATCAAGGAACTTGCATCATAACGTGATCAAATATGAGTCCTAAAAGTGGTAGAATTTGAATAGGAAATTTTATCCTTAAATATCAAGAGCTACCACTGGAGTGAGCCTGAAAGGTGACATGCAAGTAGCAACATGGAGAATGATTATGAAAGAACTAACCCAGTTGAAGCTCTCCCCTTCCCTGAACTTCATATGACTCAGACAAGGCCGGGATCACATTTATAGCAAGATTTGTTTCTGCTTCAGCCATTAATCGGTCACCAATTTTCCCCCCAGTCAACTACATATAGATCAGAAGTATCAGATCCGATCATGTAATCTAGTTAATAGCTATTGGAGAGAAGGCACCCAGTGATTAAAAGAATGAAGAGGTAGTAGAAGCATAACAGAGTTCATGTGTGACAGCATATTGAACACGCGAGTGAGAAAATACCTTATGTGGGTTGGCATGTTATTGTTTTATGCTACAGTTGTAACTATTACGAAATTACGAATACAGATGATGAAGCAAAAGGGCAACCAATTATGGATGTTACAACGGAGGTGGGTCAGATTGCAAGAGCCACCTTAGGAAGTTCAAAGGTATGGTGTATGATGTAAGCATAGAAAAATTTAACCACCACAAAGAAAGGTACAAATTGTAAAGATACATTAATCTACTTGATTCAGCTCAATAAAGCCTTGGGATCCCATTCCAAAATACTTGGATTCACAAGGTATTTGCCACTAAAGGTTGTACTCAGCGCCCCCCCCCCCCCAAAAAAAAAATAATAATAATAACCGTAATTAAGTAAATATAAACCAGCATGCGTTAAATTGATTCTAACATGCAAGCTTAAGGATCAACAAGAATATTGATCAATGGAAGTAACCATCTGTAACATTGAAGTAGAGATATCACACTTACATGGGTACCATCACGACCTGCCAGTGGGGAATCATTGACACCAAAAGTCATGGAAATGGTTGGGGGATCCAAATCAACAGTAGGCAATGCAGTCATTACCTGGCAGAAAACACTTCAAAACTGTTAGTTTATTATTTTATTTTATTAATTAATATTGTACTTTTATTTACATAATAATAAATAGGTGAGGTGTGGGGTAACCCTAACTATTTAATTCTCATTTTTCACTCAATTCTCTTTCTTCCTCTTCTTCTTCTACAACAAACCCTAGAGTCTACAACTTCAACATGGTATCAAATCCAAAGGTCTCGTGTTCAAACCTCACTGTCACCCATATTAAAAATTGTTGTTTCACATGTTGGACCAAAAAGAAGGTTACACGTGAGGAGGCGTGTTGAAGCCCAACTACTCTAAAAGCTTAAGCCGTTAGAGAGGGTGTAACTTAAATATTTATATCCTTCAACAAAAACAATGTCAAAAAATACACTATCAAACAACTTTATGCTAGTGAGCTTGCTCACAATATACTTGTAGAAACAGTTCTAAATGCATCATTTTCTGTACCTTATGGATAACAAGTGAGATAGAAATTGAGAAATGGGGGATCTTTTGAACAACCTATGCAAACATGTAATACCAGAAAAAAAAATAGAAGCCAAAATCCACTTTGTATTAAGTCCTCTACATAAACATCAACAAATACAATTCAGAGATTTTGTCCTTACTAGGGGAGGAAAAATTGAACTCAAACCTGAGAAAAGAAGTGCTACAAGTAAATAGAATACTACTTATTGCTTACTCAATGTGGAAACGAACAAGCACGAAGAGAGAGAGAGAGAGAGAGAGACCTCCACACTTGACACCGTGTGGCCTATGGATGGACTTGCCAACCCAGCCATCGATACTATATCTCCAGCACCCGCGCTATCAACTAGAACCATGCTTGTGCCCTTCTTTTTCATCAGTTTCACAACCTACGTGGAGAGAATTATCCGGTTAGGCTAAAACATAGTATTTCTGAGTCTCTGACAATGGAAAAGTCGTATTGATGGATAAGCAGGTTACAAAGTTTTGTTTTTTCTCTTCAACCAAAATAAAATAATATAGATGTAAAATTTCAAATTGCATCATCTTCTTCTTTTGGGGGTATTTTAAGTATATTAGGTGTAGAAACTACACCAGTGCAAGGGGGCTTAAACCCGACCCACAATATATATATATATATATATTAGCTGGAAAAGCACCAAAAGTAACACAGTTGCAACTAGAAAAAACATGCTGCAAAGCCTGACACAAAGGTTAAAAAAAAAAAAAAAAAAAAAAAAAAAAATCAGTGAGAGGTCCCATAGCTGTAAAAATTCGTGGAAAGAAAACGTTGCAACCCCAAAGCCAAAGTTGAAACACGAATGTTAGAAGGACAAACTAGCAGGCTCCAGGAGATGGAACCTATCCTTAGAAAGCCATTATATGGCAAACACCAACCTTCCCATCTTCAACTTTCTCAACCCCAGAGTCTGTCCTGCGAAGTCCCTGTACTTTGTCACCAACACGAATAATTCCAGAAGAAATGCGCCCAGTCAATATTCGCCCCATATAGAAGTCCTTTTCCATCATAGAAACCTAAAAGAAGCTGTCAAACATCTTTCTCAACATTCCAACCAAACATAAATAATCATTAAAGGAAAGTACAGAGGGAGAAGAAGGTGTGTAGGTTGGGAGGAAGAGGGAGGAGGGGTGGGGGGGGACAGTTGTTTGGGGGTAAAAAAGAAAACAACAAAGGTTTATCAGAAGATCAAGGACTTCCAATCACATAATCAAACACTTCTCAACAAGTATCAAAAAGACATCTACAGTATAAATATAGAGCATGACCAATCTCTAATTTGATTGATCAACTATCCACAAGACAAGTTGTTCTTAGTACATGAGTAACTACATAAAAGAATACCACTACGATAACCAGATCCGAGGGAATGGCTTCCATTGCTTGCAATCTTCTTTGATGGAGGCAGATAAAAATTTGCCAATGTGGTCCATTAAAAGCTAGTGGTTGTTCACCTATGTCTTTTATCCCTTCAATCCCCCTTTACAGGTCCATTTGCCAAATGTGGTAACATAGTAATCCAGTTTGAAAAGTCAATAAGCAATTTTTTTCCTTTTTTTATTCACTGAAGTAAAAAATAATAACTTTTCCAACCTATCCTTTTTCCAGTAGATTCTTGATGCATTAGTTATTTCAGAGGCATGTCAATTTCAGAAACTGAGATTTTTTAATTGATAGTGAATGCATAATACTCTCTCCTGAAAAACCGGGGGTTTCCATATGACCAATAAAGTTGTGCCAGAGGGAGTAATATGCATAAACAGAGGAGTCATTGCGCAAGCACTACAATAATTTGAGAAACAGGTGACAAAATATACAAACAAGCAATATGCAGGTATATATCCATGCCTGCACATGTGCCTATCAGTGTGCATATAAGCATTTGCTAATGTATGTCTACACTCTACCCAGGTGTGAATGACTTCTGTAGGTAAACAAATTTTGTAACCAATATTTTATTACTAACCAGCATCTGTAACGGTGCGTCGAGGTTTGCTGTTGGTGGAGAAACATGTCTTATGATTGCATCAAGCAACTGTGACATATTCTTGGCATCATCAGGAGGACTTTTGGTGAAGGTGGACGACGCCCAACCTTCCTTAGCAGAGGCATAAAGAACCGGAAAATCTAGCTGCTCCTCTGCAACAAAAATACAAGAATTTTCTGTTTTAGATTGAACTAAAATCTAGCAAATCATAAAAGTAAACGATGACGTAACAGAATACATTCACTTTAAGGAATTGTTGCACCTGAAGCACCGAGATTCGCAAAAAGGTCAAACACTAGGCTCTCAACTTCGTCACATCTCTCCTCGGAAACTGCATGTGTGATGGTTAGAAACATGAGTCATTTTGGTAATAATGATCAAAATGAAAATTATAAACATCCAAATAAGAGGTTAATATGTTATTGCATGGCCACAAAACTGATTCGAAAGATTTATACATACTAGTCTGAATCATATTACGTTAAACCAGTGTTAGTCTAACACGTATAATGAAGTAGATATGCCCCACTCTACTTATAAAAAGATATATGCATAGATAGATTTTTTCCACATTACTTTAGCTTCGTTTCAAGGATGCTGCTGCTCAGTTTGTAAACCCAGTATACACTACACTTATGGCTGTAATCGAGCTGAACTTAGCCTGGTATTGGCATGTTGGGCTCTCACAACTGTGTGAAACATTTGAGCTCCGCTAATTGTTTGATACAAGCCTAGCCTAACCATGATAGTATGTCTACTAAAATAATTTTACTTTCGGTCTTTAAGAAATTACTTCACATTAAATGAAGAGAAGAAAATGTGCGGAAAACGTGTTTTCTCTACTTTTGGCACTGTAGACTTTCTTTAACTATAACGCACACCCAAAAAAAATATCGAAAAACTGATCTAAATTCTCTTGAACAAAATTGTCGAATTTTCATTTTTTGTTGGATAATTTTGTTCAAAAAGTTTTAATTTAGTTTTCAACATTAGTGGACTCGTTTAAATCGGCTGATTAATATGCCAATATTTCAAAGGTGGTTGACCGCCTGCCCCCCTCTTAATCCTCAATCTTAATCTTTGGAACATAACTCCCTCATCCAAGTGGCTGCGGGTTCGCCACAAAGGATGTACATATTATAGGAAACAAAACAAGAAGACAAATTTTATTGAAACACAAATTTTGTAATAATGCACTTTATGTGTGTTGCTTTTAAATTTTTAAAAAGAAAATGGAATTTCTAAACATTATTTTACTTTCTACTATGGACTAAGAAAAAAAATCATGATTTTGCTTAAAGAGAAAGTGAAAGTAGGAAGCAAAAATTTCTTACTAAACACACCAAACAAAAATCTATAGGAACTTAAATCATCAGCTAACTATTTATAAAAACAATAAGACTTGACTCAACTGAAAGTGATTTCCAGAGGTCTGTTTGTGGATAAAAATGTCACGGGTTCCAATCCTGGCATCCCTACCTATTCGTCTCCATTGGGCAGACATGAGGGATCCATTGAGATGAAAAAAGGAATGATTTGGTATTGTCTGGATTTAGATATGGGACACATCAGGTTATAATACATGATAAATACATACAAAATACATAATATGTATTTGTAGATAGTAATATAGAAGTACATGATACTGGCCAAAAAAATAGTGAAAAAATGTAGCAGTGAGGGGGAATACACTGGATAGATAATTTGCCTTATTAAACAATTATTTGAACTCTCTCTTTTGCAGTGGAAACAGCATAACTAATAGATAACTTAGCATAAGTGTCAATAAAAATGTTGAGAGACGACTGTCTGAATAAGTTATATACCTGCTGGTCGATCTACTTTGTTCAGCAGAAGAATAGGGCGCAGCCCATATTTTAAGGCCTTAGCAAGAACAAACTTTGTCTGAGCAAGCGGACCTTCACCAGCATCTACAACCAAAACTGCTCCCTCAACCATGCCAACAACCAGCTCAACCTATGAACTCATCCAAATAAAAACGAATTTGAGCAATTATCAATTAGAAGCACAACAAATAAAGAACAAAAGAGATAGAAAAGTTTTTGTTATTGTTCTTTATTTTTTAATTTTTTGTGTACAAGCACTTCAAGACAAAGTATTAAGAGAGACACTTCAAATAACCCAATTCAAAAAAATTCAAGTTACAACAAATCTTCTAAAGCATTACCATGATACAGTAATAACTCAATACAACAGAACAAATAGATAAATGAAAATCTTTCCAGGGACATACTTCACCCCCAAAATCTGCATGTCCTGGTGTATCGACCATGTTTAGGTCATAGTCATTCCACGAAATGGATGTAACCTGTGTAATCAAAAGGATTAGATACCGCAATCAGGAGTCATGTTGATAGTTAAGATGTCATTACCGAAACAAGGTCCAATATGAATATGCCTATGAAAAAGAGATGATTTAAAAAGTTAAACTAAATAAAATAAGCCACAAACAACTATGCAGAAATCAATTCCGCGAACGAATAAAAAACATAGGAAAATTAGTTTTACAGCTGATACAAGGAAATAGAGTGTATGCAGTTATCAGCACAAAACATTTAAAGATTCACACTTCCCTTAGTTCACTTCTTTGAAATTGCTCAATAGTGAAGTTAAAAGAAATTGCAAAATATTGAAGTTCAACATAGATAATCCAAATATTACAACTGATGCAACCTGAAAGACAATTAAACCTAGCATTGATTTTCATTGTTATATTCAATTTTCAACAGCAAAAAATTAAGTTTCAATTCTTTTTTCATTTCCAGATTTAATTTCATGTTATAGGGTTTAAGAAGATGCAAAACCTTGGAAGCAATGGTGATGCCTCGCTCGCGCTCGAGGCTGATGGAATCCATGGCGCGCTCGTGGGGGATGTCGGCGCCACACTGGCGGAGCAGCCGATCCATGAGAGTGGTCTTGCCGTGGTCGACGTGCGCGATCACCGCCACGTTACGGAGTTTGCTCGGATCCAGCACGCCGGTGAGGACGGTGGAGGCGGCGGCGGCCGGCGCTGAGGAGAATGCGCGGGTGAGGCAGGCGGCGCGTGGGGTTACATAGGATTTGAGAAGGTTGGAGGGATTGGAATTGTGGGAGGAGGAGAGGGAATTTCTGGTGGTAGACCAGAGAGAGCGAAGCAATGGACCCGCCATCTCTGTGCTCCAAGTCCAAACAACGGGAACGATAGGGTTTAGCTAAAACCCTCTAAAAGCCTAGAGTTTTAATCATTTCATTTTTCCAGATATACGTTTGAAGTAGAAAATTTAGTCTATAGCTTCAGATGTGCATAAACCTCAAAATTGTACTCCAATATAATATTAACACGTAACTATTTTTTTTTAAAGAAAAAATCTACATAAAATTAATAAAAATAAGGAATTGATCCTAATTATTTTATTAAAAAAAATAATATGTTTGATCTAAATCTGAAAGCTCGTAAATTAAATGTGTTCCAATTGAAATTATATATCACAAATACGTTGTATATTAGTATTGTATTTACTCCAGAGATTAGTCTCCATTACAGTCTGTTTGTCTATGTAATTTATAATATTATTAGCACATTCTTTTTTTTTCGTTTTTTCTATCTTTTCTTTCTTCTTTTTTTAAAGGCAGATACATATAACAACGAAAATGAAATATGTTTCTTTTTCTATTTGCTGTGTGCTTTGCCACTCATTTCAGTCAAACGAAACGAACAGACTGTAATGGAAACTAATCTCTGGAGTCTCCGCAACTGCATTTCCCTCATCTTCTCCGCCTGCTTCTGTTTCAATCATTCCTCTGCTTCTATTCTCCCTATTGGAATCCATCCCCTAGGTCACTTTTTCTCTCTACCCCCTTGATATGTGATAGATATATATATATATATATATATCCTTGTGTATTATGTATAATTGTAGTAATTCCATTTTCGGTCAAATTGCAGATGAGAAGTACTATGCTCCTGAGGTAATCAAATGCAAGGACGGCTCCAAATCCTTCCCTAAACACCGTATCAACGACAATTTCTGCGACTGTCCTGATGGCACCGACGAGCCTGGTATTGCTTAAACCCTAATTCCAACCAAATTCGAATTGTATTCATGTGTATGTGTGTGTATATATTCAATACCTTAGCAAAGATATTAAGTTATGTTTAAAGCTGGAGCGAATAGTGACTCTTTGGGATGATATTGGATGTGCAAGCCTATTGAAATGTTCAGAAAGGTTTGGATTATATTTTCTGATGGAATTATTCCGATTCTTCAACAAACAATAGTATTTCAATAAGTGGAAAATGCATGCGAGGAATGAAAAAAGACATTATGGGGCATGAAAAATTCTAATCCCTCCATTCTAAACTTAGTAATGGTACTGGTACTTAAAGTTTGAAATTTTATTTTTATTGAATTGTTTGTGATTTTGACCAAAGCATTCAACAGTGTAAAACAAACTGATTCAGGGTTTTTATCACACAATGAAGAATCGAACTCTAATTCCACTTCCACTTTTTACTACAATGGCTTTCTCATCTTTTTTAAATTTTTTGTTTCGTGGAAAATTAAAATTGCAACACTAGGAAGAGGGTCCTGATTATTTCAGTACTTAGAATGAAGAAAGGGTGGCTGCAATAATTTACTTTTAACATGTGAATTCTAAAATCTGAGCTGGTTTGTTGGCTATGATACCTGCTGTATTATGTTGTATTGATTACTTGGCATTTCTATGTTTTTGGATTCTTAGGAACTTCAGCCTGTCCAACGGGCAAATTTTATTGCAGGAATGCGGGAAGTACACCTCGTTTTCTATTTTCTTCTAGGGTGAATGATCACATTTGCGGTAAGTGGCACAAGTAAAATATCATCCTCACATTTGTTTCATCAGGTTATCCGAACAAGGCTCCTTTTAACTTTACATTCGTCCAATTATCTGAATTAAGTGCACACCTGCTACATGAGTTTCATGTTGTTGTTCCTCTTACCTTTGATCAACTGGGCAGTATGGTTGTTAGAAATTACGTAGACAATAGCATCATTTTCTATTTTGAGGGCTTAAAGGACCCCTTGATGCAACGACTGCACACACTACACTTGCTATACTAGTCTAAAATTACTAAACCGACATATTTCCCTGAACGAAATCCATCATTTTCATTATCATGGACTAACTTAGAGTCGACACTCTTCTAATGTGTTTTACACTATTGAAAATGTTCCTGTATTGCACAGTTTCCTTGCTTTCGAAGTTGATTTCAGAAGTTATCCAACATGATGTGGCCTCCTGTTTGGATCATTCTTGTATAAATTAAATTTTTTTTTTTTTTTTGTAAGAACGTACTCAACAACAAATAAGTACTATTGCTTTTTCTATACACGGAAATATTCTAATTGCACTTAAACCAAGTTATCTGTGTTAATGCTGACTCATTTTACTTATAACTTGGGTTCATTACTTAATTATCTGGGTTCATGTCCCTTCATTATATGATTCAGATGCTAATTCAATATCTTTATAGATTGCTGTGATGGAAGTGATGAGAGTGATGGTGGCATCATCTGTCCAAACACGTGTGTCATGGGTGGAAATGTCGAATACAAGACAATAAATTATGGCTCAACAAGAAAGGATCTGGGGTCGATTGATACAAAAGAACCTAAACATGGAGTTCATTTGGAGGGCTCAACTCAGGAACTGAATGGTATTATTGTGTTTATGACAGATTTTAGTGAGTAAATATCATCTTTTAACCATAAGTTGGGATTGTTGATTCCAGGTATAAAGATAGTGATAATCTTACAAGCAGTAGTTATTAGTTTTGTGGTGGTTTGTCGTCTCTGCCATTGTTGTTCCAGATCTAGAAGAAGACATTCTCGTTCATCAAGTCTACCTTGAGATGGCTGATTTAATTTTGGTATATATTTTCAGATAGTTTCCCTTTCACATTTCAATTATGCAGATTAGATTGTTGCTCGCCTCTTATTTTATTTTACAATTTTCAGTTTCCTGTTGCTCTGCCGATTCAAGGATTGACTCGTTTAGATATGTGCAACTTGAATCAGAGGTGGAACCTACATACTCATTATCCAAGCATGACAAGACCGACCTGGATTTTTTTGGAAGTTGATTGGATCAGTTTTACAATTGATCCTTTTCCCAGAATACGACATAGTTGAGTGTAAAATGTCTTACGATGTGTAATACATATGTAAAAGTATTTAAAACCTTTTATCTCTAAAATTCTGTATCTTAGTCTTAGAATGGCAATATTTCTCGGTGTGATTGCTGGTTGTCTTGAATTCGAAAAATTAGTTAGCTTATGATAATGGGAATTCATCTAATGTCTGCTCAAAAGGCTAAGCAGATTTTCTGGATTCTTGGGTCTTGAGCTTCAAGATCTGGTGGCTATGGATCAAGTCACAGTTGTATATGGAGTGGAGTGTAATGGAGTTTTATGGTTTGTTTTCAGTGTTTCATCTGTATATGTAGTTTTTATTTGTTTCATGGTTGTTTGTTGGTTGTAAGGATCTCCTTTGTGACAGTAATGTGTGTTACTTGTTGAATAAAATGGCTCAATGTGGTTGTCTCATACCTATACTATACCTGTACATGAAGTGGGTGAGGGTATTTTTCACATTTCATTTTGTTATAATGGAACTGAAAACATCATGTTTCAATGCTTTACACAAAACATATACTCCCTCCGTCTCACAATAATTGTCCAAATTAGATTTTTTAACATTTTATGGATTGAGGTTGACTAGTGTGCAATTTTCAATTTTGCACTTAATAATATAGTATTATAGTAGGATCCGGTATTTATTTGAAGTTAATGGAAGAAAAGTAGTTAGAGAAAGTGAGAGGTAAAATTGTATTGGAATTCGAAATTGGACAAGTAAAGTTGCAATAGTAGATAACTAATATGGGTCAGAGGTAGTATGTACAAATGATAGAAAAAAAATATGCAATATATTCATGAAACTCAAGGAAATATTTATAACTTCTTATATTTAAAATCAAACACTTGCAATTTCAAGAACTAAAAAGTAAATTATGTAAATATTTAACCACAATACAATACTATGAGATTACTAAAATTACATTTGCTGAAGATAAAAGACATTAATTACCATATAACTTTACATAACTAAAAGTGTAATTACCAAGCTAAGATCTTGGATGGACATGTATAAAGATTTGGCTGGGTTCATTGTGAATAACAAGCATCTTAACAAAATTCTCCGACTTTCTTCTCCACTGTAAACGTGCGTGTGGACGCCGTCTCAAACCTGAATCCAACGATCCACAAACTCCCACCTGATGCGTATGTTCCTTGTCTCTCGTAAGTATCTTTCTCCTCTAATGCTTATATTTCATATGTGTATCAACTTTGTATTGCGCATTACCTGCTCGACATTAGTCCCCAGCGAAATATTTCTTCTTTGTATTTGCTTCTACGTGTACGCACACATGTCTGTGTGTTTGTCATTTCACACATGGATGCTTGCAGTTACATGAATTATATGAATAGTACCCATTATTATGTTGGCAAATGTTGGACCTTTTATGGTGTATGAATTTTAGTACGGTTCACCACATCCATGGTTCCCCGCTATAATATAGCACATCACTAAAAAGAGCAAACTTGCACATTCTTGTTCCATAAATAGCTCTCTGTATTGCAAAGCATTTCAAGGCAGTCTCTTCTTTGAATGTCCTATTCTGGTTCTGCCCTTTTTTTTTGTAATTGATTAAAATTCATATGTTGTAGTGGTTGTTTTGCCATGTCTGTTCTTATTTATGCAAATGCATTGAATGAGCAAGTTGGGTTGTTTTTCACGTTTTAGTAGTTATTCCCTGCACAGACTGATTACAATCCTTTACATATGACGTTTTTCGTCTTCATGTTTTGATGTTGCACTCTGAATGTAAGTTTTTCTGTAATTCTTTCAGCGACTGGGCATTGGCTACATTGAACACCAATGGCTGCATATCCTCAGAATTAATGTCCTGCCGTTTTAAAAATGCTGATTGCAGCTAAAAAGCTTACCCGATTTAGTTGTCCTTTCTATCACTCGTTACCCCAATGTGTTTCGATTCACTCAATCTCTTCATCTCAGACGCTAGAAGATTCCATTAGAGCTGCAGTTGAAGCCAAAACCTACCAACAAATTCCTGATCTTCTCAGCGCGTCAAAAGAATCTTGTCAAAATCCAAATCCTTTCTCGTTTCTTTCCACATTCTCCAAAAATATTAGAACCCAAATTATTGATGAAATTTTACAATCTTTCATCCCTCTAAGACCTCGTTATCGCCCCCAGGTTGCCTATTCCTGCCTTGTCACCTACACCCTCCAAAGCCCTGAGCCACTTCCTCTTGCGCTCGCGATTCTCCAACGCACTCTTCGCTCTGGCTGTGTTCCCGTCCCCCAAACTCACCTTCTTCTTTCGACTGCATGGCTAGAGCGCCGGAGTCAATCTCACTCTGTATCAACCCTCTTGTTGGAGATGCAATCAATTGGATATCACCCCGACTGTGGCACTTGCAATTATCTTATTTCATCGCTCTGCGCTGTTGATCAGTTAAGTGAAGCAGTTAAAGTCTTGAAGGGCATGGGTAGGGCTGGATGTCTTCCCGACTTGGAAAGTTATGGAGCTGTAATTGGCGCAATGTGTGCTGCTAGAAAGACTAATGGTGCAGCAGAGATGATGAAAGAAATGGTGGTGAGAATTGGACTGACGCCAAGGCAGGAATTAGTGGCAAAAATGGTTGCAGCAATGCGTGCAAACAAAGAGATTTGGAGAGCCTTTGAGATGATTGAATACTTAGAGAAGGAAGGTTTCCATGCGGGGTTCAAGAGCTATGAATTGGTCGTTGAGGGTTGCCTAGAATGTGGTGAATTTGTTTTGGCAGGAAAGGTAGTGATGAGGATGACAGGGAAAGGTTTTATACCGTATATTAAGGTGAGACAGAAGGTGGTTGAGCGGCTCGCTGGTGTTGGGGAGTGGGAACTAGCTTGTGCTTTGAGAAAAAGATTTTCCGAACTGAAGTCTTAGCTTCTTTAGTTTCAATTGGAGTTGATTGTCCTACAGTGAAGTTAGGTTCGATGCTCTAAGGCCAACTAATATGTGCTTGATGGTTGGTTGATAGTGATGACTTCTTCATACAAAGAGCCAAGAGCGACCAAAATCCATTATGGAGTGCCGAGAAGTTCCTTAATGGTGTATATACAATTTGTCAAAATTTTGAGAAATATTCATGTCCGATTTGGTCAAGAGTAATTTAACATCTTTCTTGTCACCATCAATCGTGTTGTCCTTCCCTACCAGTACCCCATGTAGGCAGGACAGAGACTGGGTTATGCACTTTATACGACTCGCATGCATTATGTCTCTCTCTGGGTTATGCACTTATATGACTTACATGCATTATGTTTGGCAATATATTGAGCTAGCACCATCTGCAAACTCAATGGTACAGGTTATGGAATCCCGTTTGTGTCTCGCTGATGCCAAAAGCTGCCCCGACCAGAACTGAGTAAGACCCCTAACTAATTGCAGATTTACGAGGAATTATTAAGGTCTTCCATCTTCTCAGCATCCTCAAACATAAATTTGAAATATTCTTCTCCGATTCTTAGCATTAGGATACAAATATGTCTTAATGCATGCTTCTTGGGAGCTCTCGTGCTTTAATGGTTGAACCAAAGTAAATACGTTATTTGTTTGCGGTTGAGTATGATTTTCACAGCATAAAACTGAAAACAACATAGCTAGAAGGATGTGCATCAAGAAATGATGCCATCAATCATCTCATGCTATGATTAGTCTTGAGAATTAACCCTTTTGTACTTGTGCTGAGTTACAAATTTGGCTGCTTTTATTGCAGTAGCTATTGTAAGGGTTTGTGCTGCAGTTATAGCATTGTACCATAAGCTTTCCTGATTGAAATTAATTTGGCAATGCCCATTGATGCTTTGGCAATAGGAACATAACATTCCTTCAAATGTAAGAGATATATTTTCCCTAGGTTCGGTCGACGGGGACAAAATTTATATCAGATTTGTTTGATTTTTCACGGATACAAACCAATTATCATAGCAAGTGATTAATAAGCATAAACCAGTGATCCAAACTGTTCACATTTGGATTATTTCTTATATCTTTCAAAGCATGCTAATTGCATCTCACTCGTTATATTGAACATGCCCTTCACTAAAAATACAGTTTAGTTTTTCTAATCATAGCTAATGCCCACAATACTTTTAATAACTAAATAACCCAGATTACCAATTTTTTAAAGGTTGATGGAAGGTAGCAGGAAAGAGGGGTAGCTCGTGAGGAAAAGGGACAGGTGCCCTACATGTGGACATTGTTTGGGGACAACGTAAAGAAATTTTAGAGGCGTGCAACCAATTCACATGCCATGACATGATCTATCTCACAATATCCCCTTCACTTCTACCATCTCTTTATCTTGGCATTAACACAGAGTGGCATCCTCATATGTGTCTGTATACATACATATATATATATATATATATATATGATGTTGTATGCAAAATACAATTAACAACCCACACATTTATCTAATTAAGTATGTTCATATATTTTCTTTGTTAAGCACACGTCTTGACCGTAATACGCATAAATACGGTATTATACACAAGGTCGATTGAAAAATAGTAATGACTCATAAACAGGGACTGATCTACATAGACCCTACACGGGGCACCTGCCTTCTATACAAATTTTTTTTACTGTACATATATAATACTACGGTGTTATATATATATATATATATATATATATAGGTAAAATGTTAGAATCACCCCCATAAAATTATTATTATTATTGTTTTTTTGCCTCCGTTCCCACATCGCCTGCTCTAACATTATTTTCTGGATCCGTACATTGCATTGCTCGTAAATTGTTAAATATTAGTATTCCCATATTAGGGTACTCCTCAGAGGATGATGGAGGGTTCATGCAATGGGGGTGTATATAGATAGAGGGCAATGTCTTATGTTAGCAAATAATGAGACTATTATAAGGGTGAAGCTAAAAGGACAGTAAGAAGAGGCACATGGTCTCTGATACCTTAGTTATTGAACAACTGCTACTTTCCATTGAGACCCAACTCAACTCTCCCAAACCAGCTGTGGATAGCTGTCCCAATCTTCCCATGTGACCCCACTATGCAATGCATGAGAGAGAAAGACACTTTTAATGTGATGGTGATGATATTGTTCTTGTGGGGCTATCCTATTCCTCCTATATACATTCTAACCATAATACACAGTGTGTGTGTATATATATACATAACCATAATATAACAAGTTTCGTAATATAGGCTGTACTTTGGTTTTGCATTGTTGTTTATTACCTTGTTCTACATAGAGCTACAGAGTTTTTAAGATGGCACAATTGCCTCCAAAAGTGCCACACATTGCACCAAATTGGCCTGATTTTTCTCACCAAAGAATGCCATCTTTGGAGAATTATGAACCAAACACTGCCGCCAACAACCAAAATCCGTTATGGGTGGATGATTTCCTCGGTTTCTCGTCGGCCAAACAGGGATCCCACCGGAGATCCGTTAGCGACTCCATTGCCTTCCTCGAGCCGCCAATGTCTTCCGGCAATGACATCACTGAGTTCAATAGGTTTGACGATGAGCATCTCATGTCCATGTTTACGGATGAAATGGTGAACATGGACGTGGGGCCCACTGTCTCGTACTCCACCCCGTCGACGCCGTCCGATCATAACAGCATCAATGATGAGAAGCAAACAAACCCTGATCAGCAGGAGGTGCAAAGCTCATGCGAATATGCAACACCAAATAGTTCCGGTGACAGAGCCCTTGATCCCAAAAGGGTCAAGAGGTAATCATGCAATTACATTTTCCTAGTGTATTGATTTTAATTCTGCATTATAAATTTAAATTCTTGGTTGGTTTTTCATATATTATATTAAAACATTCAATTATTGATTATTTTTGGCATTAGAATCTTGGCGAACAGGCAGTCTGCACAAAGATCACGCGTGAGGAAGCTGCAATACATAACTGAGCTTGAACGTACCGTTACTTCGTTACAGGTATGTCATTTGAGCTCAATTATTAAATTTAATGTAATTATAAACATATATATACTATATACTATATATATGCTTGTATATGTGAGATTTAAAGTTTTTGAAGAAGCTGATTGCATGGTTAAACTGATTAAATGTGGGATTATTGTTGGTGTTGTGAATGAAGACTGAAGTGTCGGTGTTGTCGCCAAGGGTTGCATTTTTGGACCACCAGCGATTGCTTCTTAATGTGGACAATAATGCTCTTAAAGAAAGAATTGCAGCTCTCACACAAGATAAGCTTTTTAAAGATGGTAAGTGGTTTTTTAATCACCTCTTTTAAAAAGCACTACTTGTACTTGCTGCTAAAAGAGTTCATGTCCTGATGTAAAATATATATGTAATGGTTGGTGTACAAATATATATATATATATATGCAGCTCATCAGGAAGCATTGAAGAGGGAAATAGGGAGACTGAGGCAAATATATTACCAGCAAAACCTTAAGAAGATGGAAAATGTGATGCCTCCATCATCATCAGCTTCTGATGCCAATGCTTCACACAATATGAAAGAGGAACAGCTTGTCAATTGAATCAGAAACAGAGGGTGTATTATTGTATTGTATGGCTTAAATTTAATCAATTAGTGAATTCTTTTTCTAGCTAGTATGGTCAAATGACTCAGATGATTTGATGAATCTTACATTATGTAAGACTTGGATGTGCTTAATTCCATCTATTGAATCACATGAAGAAAATTGTAATTTTGATTATGGCAGATGCATTACCAATATTTTGCCAAGGAGAAATATCTTAATTTATTGTAGAAGAAAGGAATCACGTTCAAAACCATTATATACAGCTCATTCAGTTTAAATAAAAATACTTCCATTAAACAAAACCTATGTATACACAGCTATATTTATTTACTTTGAAGTGCACAGGAAGAGCTAGTGACAGGCTGACAACACACACACGTATGTATACATATAACATATATATATGCATAAAATAGTGTGCTCTGTTCTTCCAACTTGCACGTTCACATGATGTGTTTCTCCTCTTGGTGGAGACCACTGATACTGAAGATCACATGGCAGGAGGTAGGAAAAGGATATTTTAGAGTGTGTGTGATCATGGAGCCAATTGATTTTCATTCATCAATGATTTTTAAATTCTTTAGAAAACAGGGTCAAATTTAATGACATTATTTGGAGTTTGACAATATTTTTGTCACATACAAGTTTTGATTTGAACGTTCAACAAAGCTTTAATATCACCATGACACAAAATCTAGTTAATGAAGAGTTTTACTCACGATTTTAAAAGCATTTTAATTCAAGATATCAGGAATCTAAAATGAACAAAATACGCTGTATTATTTCTCTAGTCAAACACATCATATATATAAATTTCTTAACACGTGTATATTAGATGCATACGTTACATATATGAATGCAAACTATGAATACAGATATATAAATCAATTTGTTATGGCTTTTTTTAGAAAATTTTCTAATTTATGCTATGTTCATGAAATTGGTGTCCTACAGTTGGACACTCTTCTTTCAGCGGCCAACAGTCTAAACTTTTCCAATTATTAGGGAAACATATTAAGTAAAAATAACAGATAATGAGACAAATGACCAGACCTGCTTTTGTTGGGAAGTAGAAGGTTCAAGGTTCAAGGCTCAAGGCTCAAGCCCAGGTTGGGGTCATGTACGAGTAATATATACTCAAAGAGAAAATATCCAAAACATTCTTAGCCTTTTGAGTGTTGACTATATATATATATATATACACACACACACTATACAAGACCACCACACAGTATATAGCAAACACAAGGTGATTACGCATATGTATCAATGCATGTGTCGTGTATGCTTCAGCCATCCATAGTCTGGTCAAATGGCTTACTAGTACTAAACAAGCAAAATTTAGTCTCTGCGTGCACACTATTAAGGTAGTGAAATGCCTTAAAACAAAGTATTAAATACATTAAAAAAAAAAAATACTGGCACATTGTTTTCGTACATGTAAATTTAATTCAAAGTCAAAAAAAATCAGGGATTATCGGTAAAAAGTGGCCATGAAGATAAAACATGACACAAAACTACAAAGAAATTTATAGTTTCTGAATGCAGAACTAGCAGATAGCTCAAATAAATATAGGATGTAGTTTCAGTGAATATTTTCTCATAAAGAGAAGGAAGACAGAGATACCCAGTTGAGGATCTGGTTTAGAGCTCATCGTAAGGACTACATAGATGAGAAGGAAACTTAAGACGATTCTTTAGATGACTAAAAAGTTCCTAGCAAACATTCCTCGCTGATGAGGTGGATTTTTGGCATGGAATGATTGAGAAAGTATAGATATTGAAGATCAACCAACCAATTCAGAAAATCATCCATTCGCAGTTGAATCATCATTTTAACACAAGTAAAAGAAAATAGAACTGGAACATAGCATATAGAACCATACTGGCGTACAAAAAACAAAATGAAGGTTTCACCAGTTTTCAGGGTTCAAGTGCAATTCCATATACTGAAATGTAATGCAAGTTGCTGTCACCGTATCAACATAAATAAGAAGGGAGTACATAAGCTACCTCGTCATATAGACAACACATCATAGTTACCTTATGCAATAAATATTGAACTTTGCCTACGTTTCAACGGAAGGCAAAGTGTTGGTTTCATTGGGAGCAACTCCTGATGTTTCTGACGCTTTGTTCTTCGCAGAGTCCTTGAGTAGTTTCATTTCATTTGAGAGATCCATCAACCTCTTATCCAGCACACAAACATCGTCCAAGTGTGAATGCAGTTTATCCATAGACTCTGCTTCAAATTCCCTTATCTTTCCCTCGATAATTGAACGAGTCAACCTATCTTCTTCTTCTTGTTTCTGCCGCAGTTTCTCCAGTTCCATGGTGCTCAACATGAGACCACCAGGGCCAGCATCCTTATAAAGCGGTTCTTCAGGAATTTGGCAGCGTTGTCTATACTCAGAGAATGCCTTTTGGGTTTCCTTGAAAGCCCTCTTGTAGCCCTCTATGAGATTTCCCATTAGATAAAGATCACGTTCAAGCCGCAATATCTCTCTGTCTCTTTTTTCCACCTCTTCCAGCTTGACCTTGTGCAAGTGTTCAATCATACCATCCCGCTGCTGCAGCTCATTAAGTAAGTACTGCTGGTTCATATTAGATTCCTGGAAAGCCTGTTCCTTCATCTCATACATCATCGTAGCTTTTCCCATCAAATGCTGCATTTGCTCCATGCACATCCCAAAATCAGATGATTTAGGAGGTTCCCACAAACCATCGGTCCTCAACCTCTTATTGCTACCATTAAGAGAATGCTGTGAGATATCATGTTCATGCTCAATCTCCCTCTTACTACCGTTGCCAAAAATGTCTTGACCACCTAAATTCATATGTGTTTCGGACCTAGAAGCAAGAAGATCTACTGCAGATTGATTACAAATTTGAACCGGTGAACTAAAAGAGAGTTGGTTTGTTTCCATCCCTTGAAGTAGATTTCCTGTCAAACCATTCCCCTCTAGAGCATCATCACTAGGCATGAGATCAAATCCATCCCCATGCTCTTCCCCCTCCTCTTCTTCTTCTTCTTCTTCCCCTTCCCCTTCCTCTTCCTCCCCTTCTTCCTCATCCTGTTTCTCCACCCAATGACTATCCAAACCCCTACCTTCTTCTAAACTACAGCGCTGCAAAAAGTGATCTCCTTCATTCCTCTTTCCATCCAAAAGCCATTGCAGCTCTTGTTGTTCCTTGCATTCCTCCACATCCATCAAGTCCACATCCTTAACTTCTTCCTTTTCCACATTATCTTGCTCCAATGTCAATTCAATATGGGGGTTTTCCAATACTACATCTTCTTGTCCCTGAAAATGATCAGAATCATCCATCTTCACATCACCACCATCCTCTTCCTCCTTCACTTCCACCTCTCCCTCCCCCTCCCCCTCCCCCTCCCCCTTAGGCTCTTCTCCAAAAGACTCCTCCTGCTGGGACTTCATCAAATACTCTCCAAAAGCCCCCTCACGCTGGGACTTTATCAGATACTGCAAGTGCGACGCATAGTAACAATCCCCCAACTGTTCCCATTGCATCAATTCCTTCTCCACCATAAACCAGATCAAACTCGCCCAATCCACCTTCTCAGGATGCCTGTCTCTGATTGCCCGCGTCCACTCCAAGACTGCGTTCGGCATCATCCACGTATCCTCATGCAAAAGCACCCAATTCGACACGAAATCCTCAATAAACGACACCGATTCCTCAGACAGCTCTTCAGAATCCAACTCCACTGCCTCTACCGCACCCCTCTCCTTTTTCACAGGCAATTTAAAGGCTCGGGCCAAATCGGCTCTATTGACTGCAATTCTAAACTCATTCACATAGCTACCCCGTATATTACGATCGTAATTCGCAATCAATTGCACAATGAGGTCAGTACGAATGTTCTGATCGAACTCGATGTGAACGAAGTCCCACAAACCGAGTCGCTTCAGAAGTTTCTCGTGCTTGACAAAATCTAGGGTTTTGGAAGGTACAAACGGAATGGGTCTTAAGTTTTCGGTTAGGATTTGGAGTTTCTTTTCAATTGCTTGTTGTTTTTTCACATTACACTTCTTTCGCTTGTTGGTTCGTCGAGGTGGGTTGGAGAATGAAGCTGGAGGAGGTGGGTTGAGGTCGGAGACGACGATGGTGGTGGTGGTGTCTGTGACCGTATGAAAAGGAGGAGGAGAGAGAGACATACCTGATTGTTCTGGGTGGTCGTCTATTTCCTGAATTTCCTCTTCTGTGCCCTCTGGCTTCTGTTGTTGTGATTGATCGACCTCGGTTAGTTCTGGGTTCTGGGGATCTAGGGTTAGTGGCTTTTGTTGTTGTGGTTGATCAAGTTCTGGGTTTTGGGGATCTAGGGTTAGGGTTTTGATTTGGGGAGATTGAGATGGTTCATGCTGTTGATTTTCCTCAATTTGGGGCGAAAAGGAATTAGGGTTTTGGTTCTGCAACTCTTCGTCGGGATGGTTAGCGTCAGTCATGGCGAATTTGGGTACTGGTACGGACTTGGGGCTTTCTTCGTCTTGTTGTGGAGATCACTCAATTTCAAAAGAGGGTGAACTTTACGATGCCATTCATACGCATGATACCATAGGTCAGACAAACATCTGTTTTTCTTAATTCCAAAAATAATACAACAGGCACAACAATATCCCAATTCCCAAATGGAAACCCTCTATTGCAAATTTACAACTCGGTTTTTATTAGCTATTTATATATATATACATATATATATATATATTTTTTTTCCACAAGACATCTCCACATAGAGAATGTTAAAGAGTCATTCTGCTATACACCTCACTCCTTATCCTCTTTTTTTGTAATTCAACACCCGTTTTTCTAAGGAATGAACTAATTGATTACAAAGCAATAATTGATAGAGTTAAGGAACATAAATTAAACATCTTCAATCACTGTTAATGAGAGATTGTGAAAGAGACATAGCTCCATGAAAATCTCCTTCAATTTTCACATCGGAGTAATCCCAAGAGGAAAACAGGTTTAAACCCTCTCTAAGAATGAGGATTTCAACCATGAAAGCTAAAGAAATTTTTTCCAAAAAACAAGTAGCAACTCTAATGGGTCTTCCTCGACAATCTCGAAAAATAAACCCTCCCAGTGTAACCAGAAAAAATAGAGAATACATCATTAATGTTTAACTTGAAAAATTCATAAGAAATAAGCACCCATCTCTCAGCTTTAACAAATGTTTCAGACTTCTCCATGGAAGTTCTAAACATGTCTTTGTCAAGCTCTTGAAATTCATAAAAGTCGGCAAGACGCTCTGTTAAGGATGAAAGAAGGATCACACTGTTTACCATCGAAAACTTTTTCATTTCTAAATTTTCACAAATATCAATAAATGAAAGCTCCTAAACTAAAGCAAATATCACCATTGTTAGTATGTTGCCATATATTTGACAAGACTAACTATCTTTTCATCCAAAGAGCATCATTGCTACTTTCTATATCAATTCTGAGAGGGGACTAGTACAATACCTCTTTAGCAATTGGACACGAAAAAATAACATGGTGAACTGATTCATCCCAACAGCACATTGTGAACATGTAATCTCCTTTATAATGCCTTTGGACTTCAGAACTAATTAACATTCAACTTTTTGCATGGAAATTTTCAAATCACTTGGAGAACTTTTGGATTTTAATATATTAATTTTCATACTTCATATATTAAAGACATGAATATGTTTCAAACTCTGTTTTTTCGGGAATTAAAGGTTTGTATATGAAAATGAGATGAATAATTACATGTTTAAAGTAGGGGACATTTCCACTAATTTTTGTTAAGGGTTAATTTCATGTACACCCCCTGCATATGGTTCGCCGTAACGGTATCGGTCACTGTAACGGTAATGATATTGGTGTAATGGACTAGGGTCAGTATCGGGGTTACGTAATGGGACTCGGTTATCGCAATCATGAATTTTTTAAAATCTTGCACATCTTACCCAAAATGGTCTAATTAGATATTTTTGGCAACATGAATGAATAAAAATGATTTTTTGCTATATTTAAGTGAATTTTATTTAATTTTTTAAAGAATTTTAATATAAAAAAAATGAGTTATTAATAAATCTAATGATGTCGTCGTTATTTCAATGTTTATGATATACTTTTATGATATTATTAAATTAAATTTAAATTTAATTAAATAAAAAATTAAAATCACAAAAGATATAATTTATTTCCAACAATGTAAAATAATTTTAAAAAAGATACATGGTTCACCACCAAAATAAATTTCGTGGTGGATCTTGTTGCTCTGGTTGGGGTTCATGAAAAGATTGTCATTTTTGAGGTATATCTTCAGTGGATATTTGATTCATCATTAGTAGACCATCTTTTCTTTATAACTGATAAGGATGATTTTGACCATGAGCATATCCCGATAAATTACTAGACTGATTTGTACTGATGTTATGTCTTTGTCCATAATATCCATAAGACATTTGAGGTTGAGGAGGCACAATGGGGTATTCCTCTGCATGAAAAAATCCATATGGTTATGGCGGATAATAGCTTTGACTTATACCATACGAAAATTCATACTTTGAGCTTGGTGATTGCCCCAACGAAAATTCACCAAAGTTACGCATCATTGAAGAAGAACCATCACTTTGATGATCACTGTGCATTTGGTTCCTCCTACTTAATACATTACCTTAACTCTTTTATCCAAGTCGGGTTCAAATCAATTTTTTTATATTTTTCTTTACTTTTCAATAATTTAATAATGGAGTAACATTTATCATATTATATACATAACAAAAAACTTTTTAACCCAAATTTTTGAAAAATTTCAATTGTGTTAACCGTTACGGTATTTTCAGAACCGGTGAGAATCGGGGTTACGGCCATCGTAACGGCCCGGGTGTGGGAACCGGATAACGAGACCGTAACAGTAACAGTAACCTAAAAATCCGTTACGTAACGGTCGTTACGGCGAACCATGACCCCTGAGGTATATCTTTATTTCAATCACACACCCCACATTTGAGTATCTTCAATTACACCCCTTGTGGTTTGAGATTCTCATCATTTACACCCCTTAATGATGACATCATCCTAAATTTTTTGTAAATACCTAAATTACCCTCAATCAAGTATGTTTGGAAACTAGTTTAACAGATAATACAAAAACTTTATTCACACATCTAAACACCCCCACCCCCACCCCTAACCCCAACCCCCACCCTACACCACTGTCGCCCGCCCACCGGCACCGTTGCCCCGCCGCCCACTTCCACGCCCACCCCCACCCATATGCGCGCGCACACACACACACACACACATATATATATATATATGTATATATATATATATATAAATCACAACAATGGGTTATTATAGCAGTGTGTTTGGAGAAGTATCACAACATATACACAAGCACATATTCATATTTTGGCCTAATTTGTGAATGTGCAGGTGTGTGTATATATACATATTTAAATCCTATTTTCGTATGTGTAGGTGTGTGTATATATTTGTATATAAATGTGTGTGTGTCGGGCTGTGGTGGTGTGGCGGGGCGGTGGCGGTGGGGTGGGGAGTGTTTGAATATAGGATTTAGGGTTAACACTATTTTATGATTAAAATGATTTAAGAGGTGTTTAGATCAAGGGTATTTTAGACATTTCATACCACGAGGGGGTGTAAATGATAATTTCAAACCTGAGAGGGTGTGATTAAAATAAAAATATACCTGAGAGGGTATAAATGAAATTAACCCTTCTGTTAATTGGAGTTTCACTGGATAAGGCATAAAATACAACTCAAATGGAATCTAGTGTTAAAACTCCCAAAAATAAAATAAAATGAATTCACATTTCACAAGTTGGGTTACAAAATGAAAGAAAATTTCCTTCCCACATGGGAGATTAATCTGGAGGATGTGAGAAAATCTTAAATAATGTCCTAAGCTCGCGTGGTACGTCTACTACTAGCAGTGTCATTGGCCAGGAAGATCATATGCTTGCTTTCAATCAAATTCGGTAAATTGTTCATGACTCTGGTCTAACTGCTTCAACCCTTTTTAAAATTTCTTCTATATTATGTTCAATACATGAAACAATAAATTTATTAATTAAGTTGAGCAGTGACCTCCTTACCAATTGTATGAAATCTCATTTCACAAATTATGGCCAATCATTGCGAAAACTCCTCAAATTGCATTTCTATGCAATGAATCTCCAAGACAAAGTTGATAATCCGGACTGGATTACAAAGCCTGTAGGTAAACCTGCAAGAAGGAAACACAAAAGGTTTTTAACCAAGATTAGTCCATGATGAGAAGGAGATTTAATACCATTAAGCCATTAAGTTATTAATGAAAATGTGAGAGGGTTGAATCTCTTAGGAGACAACGTGTGTGTGTGTGTGAAAATAACATTGAGAATATTATTATCACTCAAATATCATCTAAAATATAAGTGTTCGCTCCATCTTCAATTATGGGAGAAGTCATTTATCTTCGATGCATTTTAGCTAATACAATTTTCTCCAATTCCAAGAGAATGCTTTAGAAGAATTAATTCTCCAAAAATTCCTTCCTCTAGGCACACTTTCACCCATGATGGAGTTTTTACCCTCTATTCACACATTTTTGTAGGTTTGTAGCAATATTGAAGTTTTAAACTGAAAAGTCATGCATGTTTAATTTTTTTTTCTTCCCTTGAAAAGGTAAATAAATTAAGAGAAAAAACAAATAATAAAAGCTCATTAATTAAGTATAAGCATAGTTTTAGAAATAGAGATTACTAAGGGCCCGTTTGGGAACTTGGTTTTGGTTTTGGTTTTAGTTTTGGTCTTGGGTGGTTTTAGATAAATCTAAAACCAATATATAGTGTTTGGTAAGGAGTTGGTTTTGGTTTTGGTCTTGGTATAATTATATATATATATACTAATATGTATTAAAAATATATAAATATGAAAAATATATATATAAAAAATTGGAAAAAAGTAATTTTCGGGAAAAAAATATTTTTCTGAAAAATATAAAAAATAATTTTTTGGAAAATAATTAATTTTCGGAAAAAAAAATAATTAATTTTTTCCGAAAAATTAATTTTTTCGACAAAAATATGATTTTTTTCCAAAAATTTATTTTTTGATGAAAAAATAAATTTTTCCGAAAAAATAAATATTTTCCGGAAATTAATTTTTTCGAAAAAATAATTTTTGTCGAAAAAATATTTTTTTTCCGAAAATTAATTTTTTCCCAAAAATATGATTTTTTTCCGAAAAAAATTATTATTTTCCAAAAAATAAATATTTTCGAAAAAATAATTTTTTGGAGAAAATTAATTTTTGTCCGAAAATATGATTTTTTCCCGAAAATTAATTTTTTTCCGAAAAATATTTTTTTCGAAAAATATAAAAAAAAATTCAAAAAAATTCATATTTTCGGCCATATATATATATATATATATAGAGAGAGAGAGAGAAAAGTCAAAAATGGTGGGCCAAAACCAGGTTTTAGTGGTTGGTTTTAGGGTGTCCAAAACCAAGTCCAAAACCGGCCAACCAAACATGATCTTGGTCTTGAAATCAAAGACCAAGACCAAAACCGGGTTGCCAAACGGAGCCTAAGTATTATTTTTTCTATTTCATTCAAAGTCAAACTACATATTCACACAGCTTTGTTGGAATTTAGATTCTAGTGTGAAAAGTTTAACAATATAACGGTAAAACGTCTACATTATTTTCCAATCAATAACTTGAAAACAGTTGATAAGGTGTAACAGTGGTATTAATATTAATTTCTGAAATTTATTTAAACGAACAAAGCGACACAGATGTTACGCGAATCTAGAGCTCTCTCACTGCTTAGATCTCTGTTTTCAACACACCAAAAAGCAACGGTCGTATTCTCCATCTTCACCTCAAAAATAAACCATTCCCAACACTTCCACATCTCCCTCTTCACTTAAACAGTTACACTATCCTCTCCCCCTCTCTCTCTCTCTCTCTCTCTCTAGAAATGTCTAGGAATTCCTCTTTCTATCTCATCCTCTCCCTCATATTCATTGCCACCCTCCGACACTCCAGCTCCGCTCAAGACGGCGGCGCAGTCACGGTGGAGCTGTGGTGCGTCGCCAAGAACAACGCCGACATTTCGGCCTTGCAGTCGGCCTTGGACTGGGCTTGTGGGACCGGAGGTGCCGATTGTGGTCCGATCCAGCAAGGTGGGCCCTGCTACGATTCCGGAGATATTCTGCGAACGGCGTCGTTTGCCTTCAATTATTACTTTCTTAAGAATGGATTGACGGAAGATAGCTGTAATTTTGACAACACCGCCGCACTCACCTCCCTCAACCCTAGTATGATTTTCACTCCAATTAATTACTTCTTCTTTACCAGGGTTTTGATCTCTAAACCCCATTTTTTTTTTTTATTTTATGAATCTTATCATTGTAATTTTTATTTTTTGATTTCAGGTCATGGTAGTTGCAAATTTCCATCCAGGTATTCGATTTAAATTTAATTTTTTATTCCTTACTATATCTATATCCGGTTATATATATATATTTGTGTTAGATTTTTGGTTAGTTATGTGAATCTATTATCTTGTGAGCAGTTTATGCATAGCTTTATGTGTCATATACAGTTTCTGTTTCTCTCTCTCTATATATATATATATATTTTACCCTTGATGGACATTTTTTGACTTCTGATTTGAGATTGAGTGATTCATTTTCAGTTGCATAGTGTTGACGGTACAAATTAGTTGGTAGACATTAATATCTAGAATTGTACTCAGTCCAAAACCACTCAGGGGTTTGATAATATAGATTTATCTTGTAATTCCGAGTTCATAATGTTGCATACTGTACTTTAAAATCCATGTTAAGGAAACCTCGACACTGTTTTAAATAAATACTTCACGAGCATATAAATTTTCGGAATTTAGATGACATATTCATGAAACATTTAAATGTAAAAACAAGCATCCAAGAAGTTCAAAGCATAAGAGATTCAGAATTCAAAAGACAGATTGCGTTAAAGATAACCGAATACATGTAACACTACAAAAGGATGCTTATTTTGCAATGAGGGAGAGAGAAAGATGCTTCTGTATTGAAATTGGTCCTAAGGCACATGTTTCGGGGAGTGATAAATTACTAATTAGTTTCCATAGAATATCCAAACATGCCCATATTTTTAAAAAAAAAATTCTAGTTCGAAGGTTGTTGGTTGTTAGGTTGAGTAATTTTACATTTCATTTTTGTTGCATTATGCATATTATGATATTACAGTTGCAAGGGACAAGAATTTAGCTTTCATGATGTATTTCGCTTATGCAGCTTTACAGTGAAAAATGGAAGCTCTGTTGGGCCCTCGACCACGGTTGGATTTGGTTCGTCTAGTTCCGATATAAATGATGGGAATTTTGTTACTGCCAGATGGTGTTTGGCCTTAATTGCTATTCATGTCTTCTATTCAATTAAATTGGTTTCGCGAGGATGATAAAGGTGGACTGTGTTTCTTGCTTGTTGCAATTGGGCCAAAAGCATGGTTCTGTTGAGAGGATAAGTCAGGTAATTAGTATCTGCTCATGAATTGTATTTATCTGTTAGAATTAGTTAAATATTCTCTTATGTTTGAACTTGTGTCGATTTATTTAAATCAGTTTTGGTTCGAGTGAGTTCTGTATTTGTATGACCCCATTTGAATCTGTTTGATGAGGGCTATGACAGTCAAGGCCTAGGAACCTAAATGTCCCAGTAGTTAATTGAGCCCATTTGAACCCGTCCAAGGAATTCAACAACCATGGTCTAATGAGGCCTTGTACCTATCTGGATTTTTCTTCGTTTCCTTGTTATTTAATGTATTTTGAATTTTGCAATGGAATCCTAGTAAACAATTTTTTTAGACTGTTTATCCTGGTGAACTTTCCTCTGCTTTTGGTGTGAACTTCTTGAGCTTGGCAACATGATGATAAATAATTCCCTCCCTTATTTTTTTTTATTATCACGGAATTGTATATATTGAGCTTGGTTTGTTTTTTTGTGGTGAGGATGCTAAGATTGACAGATTACTTGATTTGGTCTTCAATTTGAAAACTTTAGTCTTCTCATTGATTTGACAATTTTATTCAATACTTGATTGATCGATCCGCAATAAGTTAGGGATGATTAGTTTTCTCCTTGTACTACGATGCCGTGGAATGCTCATTTGAAAATGCGACATTAAGTTAAAAATGCATGGTTGTAAAATGTTGTAATGGCGGGACTTTTGGGCGTATGATAGGTTTCAAATCCAAGTTTGTGAAATTGTAATTTCTACTGAACTGTAATATTATGGAATAAGAATCGTAAAATTTAATGCAAAGAATCATTCAGAACTACATTTAAAAATGCTCATTTGAAAATGCGACGTTAAGTTAAAAATGCATGGTTGTAAAATGTTGTAATGGCGGGACTTTTGGGGCGTATGATAGGTTTCAAATCCAAGTTTGTGAAATTGTAATTTCTACTGAACTGTAATATTATGGAATAAGAATCGTAAAATTTAATGCAAAGAATCATTCAGAACTACATTTTGCATTGTACTGACATGTTTTGGTACCTTGAAAGTAGTCTCTCCTCTTTCACTTTTGGGCGTTTGTGGGGATACGTGTGTATACATATCCAGAAAAAATAAAGATGTGCAGTCTTCAGTTTTATGTTCGTCTTTTCAATTCAAGCAAAGTTGTTGTTTGTTTAACAGATCTGGTGAGAACAATGTATGACTAGATTTTCGGAAGTCGGTGTTCAGAGTGATTATTCGGGTACGTACTTGTCTATGTCAATATAAATAAACAAGTGTAACTCTACCTTAGTTGTTTGCAGATTATGGTGAGTGTTGAAATATAAAATTAGATACAAGTCCAAATTATGCCAAAATGAAAAATACAAAAACCATGCTTCTAGAGGGTGTCCCAAGTCCCAATTGTTGGAACCTCAGTTTATAAATAAAGTTCACTGCCGGCCAATAACAGAATAATTCTGATCATGTAATTGATTATTTACTCTTTTTTTATATTTTATATTTGTATTTATGTTTTCTATATGCATTTCCTACTGTCTATTCAGCAAATGTTGAAAATCCCAGCTTCTGAAAACTAAACTATTTGTGAGATCAATTAGGTGGCCTTACCTGTCCCTGTTATAGCATAATCATCTTAGGTAACCACATACGAAAGTCTTGGGTAAGACCAACCGAAAATGACGATTAATGACGCTTATTGGCGGATGATCTCTTTAACTGACCTTTCCCAACAACTTTTGATGACCGGAGCTGAGAAATTCATCTCCATTTTGTATCTATATGTAATAATTTCTAATAGCAACATGTACAAAAACTAAAATTATACGGATTGTTGCATCTGTATGTATTCAATTCTAATAACAACATATACAAAAACTAATACAAGGTTCGTTATATAAGAATTTGGATCATCTCCTTAGATTTTACACATAACAGGAACTATTATTACAGAAATGCACACAAATATTAAAGAAATTCAAAAATATTATTACCCGTAATCATTGTCTTTCAAGATCTTCCACACCATCATCTTGTCCACACGTTTGAGCTCTTCTCGATGACCTTTCCCTGCTAAGCATCCTCCGAAATGAACTCAAGCGCGAGTTTGAGTTTGATTCACTAGCCTTAGCTGGCAATTGTACTGCACCATTCGATGTCCCTTCCATGCTTGTTAAAGCAGAGGTCACCAGTTCTAGAGGCGGAGCTGTGGGTGGATCACCAGCAACGGGTGGCTCCCCAGCCTTGACCACAAGCAGTGGCTCAACTTCGTTGCGACAAATAGGACATGTTGGTTGTGAACTCAGCCATTTATCAATGCACTGTACATGAAAAGTATGCTTACAGTTTGGTAGGAGTCTAGCCATTTCACCTTCCGCCAACGCACTTAAACAAACTGCACACTCTATGGTGCCCGTGTCGCCCTGGGTGTCATCTTGCTTGAAAATAAATTCAGGAAGGGCAGCGATGACTGATGGGTCAAGCCCGGCCTTGGGTGGCTCCGTTGACTGCGCTTGATCAGTTGCGAAACCTAGTTGTCGAAATAGGGCAGCCCTTCGCGACTCTCGACGCCTTAGGACACATCTCGCATATATATGAAGCATCAACACAATAACAACCACGACCGATAACGAGATGATCACAGTGAGTATGATCTTGTTATTGAAATCGTTTGAATTTTTATGAGGGGAAAAGGGCGGATTATCATGATGATAGTCGTACATATCCATGGCGGTGATCCACCGCGGATAAGGGGCTCAGGAATGGATAATTTGGTTTATGGTGTTTCAAGTTTAGGGTTGTACAGCTCCTATCATAATCTGAGTAGTGTTAACTTTCTGCTATTGATTATGCATATGGCTTGTGAAAAGGAAAAGAAACAGAGTTTATATATTTTTCCTACAGGTTGACTGTTGAATGTTGAAAGCTCTCTTCCGTGTTTGTCTATTTTGTATTTTTTGCCAATTTCTATTGTGGTAAGGTGTTTTGCTTCTTTTATATTACTAAAGGGAAAGGGGTTCAAACTAGAGATATAGAAAAAGGCCATAACAAATTTACCCAAACAATATATATATGTTTATGGGGCCAGAAATGGTATGATTTTTTTTTATGAAACTAGAACTCCAAAAGCATGTTTAATTGTTGGTCTATAGCTAGCAAAATCAAGTATGGATATGTGAGTCTTGTTGGTATAGTTTAGTGGTTAATTGTTCTCGGACACTTAATGAAAATCAATGGTCTGCCTTTATATTACGCAGGACACATGAGATTTTGATTCAATGACCTTTGATTTTGTTGGTATTGTATTATTGGCTCACAAAAAACACAATATATATATATATATATATATATATATATATATATATATATATATATATATATGTTTCATTAATATTGGAACATTAGGTAAACAACTTCCTTTGTCAATTCGTCCAGAAATCCAGTTCAATGCTAGGTTTCGTAAAGTTAAATGATTCTTGGGAATTTCTTCTTGAATGTTTTAAATAACTGCAGACAGTAATTATTTTTTATTTTTTAGAGTTTGATGTTTTCCTTTAATATGTAAAAAAAAAAAATACTAGATTTATTCATCTAATTGTATAAAGATCAAACCATCAAAAGTCCACATCAAAATTTAAATTCTTGGTCTGACAAACTCTTACTTTCTTTGAACTGTACCGAATGCGATTTCAAGAAAAATACCGTGACTTGATATTTTCGGGTTATATTAGCATGTACTAGATTGCAGCTTGCGAAAAGTGTGTGAATTATTAATAGGGGTAATTTACACAAAACCCCTTCAAGTTTCAGGATTTAATCACCAAATCTCCTGACATTTTAGATTTTAATCAAATACTCACCTCCAACTAATTTTTATGTCAAAATGAATTAAATGTTCCTCACATAAATTACAGTTTCACCCTTTTTTTTGGATATATTACACTTTCCCCCTCTATACAAAAATATATATAAAAATTCAAAAAAACATATTTAAAATTTGAACAAATATATAAAATTTGAAAAAATTATATATAATTCAAATATATATATATACACTTCGAAACAAATATATAAATTTTGAAATATATATATATAAAATTCGTAAATTATATATTAAATTTTGAAAAAATATATAAAATTTGAAATATATATATAATTCAAAAAAATAAATAAAATTTAAAAATAAATATATAAAATTCAAAAAACTATATAAAATTTGGAAAATATATATAAATTCAAAAACAATTATATACAATTCAAAACAAATATATAAAATTAAATATATATAATTCATAAATAATATATTAAATTTCAAAAATATATATAAAATTTGAAAATATATAAAATTCGAAAAAAATATATAAATTTCAAAAAACATATATAAATTTACCCCCATAAAAAATAGAAAGGAAAGAAATAGAAAGGAAAGAAACAGAAAATGATGATGCTAGTATCCAAGAAGAGACAAACAATCAGCAAATATAAATTTCGAAAAAAATATATATATTTCAAAAAACATATATAAATTTACTCCCATAAAAAATAGAAAGGAAAGAAACAGAAAATGATGATGCTAGTATCCAAGAAGAGACAAACAATCAGCCCACCATCTTTTCATATCCCACTTCTTCGTGTCCAACTTTCGCACTTTTACCTCTTTTTTCTTTAATTTTTTGTCCATTTAAAACAATACAACCAAAAATAAAGATTTAAGTATACAACATGACATGGGTCCCCATTCAATCTCACGTGCCTGGTCCAACCCATACACCCTGTCACGTGTCACTCACGTGGTGACATAAAAAAATAAATTTTATTTTTTGAAATATATATATATTTTTCAAATTTATATATATTTTCTGAATTATATATATATATATTTGTTTTGAATTTTTTTTCTTTCAAATTTATATATATTTGAAATTTAATATATATTTTTGAATTATATATATATTTGAAATTTAATATATTATTTATGAATTATATTTATATATTTTAGAATTTTATATATATTTTTAGAATTTATATATATTGTTTTGAATTTATATATTTTTCTAATTTTATATATATATTTCAAATTTTATATATTTGTTTTGAATTTTATATATATATTTCAAAATTTATATATTTTTTCGAATTTTATATATATTGTTTATGAATTATATATATATATATATTTCAAAATTTATATATTTGTTCGAATTATATATATATTTCGAATTATATATATATTTCGAATTATATATATATATATAAATATATATATATTTATATATATATATATATTTATAGATGGGGAAAGTGTAATTATCCAAACAAGAGGGGGGAAGTGTAATATGTCTAAACAAGAAGGGTGAAACTGTAATTTATGTGAGGGGCATTTAAGTCATTTTGACATGAAAATTGACTGGAGGGGGTATTTGATTAAAATTTGAAATGTCAAGGGGTTTGACGAATGACATGGAATTTGGTGATTAAATCCTGAAACCTCGGGAGATTTTGTATAAATTACCCTTATTAATAGTGTTATTAAGCAATCAAAATAACTTCGTATTTTAAGAAACTTTTCTGGTAAGTGATCAATAGCCCTCCTTGGGATTGGATCAGTCTGCCTCAACTCAGTGGCCCTCGAGCGTGGGCTAGGCATAAAACCTGACACTTGATTTATGATTGAGTCTGACTCTGATCCCAATAGTAACGAGTCGGATGCTTTGCTATTCGGATAAAAAATTTATAAGCGAGACTAATCTCTACTCATTTAAACACCGATCACTTTTCCATTCGAATTCAATGTGAGACAAGACCCTCTAACAAGTAAATATAATTTTTTTGCAACTATTACCAATCATGATTGTTAAGATCGCGATCCTATGGGGTATAATCCTATCACCAAAAACGATTCTGTACGATTTTATTATATTTTTATAATGATTTGACGGTTTCGCCCTTCATATGAAATGACCAAACACTTTATGATTTAGTCCAATATCTCAATATATGACCTAGATTTTTGAGAAAACATTTAAATGGTCAATGTATTATAAAATTTTGAAAATTCTAATATGATTTAAAATTTTAAATTAATATATTTTTTAAAAAATTAATATGAGTTGCTAGAATCTTACGGTTCTACTTACGATTCTACGGATCCCAAAACGATTATACCTATAATCCCAATTTAGGGCCTTGCAATTTAGGGCTTATTAGGTGAAAAAATTAATTTTGGGTTGGGCTATCCATATAAAAGGGCCATTTTTCACAAAAAAAAAATTTTTAAATCCAAATTCAACTATCTATCTATACTATTATAAAGTACAAGGCCCTTAAAATATTTTTATACATTATATAATTATTTTAGAATAAAAAAAGTTGAATTACTTCTTATTTAACATTATTTTTTTATATTAATCATTGAAAAACTCTTTTGATTTTCCCATTAAATGTATATATCAATCCACAATTATTACTTATCTGTACTCTCGTTATCTAATAAAAATTGATAACGAGTCTAAACTTATTCTTATATTTATTATCTCTAATCTATATTTATACTTACTTAGTTATAAAAGTATAACGTATTTTAATTATTTATATTTATTTCATGTTTTTTAAAATATAAAACACATGAAAAAAATAGAAATTTGGTAAACTATTTAACCAAATTTCTGGATTTATAGATGTATATATCCACTCATGGATAATAAATTTGTAAACTATTTTACCAAATTTCTTATCCACTCATGGATAATAAATTTGTAAACTATTTTACCAAATTTCTTATCCACTCATGGATAAGAAATTTGGTAAAATAGTTTACAAATTTATTATCCATGAGTGGATATATACATCTATAAATCCACTCATGAATAATAAATTTGTAAACTATTTTATTCATGCACTTTTATAGTATTTTAGATACAATATATATATATATATATATATATATATATATATATATATATATATAACTTTTTATCTTTTTAATTACGAGTCTTCCCTCACGTGCATTTTGAACGTGACTTTTTTTTTTTTTTTCATTTTTTACCAAATTATGTATATAATTAATATCATGATTTTTTATTTTATCTATTTAATTATGCACGTGACTACTATTCTAAAAGTGTGATGGGTTAGGAATATTTCTAATTTTTGTAAAAAAAATTAATCAATATTCATTAATTGAAGTATAACTCTAATTGATATTTCAAAAGATATAGACTAAATAAATATAAAATACTACTATATGATATGCCAAATTTATGTAATTACTAAAAAGGAAAAAAATGGGACTTTTATCAATGGTCTTGTGCTCTAATGGTATTTTCATTCCTCCCTAAATTGGGAGATGTCTGGAGTTCGAGTCTTATATGGCTCATGTGGGGGTGTGTAAGTGTATGGGGGGTGTGAGTTCCTTAACATTAAAAAAAAATGGGACTTAATTATTCTTATATAATTAGTTATTATATTTAAAATGATTAAAAAATATTAATAATTAAAGTCTATCAATAATTCTTTAATTGAAAAAAATTAAAAAATTAAGCATTTATATTAATTATGTAATAATACACAAAATATATTTAAAAATAATAATGTCATAGAAAATTTAAGCATATATATTATTTTTGTAATACTTTACAAAATTTACTTTAAAAATTGTAACTCATATTATCTTGGTTATTTGTTGACATTAATTAATATTTTTATGATTAATAAGAGAATGTAATTAAACCCATATGCATATAGTCTTTGTAATATTTTTAAAATTGATTTTAGGATTATGTTTTTTTATCATTATTATACTTGATGCTTTGAGTATATTTTTATTTTATTATAGAGATACTATTGATTAAGAAATTAATTTAAATATTTTTTTTATAATAATATAATAAAATCTTACGATTTTACAATTTCGATCCTACATATCCCGTAACGATCTTACCTAGGAATGACAATCCTTCTAACCTTGTTACCAATACAATGATGACGGCTAGAAAATAATTAGATGCATAAAATATATTTAAATGAATAAAATATGTATAATGGTAAAATTTCAGGGGAACAGAATTTATAATGACTTCATGCATGACGCAAGGATGATAATTTGTCAAATCATCCAGAGCAAACCATCTTTGAATTTTGATCAAAACATAGAAATGCTCCTGCTACAAAATTAGGGGTCCAAAATGGTTTTGAAGAATGGCAGAGTCTACGCTAGAAAAAAATTATTAGATATTTTTGGATTATATATCGATCACGTACTCTCAACTGTTAGAATGTGATATTGGGAGAGTTCGCAAGCTGATTTTTATTTTTATTTTATTTTCAAATTTAAATTAGCTTTAGGAATGAGCAATTTAAATTCTCCCTCGAATCAATGATTCCCTTTCTGGCAAGATCCAACGGTTTTGTAGATTGGAATATCGGAAATATTAATTTAGTTTGAGTCAAAAAATTATATATCAATTATTGAGTTTTGATGAAGAAAATTTCACGCACTTTAATGACAGGCGAAGAAAGTCTAGTCCAAGCCCAACATAGTCAGAGCATCAAGTTTTAAGTTGTTGAACATTTCAGTGTGATTATTAGGAGGGCAACGGGTGCAGTTATGGACGGGTATATCTTCCTCGGCTTTCGCAACGGTTAAAAATTTGTATTTTATTTCGGTTCAAAAATTAATTAAATGGGGTGGGAGGTCAACTTGTCCCCGTTCTCATCGGATTTTTTAAAATAATTGGGTATCTGCGGGTACTAGTTAACAGTTAAAATTTTTAAATATGTCATTTTAAAATTAAACAGCTCCACAAAATTATATACTTAAAACACGAAATTCAATATTATAAAAACTAAATAAATCACCAAATTATCCAACAAATCAAATTACAATACATTCTACCCAAAATAACAACAACAAAACAAAAAAATTGTCCAATATTAGATTCACTACTTCAATCTAGACAATAACAAAAATATAATTTACGATTAGTGGATTACACTTATTATATATATATATATATATATATATATATATATATTATAATATATCTAAATGGGGTGGGGTGAGACTGGAACAATTAAAATCATCCCCATTTCCATTTCGTTTATGTGTAAATTTTTTTCTCCAACTCCATCCCCATTTTCATTCATATAATATAGACGAAATACTCAAAATAACTATAAAGGAATGGGTCGGACTAGGTACTGGCGGCCAAAATGCCATCATAGTCATTATAATCATAGCAATTTATCATATTTGACTTTAATCTATAAACGTATACCATCAACTTCCAGGAATTTTATGCACATTTAATGTGGTTTTGGTGACTCGGTATCGACGGTATGTATTCTGTACTTTTGAAAGTTGTCCGTGGTATAAATAGATTTTTCAATCAGTTTTAACAAAATTTGTGTGTCACAAATAAAATTAATAAATAGATTCCATATTTGACAGATATGAGAGGAAAATTATATCTCACAGAAATTCTTCGTGTGTGCAGTGAGACCCCAACTCTTTTAGATGATAAAGTTATTTTATTTAAAACAAAATTTCGGTAAATAAATAATATTATATTGCATGAAGTTTGTTTTTTATTTAATTTATTAAATTCTTGAAGTTTGTTTTTTGAATTTAAAACCCGTCGACCAAATGATGCCACAGAAAAAGATGGCTTTATTGCATGAGCACATGAATGATGCCATATACTCATATAATGATGCACCGGCAATGACACTCACCGTCCAAGGTACTCCTAATAGAGTGATTAAAGAAATAAAGAATCAGTTCAAGCAAATGGTAGGTTGATGATGACTCATCATATTATCTAATATGTTACATATATTGGTCTTCGTAATATTTTTAAAAGATGTTGCTAAACAATATCAATAACATGCTCAATATTCATCTTTAAAATGAGTATTATTTAAATTTGTTATATTATTACTACGAATAAAAGGAAACTAAAAATGTGAAACGTGACATGGAATTATCTATGAGGGCTTCGGATAAATGCTTACGAAATTTACATTAGCTACGGACCTACGCTACTAGAAAACTATGTAGGCGTATATATATATATATGTATTCATGAGTGGCCAGTTATTAGGTTTGATTATTTACTGGATGAACTCATTAGAGTGGCCAGTTGAAATGCTTTCACAAAACTTAGCACAGCAGGGAATTGCACTTATCCACAGGTTTAAAGAAGTCAACATACCACATGACCCTCACTACCATCAAATTAATAATTAACATATACACATGGAGTACTGTATAGTTAATTTATGGATTTATGGATTCAAATGCTTCGCCACCCCCATGATACATCACACACAATATATATATATATAGGGGCGGAGCCACAGCCAGGCTAGTCCCCTCCCCAATTTTTTTATAATTTTTTTAGTACTCTTAAAAATATGTATTTATAGATAAAGTTATAAAAAATTGCATATGGCCCTCCAAAAATTTTAAAAATTTCTTTTAGTATCCCAAAAATTTATGTATTATATAGATAAATATATATAAAATTGTATATGACCCCTCAAAAAAATTTCAAAATTCTCCTTTAATAATTCCCAAAGGTTTATATATTTTATAAATATTGCATTTGCCCCCTCCCAAACCTTTTTTCTAGCTCCGCCCCTATATATAGGGTTGACAAAATTGGACACGACACGAACACGCCTCATTTAAAAGGGTTAGGGTTGAGCATAAAAGGGTTGAAGCCTAAAAAATGTCAACCCGAACATGACACGAGAATATAGGGGTTAACCCGAACACAACACGAATAACTCAAACATGACACGTTTGACACGATTATATTTATATTTATCTTTATTTTTATATTTTTCTCTTCTCTAATTGGTCATGGATTGAAATATATCAATAAAATAGTACTGAATCGTGTCAAAATCAATTTAATTTTGTTGATAATAGGTTAAATAGTTTATTTCGTGTTGGATTATGTCAAATTTAATTTAAAATATTATAATAAATAAGTTAAATGGATTACATGGGTCGACACGTGAGTTAACACGGACATAACATGAGTTGAGTTAGGGTTGATGATATTTAACACATATATTAATCAGGTCTTTTTGACACGACACGATTTCGACCCAATCCGACCCAATCTCGACCCGACACGAACACCCGTAAACCGAAATTGTGAGCCCTACCTATATATACACACACAATGATACATAGATATATAAGGAAATAGTATAATAGAAAACCTTATAAGAACCTAGTAAAGTCTTTCGATGGTGCTCCATTAAGCTTCAGAACAGACAATTAACCAACACAAGCTTCCCACTACTCGAACTTAAGAATCTTCTCTCCCATATATATATAAATATAATGTAGCGCTTCATATTTTTTCAGAGAAAAGTTGTCAGGGATGAAGATAAGAGGTATGCAAATTGTCCATTTCCAACTGCTACGCCAACTACCAGATAAACCGACCAACCGCTTATACATTGTAATTGTTTGCTTTGCCACTTCTTCTCAGTACTATATATATATATATATATACCTCGGGTGATTAATATATATATATATATATATATATATATAATTAATTTTTTCATATCATAAAGGAATACTACATGCCACTGCACTTTGAGCATCCATAAACTGTAAACATGAAGGCAACAAAAATTCAGATGGAATTAATAAGCAAATTAAATTTAATTGGATCCCAAAAACAAATTAAATTTTTTTGCTCTTCCTTTTCAATTCATATATAACTATTATAAAGCAATAAAAAAACATATTACTAGACCAAGAGATGGAAAGTAACTTCCAAACACGAATAATTTTCTATTTGCAAATAACAAAAAAGCTATATATATATATATATGTTGGAGGAATTTGTCAGTTTATTGAATCAAATATTAAAACGATTAAATCTACACGTTCTCTCCACTAACACTGCCCTTTGTGATATGTTATCAGATTAAGTTAATTAAATTTACATAAAAGCAATCATATTGATTTCTAGTAATTAATTGCATACATGGTCCTATAAATAGCACCCCTAATCCTTAAACAAGCTACTTCAGTACTCCTCCCTCATATAAAGGTCAGAGTAATTAAACTCATTCCCATTAAAAATGGCGAATTCCACCGGGGCACGCCTATCAATATTATTGTTCTTGGTCATGATGATCATCAGTTGTGAGGCACTTCCTTTTCACGAGCTCTCAGCAATGCCAAAGAACATTGAGGGCCGCCTTCTTTGGCGTAAGTTAGGGTTCCGTTGTCCCTCCAAATTTCAGACTAATTACCGAAAAAGCGAAGCCGGTGCAATTGACGATAGAGCTACACCAGGAGGACCTAATCCTCAGCACCACTCTGAGCCACCATCCAAAAATTAATAGCTTCGATTCACTAATTAATGTGGGTGCTTGGGTGTGCATGCATGCAGCTTAATTAATGTAGCCTAGTACCATAAGTTTCTGATCAGTTCATATATAAGAAATACTAACAAAAAGTATTTGGAACCACCCACACTATTTGGAACAATAATGTGTGAATGAATAATGTGCATGCATGTTTTACCATGGTAAAATATTGATTTATGGTAGTGAAACCCTGCATCCAAGCAATGTCCTACTCTGAGTGTGAATTTATGGACAAATGTTGAAAAAAGGATTTTAAAAAGTGAAAAGCGCTTGTAGTGAGCATTGATCTTTTGAATTTCTTTCTAGTACTCTCTTTTGGGCTCAACTTTCTGGTATTCATGTGTTTCTTAAATAATATTTTTTTTCCCTAAATTTTCTAATTAATTAATTTGAGATTGTCTAAATTTCTTTGACGAACAATGTCACACAAATTATTAATTGTCGGGTGTTGAAAAAATTAAGAAAATGTAACCAGAAAGAACTGAAAAGAAAAGGATTTATTTGTACAAAGTAGATTTGACAAAATTCTATCTCTATGCATTGTTTGTTAAATGAATTAATACAGATTATAATCACTTTTCTGGATTACATGCAATTTCATATAGATTACATGTATTCCAATACATATGACATTGCCATACTAAATAACTCTGCAAGCTCTTATACTCTACTTTCTGTTGTGCGGATAACCAATTCTACATGCAAATACACACACACATGACACAAGATATTATAGTGGTTCCCCAAAAATACGGGTACGTCCACTTTGAGAGTCGTTTCAATAATTTCGGTTGAAAACAAATGGTGTTTGGGAGGAGGATACAAAACCGGTATCAACTCAACTCAACCGTACACACTCTCACTCACAGAAACTCACAAGGTTTCTTTCTCTCAACTCTCGTGTATAACTCACAGATATATCACACTCTGTATATTACATATATCTCACTCACATATATATCAACCACCCTCTGCCATATATATATAGGCAGAGAGTATAGAAGAAAACAAAACACAACTTGGCTGCCAAACATGGGACGGTGCAGCTTTTGAAGACTTTGCAATCCATGGATGGTGATGGGTACAAGTTGGTGATGGTGATAGCTTGCCCACAGTATTGTTTGATGGAGAGTTGCATGTAATAATAACTGGTTTTGCATGCCTTGCATGCAGCATGCTCATACGTATGGAACAACCTGTCAATTCTCCCCCTTCCATATAAATCGGAGGAGAACGTTTTTCGCTGCGCTTCAGTTGATGTCCATCCGAGCTATGTCTCTGCATAACTCCAGCTTATCTCGAGTAACAACTTTAGTCAACATATCCGCAGGGTTCTTGTCTGTATGGATCTTAACAATCGTCAGTAATTGTTGTTCCATCACTTCGCGTATCCAGTGATAGCGAATGTCGATATGCTTTGTCCGGGAATGGTACATTGAATTCTTGCTCAAGTCTAGAGCACTCTGACTGTCACAATGTACTCTGTATTCTTTCTGAATAATACCCAGTTCTTGGAGAAATCTCTTCACCCACAACATTTCCTTTCCAGCTTCCGCTGCAGCAATGTATTTTGCTTCTGTTGTAGATAAGGCAACACACTTCTGCAATTTGGATTGCCATGACACGGCTTCCCCTGCAAAAGTAAAGAGAAATCCCGATGTAGATTTCCTGCTGTCAATGTCGCCGGCCATATCTGAATCTGTATAGCCTTCCAAGATTGGTTCTGCTCCCCCATAGCATAAGCATAGTTTCGATGTACTCTTTAGGTACCTCAGAATCCACTTGACTGCTTCCCAATGGTCTTTGCCTGGATTCGAGAGAAATCTGCTCACAACGCCTACAGCGTGAGCTATATCTGGTCTGGTGCAGACCATTGCATACATCAAACTTCCAACCACTGAAGAGTAAGGAATTGATTCCATCTCTTCCTTTTCTTTCGTAGAAGAGGGACACGATCTCTTGCTCAGGTTGAAGTGATTAGCCAGCGGAGTACTGACTGGCTTGGCATTTCCCATGTTGAACTTTGCAATCACCTATTCAACATACTTCTCTTGTGACAACCACAGTTTCTTGGCTTTCCTGTCATGAACAATCTTCATGCCCAATATCTGTTGAGATGGGCCTAGATCCTTCATATCAAAGGACTTGGACATATCTTGCTTCAGCTTGCTAATCATATTAGCATCCTGTCCAACTATCAACATGTCGTCAACATACAGCAATAGAATAACGAAATTACCATCCGGGAATTTCTGAATGTAGACGCATTGATCTGCAGAAGTTCTCTTGTACCCATGACCCACCATGAATGAGTCGAACTTGATGTACCATTGCCTCGGAGCTTGCTTGAGGCCGTAGAGACTCTTCTTCAGTTTGCATACCATATGTTCTTTGCCTATAACATGAAAACCTTCTGCCTGGTCCATGTAAATTTCCTCCTGTAGATCTCCATGGAGGAATGCTGTCTTGACGTCCATCTGTTCAAGCTCAAGATTTAGACTAGCTGTCAATCCGAGTATCACTCGAATTGAGGTCATTTTCACAACTGGTGAAAATATCTCGTCAAAGTCAATGCCTTTCTTCTGTTGGAATCCTTTGACGACCAATCGGGCTTTGTGCTTTATCGCCTTTCCGTTGGAGTCTTTCTTTAGCTTGAACACCCATCTGTTCTTCAGTGCTTTCTTGCCTTTCGAAAGTCTCACCAAATCATACGTTTGGTTCTTCTGCAAGGAACTCATCTCTTCTTGCATAGCGTCTACCCATTTACCTTTGTCTGTATGAGTAGTTACTTCCTGAAAGCATTCTGGCTCTCCTTCATCAGTAAGCAAAATGTAGTCTGACTCCGGATATCTAGTCGACGAAATCAGAGGTCGGCCTCTGTCAGATCTCCTTGTCTGAGGCTCTGGAGGAGCTACTTCTGGTTCTGTAGCTTCTGGTGGAGGGGTTAGTGGCTCCCCCTGCTCAACACCTTCAAGTTCCTCCTCTGCTTCTGGAATTTCATCCAGCAGTTCTTCATTTTCGGGGATGAACTGTACTGGTACAGGATCTGGGATGATATTTGTAACACTGGAATTCGCACCACTGGACTCTGTGGTTTCTTCAGTGTCTTTGTATGTCTGGTTCTCTTGGAACACAACATCCCTAGTTCTGATGACTTTCTTTGACTCTGGATCCCATAGTCTGTATCCGAATTCTTCGTCTCCATATTCGATGAAGATACATGGAGTTGATTTAAGATCGAGCTTCTGTCTTTGCTCCTTGGATACATGTGCAAATGCCTTGCACCCAAATACTCTCAGGTGAGAATATGAGGGATCTCTGCCAGTCCATACCTTTTCCGGTACTTCGAACTGGAGTGGTACTGATGGTGATCTGTTGATCAGATAAACAGCAGCTCTAACGGCTTCACCCCAGAATGGCTTTGACAACTTAGCCATACTGATCATGCTTCTGGCTCTGTCCATAATGGTCCGATTCATTCTTTCGGCTACACCATTATGTTGTGGGGTACGTGGGACAGTCTTCTCATGTCGGATACCGCGTTCAACGCAGTATGCTCGGAACTCATTGGAAGTGTACTCGCCTCCATTGTTTGATCGGAGGCACTTCAGCTTCTTTCCAGTTTCCCGCTCAACCATGGCGTGGAATGCTTTGAAGTAATCGAGTACCTGGTCTTTTTTTTTTTAGAAAATATACCCACACCTTTCGTGAAGCATCATCAATGAAGGTGAGAAAATATTTGCTACCGCCTAAAGAATCAACTTCTAAAGGACCACACACATCAGTGTGAATCAAACTCAACAACTCCGATCTTTTGTTGGAGGTTGAGTTGAAAAAGACTCTATGTTGCTTTCCAAATAAACAGTGATCACAAGGGTTTAATTGAATACCTTTTGATACTGTGATTAGCTTCTTTCGAGCTAATGTAAGCAACCCTTTCTCTCCCATGTGACCGAGTCTTTTGTGCCACAAATTTGGTGAAGTCGCATCTTCAACTGCATTGAGACTGTCTGAAATCACCTTCACATGGGTTGTGTATAAAGTGCCGTGTATCTTTCCTCGGGCAACAATCATGGCTCCTTTTGTCAGCTTCCAGATGCCATTGCTGAAGTAGTTGCTGTAACCTTCACGATCTAAGGTTGTACCGGAAATAAGATTGAGACGCAGATCTGGCACATGTCTCACATCTTTTAAGACCATACTGCAACCAATATCGGTCATGATCTGAATATCACCGATACCCACAATCTTTGAGAAACTTGTATTTCCCATTCGCACTGTACCAAAGTCTCCTACTTTGTACGTGGTGAAGAAATCACTGTGGGGAGTGGCGTGATAAGATGCTGATGTGTCAATCACCCACTTGGCTTCATTGCTTCCAGCGTGAAGACATACCTCTTCATCGACTGAGCATATAGTGATATCTCCTGCAACAGTGACCAGTGTATTGCCATTTTCATTCTGTGGCTGGTGGTTGCTTTGACCTTGCTCCCTTTGGAGTTTGCGGCAATTCTTTTTCAAATGTCCTGCAATACCACAATGATAACAAACATAGTTACCCTTTTGTGGATTTTTGTCGTTGCTGGTTCGACCGCGGTTTTGAGACCGCCCTCTACTTCTGCCTCTGCTTTTGCCTCTACCAGTTCCGTAAGATCGTCCGTGACCTTCGGTGACAAACGCATGTGTTTGATTCATGCCGGTTTCCTTTCTTCGGGCTTCTTCACTGAATATGGCATCCTTGACTGTTGCCATAGAGAGTTTAGGGGCAGAGTTACCGAGGGAAACCACCAGTGTCTCCCAATTGGGAGGTAAGGAACTGAGGAGAAGTAGTGCCTGAGTTTCATCGCCAATATTTAACTCTACAGATGCAAACTGGTTCACCAAGCTCTGAAACTCACTGGTGTGTTCGGCTGCAGAAGCTCCGTTCTTCAGCTTCAAATTTACTAGACGCATCATAAGAAGCGCTTTGTTTCGAGCTGTCTTGGCTTGATACATATCCTCGAGCTTCTTCTAGAGCTCGTAGGCGTTGGTCTCTTGAGCAACATGGTGGAAGACACTGTGGTCAATCCACTGTCTGATTTGGCCAATCATTTTTCTGTGCATCTTGGTCCAATCTCTCTCTGCAATTAACGTAGGCCTTTCGCCTTCGTTTTCTAACGGGTCTGCCAAATCCTTGCAATTTAGCAGATCCTCCATACGGGGTTTCCATATGGAGTAGTTCGACGCCGATAATTTAATCATGGCACCGAATCCTGAATCTTCCATAGAACCAGATCAAATGTAAGCTCTCCTTGGCTTGTTTGATATGTTCGGAGTAGAAACACGCAAAACGGAGTGTACCGTTGCGTCCGAAACGGTCGAAAAATCTTAAGATCGCCTCTGACTGCGCTCAAATTCGAGTTTGGATGAGTCCGGAACAGTCGAAACACTGGCGAGGGGCAAAACTATAATTTTGCAAAGCTGAGGGGCAAAACTATATTTTCCCAAAGTTCAGGGGCAAAAATGTAATTTTGCAAAGCTGTGGGCAAAATTGTAATTTTTTCAAAGATGTGGGGCAAAACTGTAATTTTGCAAAGCATAGGGGCAAAACTATAATTTGGCACAACTGAGGGGCCAAAGTGTAATTTTTGCAAACTTTCGCGCGTGAAAGCGCGTGCTGCGCGTGGGGTTCACGCGAGTTGCAGAGTGGTGGCGCGTGAAGCGCGTGGTGCGCGTGGTCCTCACGCGCTCTGGAGGTTGAAGGCGCGTGGGGCGCGTGACACCGAGACCTTACACGCGCGGACCTTCAGGTGGCGCGTGGAGGCGCGTCCGGCGGTGTTTCGGGCTGTTCTCGACGGGGTTGTGATCCTCCGGAGATAGGTCAGCCAAATATGTGGGTGGTGTGATGATTTGCGTGGAATTGTGGTTCGAAATAGAGGATGAAGAATCGACTCTGTTTTTCGAAGAACTGCTCTGATACTACTGTTGTTGTGTGGATAACTAATTCTACATGCAAATACACACACACATGACACAAGATATTATAGTGGTTCCCCAAAAATACGGGTACGTCCACTTTGAGAGTCGTTTCAATAATTTCGATTGAAAACAAATGGTGTTTGGGAGGAGGATACAAAATCGGTATCAACTCAACTCAACCGTACATACTCTCACTCACAGAAACTCACAAGGTTTCTTTCTCTCAACTCTCGTGTATAACTCACAGATATATCACACTCTGTATATTACATATATCTCACTCACATATATATCAACCACCCTCTGCCATATATATATAGGCAGAGAGTATAGAAGAAAACAAAACACAACTTGGCTGCCAAACATGGGATGGTGCAGCTTTTGAAGACTTTGCAATCCATGGATGGTGATGGGTACAAGTTGGTGATGGTGATAGCTTGCCCACAGTATTGTTTGATGGAGAGTTGCATGTAATAATAACTGGTTTTGCATGCCTTGCATGCAGCATGCTCATACGTATGGAACAACCTGTCACTTTCCATCCCTCATAGCTCAATCTAGCTAGCTAATTTCCATTAATTAAGCATACATATATATATATATATATATGGCTAGTCCAATCGCTACATTCTTTTTCGTTATATTCATTGCTTCTGAGGCGCGCTTTTCGCGAACTTGCAGAGACTCCGAATACCGATCATTTTCTCTTTAATCATTATATGAAAGAGTACTAGATGGTTACGATAGAGATATACTAGGAGGACCAGATGGTAAATATCATCATTTTCGAGATGTACTAGATGACCAAATGGTAATCATAACTATATATGAAAGAGTTGTACCAGGAGGACCAAACCCTAATCCGCATAACCAACATTGAAACAAGGACATATCAGTATAAGCCTGCACCGGTGTATGTTCTACCATATTGTCATGATTCTACCATATAACTCTCTATATATATTGATTGCTCACATGCTATATGAGCAATATTAATGTGTAGCCACGACCACTCTGGCTATGACTCCACGGTCCACGTTCAAGCTCACTCCTTATATATATATATAGAAAGTACAGGGTGTACTCTTATTATAGGTTCACATCTCTTCTAGATATCTCTATTGAATATTTTAATAATTTAAACAAACTAAGATTAATAGGGATTTAATGTGAATATTATTTTACTAGTCTACTGTAGATATGACGAATGTGTGCGCACTACTCAAATCTCCACATTAGGACTATGTTAGTATATATAATTAAATTACATTACTCCCTCTGTCCCAATTTAATTGTTCACTTTGTAAACGTGAACAATTAAATTGGGACGGAGGGAGTAGTAAATTTTGATTCTAAAATTTGGTACTTACTAAAACACCAGATTTTAATTTATATTTTTCAACTCAAACAATTCTTTGGAGTTACTTCATAGTGCTTGTTTTTTTTTTGGGTAAGTAAATTTTTATTCCAACTAAAGAGAGCCAAACAAAGCTTCAAGCGAAGCCAAAAAAAAAAAAAAGACAAGTCTTTTGTTGGATGCAAGCTAAAAGATAAATGAATGTATTGGGATGTGGTTAGTGAACCAAATGGAATGGTGCCAGGGAAAGGAGAAAGAGGGGCAATGAGAGCAAGGTAGGTGAATTTGAAATTGAATTTCCCATTTGGAGAAAGGGTTCAAGTGGTCCAGTTATTGTGACCATGGAGGATTGGAAAAAGAAGATCAAAGGTGCCATTAGGGGCCAAGCTTTGAATGGAAGATGGAATTCTCCAACAACTTCTTCTTATGAGTCTGTGCACTTTGGTTAAGGCATTCCATCTGTGTTGAGCAATAAGTTGGTCATTGCTGATATCAATAGGCCCATTGGGAAGCCAGTAGTCATGCTAGAGATAGATAGACTTGTCATTCACTACGTGATGCTTGATGAAGGTTTTTGCAAGTCCACCAAGTTTGAGAAGTCTCCAGTTCCAGGAACATAGGTTGAAGGCTTTAGAGTCCAGAAACATTGGCCTTTAATCAGATAAGTATGCACCCATTCTTTCCAAATTGATTGTTTCTCATCATTGAAGAGGAACCAAATGAGTTTAAGAATTGCAATCCTATTGAGATTAATGGTTAGATTAGGAAGACCAATACCACCATAATCATTTGGCTCACAAATGGTTTTCCAACTGATTTTGGCACCAGTAGATTTCAACTCATTGCCCTGTCCATAAAAATATTCTTAGTGCTTATTGGTGATGTAGAACATAAACAAACAAAACAACATTGATTAGGCTTTGTTTGGTATGCGTTTGTGTTTGTGTTTGGTACTGTAGCACTTTTTCCAACAAAACATGTCTAGTTGACTTTATTTTATTTTAAAGTGTTAAAAACGTTAGCAAAAAAGACCCATCTCCACAACCATCTCCAACCACAGCTCCGTCACCGAGCACAGGTGGCGTGGTATCGTCTTGTCCGGTACTGGTGCCTCTCCTTCCCGCCACAAGCCCATCCTTGGTACCAGATAAAGGTGGTGGTAGTGGTAATGGTAATGGTATGCCATTTATTAATAGTAATCCAGCAGTGCCTCTGCCCACTGGTGAAGTGGACTCTGCTACATTACGCCCTTTGCCCACGTCTGGTCATGCGAAACAGGGGCTTTCATCATTATCTCAGCTTCCGCAACAAACTCTTGGTGGAAGCCATCGTCCTGGTGGAAGAAGCCAAGGTATTGGGGGGCGGCATGGAGGTAGGGGCCTTGGACCCATCCTTGCATCTCATCCTGACCACCATCCTAATCTAGTAGGTTTTCAAGCCATCACCGCATCTGAGGTGGCGCGTGATGAAGCGCGTGACCGGTCACTTGTACCAAGGCTTTCAACCACTATAGGTCCTGACCACGTGACTTTGCTGCATAAAGAAGCTAGTCAGGCATCTTCACACCCTTTGAGGTCAACACCTACGATGGGGGATACAGAGCCTCTCCCCACTAGCTCGGCTGCCTCTGAGAGACCTATAGAGATAGGATTACTCCCATCAGTAAATGCTACAGGCCCATCAAATGTGCCAACTACAGTGTCACCTCCTGCGCCTTCAAGCTCTTTGGGACAAGCTGGTAGTCGTACCTGGGCTAGCCTTGTGCAGTCTAGTCATGGAAGCAAGATGAAGCTTAGATACTGCCCTCCAGAAAAAGGGTCACGCATTGTTTCCCCCCCTGCAGAGGTTGCTAAGAAGGGAGGTAAGGAATGGGAAAATTATCTTGTAGGATATTTTCTGGATAGGAAACTGCCGTTCTTAACTGTTGAAAGTATAGCTAAGAAGCTTTGGATCAAAGAAGGCCTCTCAGGGGTTCAGGGAACAGACAAAGGGTTCTTTTTCTTTAAATTTGATAACCAACAAGGTAGAGATGCCGTTATTGAAGGGGGTCCTTGGCACTTTGCTAACCATCTCATGATTCTCCAAAAATGGAGAAGAGGCATGTCCCTCACCAAGGATGGTATGAATAGTGTACCCATTTGGGTCAAATTCTCCAATTTTCCGGTGGAATATTGGAATGAGGATGGGCTAAGCTTTATTGCAAGCATGATTGGAACACCTTTATATGTTGATGCCCTCACAGATGAGAAGAAACGATTGAGTTTTGCAAGGATATGTATTGAAATTGACGTGGACTCTGACCTTATAAATGAATTCCAAATCAGGCTTCCAAATGGAGACCTTGTAGCCATTCATGTATAGTATCAATGGAGACCTTTAAAGTGTTCTCACTGTATAATTTTTGGGCACAACAATAGCAAATGTATGGTGTTAAAAGCCAATGATTTGAAGATGAATCCAGTTTCTGAAGCAAATAAAGAAGCTACAAAGCAAGTGTGGATGGCTGTTAATAGGAAATGAAGCACAAATAAGGAAAATGAAGCTGACAGACATGCTCCCACTACTTCTATTGAACCAGAGGCCATCCAAAAGGATTCTCAGGTTAATTTAGACAACAATCCTATTACTGAGAGTAACATCATGGGATGCCAGGAGGAAGCTGACACAAGCACAAATTTTTTATCTCCAAATAGATTTGAATGCCTTGATCTATTGGAGGAGCAAGAGGATCTCTGTTAAAGGAATGAAGAACCTGATGACATCCCTCCACCTCTTTGTCCTTCGACCACATCCACTACAGCTAATGTCCCTGAATGCTCTTTAATTTCTGCTAATGCTCCTACTTCAGATAAAACAACCATGGAAACAAATGATACCTTTTTGAATGACAAGCAATTGGAAGTCAGTGTGATCATTCCTATCCACAACACTACACCAAAGGCTAACAATAAAGGAATTAGTACCAGATCCAAAAAGAAGATGAAAGGGGTTCCATCCCCTAAAGGTATGAAATCTCTCAAGCCATCTCAATGATTGTTACTTGGAATATTAGGGGCCTCAATGGGGCTACATCCCAAAGTGAATGCAGAAATTTAATTAGAAACCTTAACCTTTCCATAATCACTCTACTTGAAACTAGAGTTCAAAAGGAGAATATGCCAAAAAATTTCAGCAGTATCACCTCTGGTTGGCAGTGCATTAATAACTATGATTGTGCTCATAATGGCAGAATATGGGTTTGCTGAAATCCTTTTGTTTGGGATCTAACTTTGGTTGAGGCAAATTCCCAAGCCATACATTGTCTTATTGCCAACAAAAATGATTCCCATTCTGTTTGTTTTATTTCATTTATTTATGGAGATAACAATCATATTATTAGGAGATCTCTTTGGCAAGACTTGCTCAACAAAGCTGTTACTTGGCAAAATCAGCCTTAGTGTGTCCTTGGTGACTTTAATGCCATTAGGTATAGGAGGGAGAGATTTGGCGGCACTGATAGATGGACTCCTCCTATGCAAGAATGTGGTAATTCTCTTGATACGGCTGGGCTGCATGACATGAAGTATTCTGGGCTCAAGTTTACTTGGAATAACAGCCACAATTTTAGGAAAATTGACAGATGCTTAGCTAATGATAGATGGCTGGATATGTTTCCAAACTATTCTACCCATTTTGGTGCTCAAGCTATATCTGACCACACCTTTATTCACTTAAAACTGAAAAATGTGGTGGTTAGGACTAGGAAACCCTTTAGATTCAACAACTACCTCATTGAGCATGATGGTTTCATGTCAGTGGTTCAAGAGGCTTAGAATAGACATGTTAGAGGTACTAGAATGTACTCTATAATGCAAAAGTTGAAGCTGATCAAAGAAGGCTTAAAGTGACTCAACAACACTCATTTTTCTGATCTATATCATAAAGTTAATGAAGCTAGAAGAAAAGTTATAAATGTTCAAAGCTTGATTGATAAGGATCCTCAGAATGATGAATTAATCCAGATTGGGAATGAAAGTTTGAAAAGTTTTCATATGTATGCTAATGCTGAGGAAAGTGTTTTGAGGCAGCAAGCTAGGATTCAGTGGTTGAAACTTGGAGACCAAAACACAACCTACTTCCACAAGATTGCCAAGCAAAGAAAAGCTGTTAACAGAATTTCTTTTCTAACCAACAGTGATGGCATCATCTGTAGAGACAATGAAGTCATCAAGAGTATGCTTATTGGTCATTTTAAATTGCTCCTCTCTAAGCCTCCCTCTTCTGGTCATTGCCAACCCTTGAACCAATTCATTAAAAAGCCTTTCTCTCAAACCCAAAAAGACTTCATGTCCAGGCCTATTTCCAGAGAAGAAATTAATCAAACCCTTCTCAACATGAAAGATGACAAGAGCCCTGGGCCAGATGGTCTCAATAGTGTTTTTTTTAAAGCTGCTTGGCCAATTATAGGGACTGAGATTACTGATGCTGTGCTCAATTTCTTTAACACTGGGCAGATGTTGAGGGAAGTCAATGCCACATGTCTCACCCTTATCCTTAAGAAGGACAACCCCTCTTCTGTTGATGACTATAGGCCTATTGCAGTTTGTAATTTGATCTACAAATGTATTGCTAAAATTTTAGCAAATAGACTTAAGCCAGGGCTGAATGATAGCATCAGTGCAAACCAATCTGGTTTCATCCAAGGAAGATCCATTGCTGACAACATACTTCTTGCTCAAGAGGTCATGCTTCATTATCATAAGAATAATACCCCTAAGAGGATATCCATGAAGATAGACCTTAAAAAAGCCTATGACACAGTTTCTTGGGATTTCATTGAAGCCACTCTTATTGGTTTTGGCGTCCCTGATTCTATCTTAAAGCTGATCATGACAAGCATTGAGACTCCAATGTTTTCCATTAACATTAATGGAAGTCACGAGGGATATTTTGGAAGTGAGAGGGGCCTGAGACAAGGGGACCCAATGTTCCCTTATCTTTTTGTTATGGCAATGGAAACTCTTTCTGGAATGTTTAATGGTCTCAAGTTAGAAGATGGATTCAAGCACCACTGGAGATGTAAGAAAAATAAACTCAATCATTTAATGTTTGCTGACGACCTCCTTGTTTTTTGCAATGGTGATCAAAATTCTATTAAAGCTATTATGGGAAAGATCATCAACTTCAGTTCTCTATCTGGCTTGTTCCCTAATTCATCCAAGAGCTCCATATTCATGTCTGGGATTGAAGATCCTCTTAAAGATCAGATTCTTCTGAGCACTCAATTCAGTTGTGGAGTATTTCCTATCAGATATCTGGGGGTCCCCTTAATATCCACCAAACTAAGTCCTGATGAATGTCAAGAGTTGGTTATGAGAATCACAAAAAAAATCCAATCATGGAATTGCATATTTCTTTCGTATGCTGGAAGATTGCAACTAATCCAATCTGTTCTATTTGCTATGCAGGTTTATTGGCTATCTACTTTTGTTATGCCTAAATCAATTTTAAAATCTATTAACAACTTACTTAGAAGATTCTTTTGGAAGGGGCATGAGCTCAAAGCTGGGGGAGAAAAACTTGCGTGGGAGGATGTTTGTCTTCCAAAATCTGAAGGGGGCCTCGGAATAAAGGATTTATGTCAATGGAATCAAGCTGCTATGGCTAAACACATTTGGAACCTGCTTCAGCCGCAACCTTCTTCTATTTGGGCTAAATGGGCTCAAACCTCTCTAATAAAATCCCAAAGTTTTTGGTCTCTCAAGTACTCCTACAACAAATCCTGGACCTGGAAAAAGCTTCTCAATATCAGAAATATTTTCAAAGGAAAATTCAGATTCAAGATTGGTGATGGCTCTATGACTAACATATGGTATGATTATTGGCTTTTTGATAAGTCTTTGGTGGACATATATGGTGAAGGAATTATAGATTTATCAGGTTTGCAAAGGAATGCCAAAGTTGTTTCCCTTTGGGCTGAATCTTATTGGAACTGGCCATCCACTCTCCCTCTATCCCAACTTATCCAAGCCTTTTCTAATCCCCTCCCCCCTCCATTATAAGTGATAGGCTTCTTTGGATAGACAAAGATAAGTTTCGAATTGATTATGCATGGAACGCTATCAGAAGAAAGAAAGATGTGGTTCCTTGGAAAGACATCATTTGGTTTAAGGGAGCTGTTCCAAGACATTCCTACATTTTTTGGACAGCTTTGCACAAGAGAATGCTCACTCAAGATAGGCTTCATCAGATGGGTATATCCTTAACCAACACTTGTGTTTTTTGTTCAGGTAATGAATCCATCCCCCACCTCTTCTTTGACTGTCCTCTAACCTTGAGAGGTTGGAATATCATTAAATCAAGAGGTTCCCTCCAATGCCCCTTCCACAAATGCGAGGATTTATTACTATGGTTCTCAAGCCTTATAGACAGTTCTCTTCTCACTAGTTTGAGGAAATGGTGTTTTGGAGCTGCTGTATATGTTTTTTGGTCTGAGAGGAACATAAGGTTTTACAGAGGGGAGGTGAGAACTGACAATCAACTTTTCAACGAAGTGCTATCCACGGTCAAATTCAAAGCCCTTTCTCTCCAAAGAGTGAAGGCTTCTGACTTCAACTTAAGGCTTGCTCAGACTTGGTGTTTGCCTAGCTCAATTTTTGAGCATGTTCCTTCTACAGTCAGATCCTAGCCATGCATTTCTCCAGGAATGTCTCCATGTCTTCCCAATGCTTCTTCCTAGTCGTGCTCAAGGGTTTCTTCAAGTTTAACCACTATGCATTGCTTTCGCTAATTCAGCTGCTGTTTAATAGTAGGGAAAATGTCTTAGTTTATTCTATGTGGTGGGATGATGTCTCATTTCCTTTCTGGTTCATCTTTGTTTGGTGGACTTGGGGTATCTCTATTAAGGGATACCTCCCCACTTTGTAGGCTATTGGCCTTTATAGTTTTCTAATATATGCTGATTTTTCAAAAAAAAAAAAAAAAAAAAAAAAGACCCATTTTCTCTAACAAAACAAAGTAATTTTTTTTATTTTTTATGTTTTTGCACTATTCACACTCTCTCTCTCTATATATATATATATGCATATATCTACACCACCGCCGCCGCCACCGACCACCACCACTTCCTTTTATCCCAAAATACCACATATGTATATGTATATATTTACAACAAAAACATCTGTACCAAACATACTTCTGTTTTAGACTCATAGCACTCCACAAACACAAACATGTATTTGAATTTTTCTAAAATCCACAACAAAAAACATAAACGCATACCAAACAGACCTTTAGTTATGTTGAAGAAGCACTTGAGAATGATGCACTAAAGAGAAACAAAAAAGATTAATTTCCAATAACATAAAAGATTTTATTTATTATAGCTTATTTATGTGACAACATATTGTCTCACAATAGCTAGTAACCCTCTCGTGGAGGAGGAAACGATATAATGGTGGACATAATTATTGAGGATCACATGGTGGTGGTGGAGATGTTAAAATATAGGGTGGTGTTGTTGATGCTAAAACAAATGGCGGTGGCGGAGACGCAAAAGTAATTGAATTAGTTACTGCATAGAGATCTCTCTCCAGTGAAGGGGGAGCGGGATGTACGCGTGGAGTACCGGGTGATGGTGGTGGAGATGCTAAAATAATTGGACTATCAAGTGGTGGTGGCGGGGAGTGACATAGTTAACGACGTGCCGCCCCAGAAGCAATCAAGAGCACCAAGAAAAAAGTGATAAGATATACAAAAGAAGCATGCACCCGAACTAGCCATCGATTATGCTTAATGCAACTCAACTATCAAATGATGAGTGAAATTTATAACCCAAAATCACTACATATCATGAAAATAATTTCAAGATAATATCAAGAATGGAAAAATATATATATATATTTGATATTAAATAATTTTCATTTTATTTCAAATTATACATCACTTCAATTTTTACCTACCAAAAAATCACTCATCCTTTTCACTTATTTGATATACGTACACATATATTCCCCTAATCAAATTAATGTTATAAGGATGGATTACAAACATCTCACATCTTAGGAAAATCTAGCTAATTATATTTGTAAGAAGGCAATATGTGCACTCCTCTTTATACCATGGCACTCGCATTTTATTAAATAGATAATTACAAGAATGTCATTCACCTAGTTAATACACATGAACATTTATTTTATAATGCCGTATGTACCCTTTTCAATATAAACTTTGACTTTCTTTACTTTATTTATTTCATCAATGCAAAGATAGATAAAAAGGACAAATGCTATTGAAATAAAAAGGACATTGAGGCAGACTCTAAAAAATTGCAGATGCAGAAATGCATATTACCTGTACTTTCAAAAGTGGCAAAATACGTCGCTGTATTATTTTTAACTCCAAATTACTATTCTCATCTTTATAAAATCTAGTAAATTACCTCATGTTCTATTTTTAATTCTAAATCACTAATCTCATATTTATAAAAGCTAGCAAATTATCCCATTGGATATGTTTTACTCAAAATATTGATCATTTTGCCCCCTTTTCTTGTAATAATTCATTTTTAGTATTTTTTTACTTTCTTCTCTCTCTTTCAATATTACAATTAATAATTCAAAACTTTACACACATATACTTATTTCAGACCTAAAGATGATATTAAAATTTTGTTTAAAAAATTATTATTATTTTAAAATATTTTTTGTGATAAATATAATAAAATTTTAAATATGAGTAATAAAATTAAAACATGCATAAAATTCGCTTTTGTTATCCGTTATCACTAAGGAACTAACAAGACCTGAGAAGTTATTTTCATTTGAAAGATTATAACACTTGCTATGTTGGAAAGTACCTCATTAATGTTGATGCGTGAATATTCTACAATAGATTTAGAACTAGAAATTTGATATGTGAGAAGTACTTTCCAACATAGAAAGTACTTCCAAATGATAAAAGCTTCCCGAGTCTTGTTAGTTTTTTCCCCCGTAAAAACAAATAACAAGAAGCGAATTTAGACATGTTTTAATTTTGTATCATATTTTAAATTTTATCACAAAAAAATATTTTAAAATAATAATAATTTTTTAAACAAAATTTTAATACCATGTTTAGGTTTGAAATAAGTATATGTGTGTGAAGTTTAGAATTATTAATTGCATTATTGAAAGAGAGAGAAAAATGTGAAAAAAATACAAAAAATGAGTTATTACAAGATAAGAGGAGAAAATGGTCAATGTTTTGAGTAAAACATATTGAATCGGGGTAATTTGCTAGCTTTTACAAAGGTGGGGATAGTGATTTGAAGCTAAAAATAGCGCGGGGAGGTATTTTGCAACTTTTAAAAAGTATAAGGGAATAATTTGCTAGGTTTTACAAAAGTGAGAATAGTGGTTTGAAGCTAAAAAAATGAAAGTAAATCTCTAAAAACATCATTAGAATGACCATCATTTTTAAAGAATAATATTTGGGTCATGTCTCATGATGACCAAGTTTTTTCTCTCGGTTGATATGGTTTAATACAATTTGAACACCTGGACAAAATATTTTTAAAAATGAATTGACACCAATTTATGCTTTTATGAATTTTATGTCCTCCTTCTTTTATAAAAAAGATTTAGTTATTTGGTCCTTATGGGTCCGTTTGGATACCCTGTTTTTTGTTTTTATTTTTTTACTGTTCACAAGACTAAAAAAAAAAACACGTTTGGCAAACGCGTTTACTGTTCACTGTTTTTTCCCCAAGAAAACTGTTTTCTGTGAATAGTGTGTAAAAGTGATGAAAACACCAAATACAACTTTTAGTTGTTTTTTGAGTTTTTTCACTGTTTAGGTGGTAAAAACAATGAAAACACCAAATTCATAAAATACAATTTTCACCAAATAAAAGTGGTGAAAACACCTTCATCCAAACGCTTTTTTGTTTTTAGTTTTTTCCTGAAAAAACAAAGATAAATACAAAAACAGTTTTTATATTTGAAGACAGAAAACAAATACAAAAAACAGGCTTTCCAAACGCACCCTATGGGATAGGACCTTTTTTTTTTTTTCTTTAAAAAGAATCATTTTATATAAAAGAAAAGAAAATAAAGTCCTAAGATCTAATTTTAACCTCCTTAAATAACCATCAAATATATTCCTAATATAATCCAATTAAATACCCTTTAAAATATTATTCATTTATTTATTTGAATTCTAGAAGCACATGACACATTCGCCCACATCACAGTGACGCATATAATCACGACTCAAGGAGGATTATGCAGTTCCATTTATTATGATTATTAATTTGCAGGTTGAGATTTAAGTAATACTTGCATATATATATATATATATATATTTCCCTATATAAACTGAAGGCCACCATATACCAAGATTATATATATATATATTGTAAGAGATAAAAATATCAGGCCCATTTGAAGATACACGTCCACATGTCCAATTGGTGCAATCCTGCCTACGGGATTGGAATATTCTAGAATTACTTCAACTTGAAGTTAAAATCTCAATTAAAGAAGGAAAAATTATGATTAAGAAGGAAAGAATATAAATCCCAATGATTGAGGGATTTGATTACAAATTAAATAGACCAAAAAACCTATTATTTTTTTGTATAAATAAGGCCATTGAAGCTCAATAATATTCATTCGGTATAAAAAAACGCATCTACATATATCAATCCTCACTTATAGCTCAAGTGCTAATTTGAATTGATCATGGTTAAATCTCTTGTAATACTACTATTGATGTCCACTTTGTTAGTGGTCTTGATGACTTCTGAGGCACGTAGGTTTACTAAGCTTTCCTCCATAGATCCATCTATAGATTCAGACAATGCATATCATCTTTATAGAATCGTACCATCTGGACCCAACCCTCAGAATAATTATCAACCACCACTACCATACTCTCCTCCGCCACCTTCAAATATTGCATATCATGTTGATAGAATCTTACCATCTGGACCCAACCCTGACAATAATTATCAACCACCACTACCATACTCTCCACCATTTCCAGCAAATTAGTATTAGCACTCAGTGCGGTGGTAGCGTGTGATCGATGCAACTATTCAAGATAGAAAAGTTTGGAGTCGTATCAAAATTTTTTTTTATTTAGATGTATATCAGTAACGATATACTCATAAGCACGATGTGTTTCTCATATGTTATAGAGGTTACTTTATGTTGGAGAAATATTAGTGTCATCGCAGAAGATTAATTAATAAATTTTTTTAGTTATATTTGGTATCTTCTTTCTAGTTCCCTTTGCGCATCTTTTTGTAAAATATTTCTTTACATACGAAATGTTCTGAGAATTATTTTTTATTTCTTACAGGATGCAGGCTTAATGATCATAATTCCATCGTTGTTTTTTAATTTAAATATATACAACAAAATTTCAATATTTGTACTTAATGTATTTTTTTTTGGAAGTTAAGAAATTTTAATATTAATAACAATAGCCTAATACTTAAGCATTCCCCAAAAGAAAATACTTCTTGTACTTTTTGTTCTCCAATCTTTGTCACTTTCTAGTGTATATCAAAAACAAGCCGGGGAAATTGATAGTTTTACAGGATATCTACTTCTGCTTTGGAATGATATATTTCTTTGGAAAAATTATAATTTAATAATCAAACTTAATTAAAATTGATGCAAAAGATCATATAGTAGTCAAAAGATGAATGTTGATCACTATTGAAACTTAATTGTCAATAAGTGATCATTTGATGATTGATTATTAAAATATTATTATTTAATTAAATAATTTTATAAGTGGATATAATTATTCTCACACATTCAACTCAATTAGGACATGTTTGGATAGATTTTTTAAATGTTATTTTTGGTTTTCTGGAAGGAGAAACTGTTTTAAACGGTTCTTGGCAAAAAATTTAGAAGAGTTTCTAAGCCTTGGAAGAACGTTTTACAGAAACTGTTTTTTTTTTTCTTTCTGCGAAAAGTTAGAAACAAAAGTTATGTCAAACATGACCTAACTCTATTAGATTGTGCAAGTCTCTAAACAAAAGACATGCTTCCTGGGAAAAAATATATTATATTTTAAATGATAGATTATAAAATAGTAATAATAAATAAAACAGGTAAGGAAATAAATAAAATACTTAATTTTGAAAAAAAAAAATTAGTAATAAATGAAACAAAGGTTTGTTCTTAGTTAAGACCCCAATGTTACGTATTCAATTATTTTAGACATAATAATACGCCCATATATATGCGTGGATATGATTTACAAGAAAAAAAATAAAGTAAGTGTAATTTTCTCCTATACATATGTATTTATCTCAATAAAATTAAAACAAAATAAAATAAAATTCAAAGTTTTGGGTGCATAATCTTTTGAATTCATATTATTCTAATTTGTAAAGATACTGTTAAAGATATTATAAATTCAAAATTTAGAAGGTTTTAATTAAGAGACAGTTGTTTTGACCAAATTATTTTTAAATGATCTCTTGGTAGCAATTAACTTTAAAAATTGTTAACCATGTTATGTTTAAATTAGAATAGTATCCAAATATTTTTCAAAAAGAAAACCTAGCCCATGAAGTATATAAGGTAATAAAAGTTAATGTTTATAATACTGCTTTCTCATTTCCTTTAAATATTACCTCTGGTAAACCTTATTTGGCTACTAAAATAGTATTAAAAAGGTTTAACTCCTAAGGACGATCTCCTTGGAATCTAGATCCCAAAAAAATCATCTTTTGAATATATTACTCGTGTAACGGTAAGTCGTAGACTTGCGCAGGGACGGGAATTCGATACTAAAATTGTATTCATATTAAACCACCATTCATGTAATATTTTTATGCTTTTTGAAGTAGTCGGATTTTGGAGGAGGATTACATAGGTCATAAATTATATTTGACTAGTAAAGCAATATCAAACTAAATTATCATCAATGTAATTTAATTGTTTCTATTTTAAACAATAAATTCTAACATAATGAACATATGATATGTGTGGAATGTTCCCTGAATGTTATTTTGAATAATATTGATATTGGTTGGGTGCGAAAAACCTCCTACAGAATTAATATAGTGCGTATAATACCCTCCTTGTTCTCAAGGATCCCAATAATTTAAATAAGGTGCGAATTGACCCTATTTGATATTTTCTGGTAATCGGAGTTTTGAAATGTCCAAAATACTCTTAATATAATAAAATTCGTAAACAAAATTCAAATATATATATAAATTTGAAAAAAAAACATATAAAATTCTAAACAAATATATTAAATTCGTAAAAATATATATAAAATTCAAAAATATATATATATTTGAAAAAATATATAAATTTTGAAACAAATATATAAAATTTGAAAAAATATATATAAAATTGGAAAAAATATTTAAATTTCTAAAAATATATAAATTTCGAAAAAAATAGATAAAATTCAAAAATATATATATTTCAAAAAATATATAAATTTTGAAAAAAACATATAAAATTCGAAACAAATATATAAAATTCATAAAAATATATATATAAAATTCAAAAAATATAAAAATTTCTAAAAATATATAAATTTCGAAAAAAAATATAAAATTCGAAACAAATATATAAAATTCGAAAAAATATATATATTTCAAAAAATATATATAAATTTCTAAAAAATATATAAATTTCTAGAAAAAAACATATAAAATTCGAAACAAATATATAAAATTCGTAAATATATATATATAATTCAAAAAAATATATATAAACTTCAAAGTATAAAAATACACAAGTAACCGAAGTACAATATACCAAAACAACATTTAAAGTCAAAGAAAGTAGAAAACCATGATTAGATGCTAGACAACTATACAAGTATACATTAATTAAAACTTCAAAGAGCCAAAATACAACTTTGCTTTCGAATTTATATATATTTTATATTTTTCCCGAATTATATATATTTTTTCCGAATTTTATATATGTTTTCGAAATTTATATATATATTTTGAATTTATATATGTTTTTCCCAATTTTATATAATTTTTCAAAATTTATATTTTTCTTTTCAAAATTTATAATTTTTTTGAATTTTATATTTATTTCAAAATTGTTTATAATTTTTTGAAATTTAATATATATATCTTTTGAATTATATATATATATATATTTTATGAATTTTATATAATTTTTTGAAATTTATATTTGTTTTTTGAATTATTCTAAGGGTATTTCAAACAATTCATCTTATAATATGGGCAAAACGCACATATTTTAAAATAATGGGGTATCAAAGAACCACAGGGGGTTATACGCACTATATGCATACCACATGGGGTTTTTTGCACCAGACCCTTTTGTCAATAACAAAGGGCATTTTCGGGTTTTCAGGTTTAATATAAGTCATGTGCTTTGCACATGACTTTTTCCGGCGAAGAGTAGACGTCCGGTGACTTTTAAGGGGCAAAACGCACATTTTTTAAAACGGGTGGACTTGTACACACAAAATTAAACTTTTGGGGGTTTAGTGCACATATTTACAAACCAGGGGGGTTTTTCGCAAAAAGCCCTATTTATATTAAACCACCATTAACATAATTTAATTATATTTACTAAACTTTCCTAATATGGAGATTAGATAAGATTTGAGATTAGACCCTAGAGTCACTCTCAACGTTGTCCCCAACTCTTATGCGTAGCAATGAGATTTCCCAAAATGCTTGAACATTCTTATACGAAGTTCCTTACAATAATTTGCACATTTTAGAATTTTTTGTTAATAGTAATTATAGTAAAGGATTACATATTAAACAAATGTATGAATAATGAGATTAACTAGCATTTATTTGTTAAATCTATTTATTTATTTAACTTCCAAATTTATATATCTAGAATTTGGTGGATATGGTCTACACTTGAGATTTCTGTAATATATCAAATAGAAAGTAAATAGGTGACATATTTACTAATTTTTTTTAGTACTCTTAAAAATATGTATTTATAGATAAAGTTATAAAAAATTGCACATGGCCCTCCAAAAATTTTAAAAATTTATTTTAGTATCCCAAAAATTTATGTATTATATAGATAAATATATATAAAATTGTATATGACCCCTCAAAAAAATTTCAAAATTCTCCTTTAATAATTCCCAAAGGTTTATATATTTTATAAATATTGCATTTGCCCCCTCCCAAACCTTTTTTCTAGCTCCGCCCCTATATATAAGGCTGACAAAATTGGACACGACACGGTAACATGATACGAACATGAGGCTATTTAAAAGGATTAGGGTAGAGCATAAAAGGGTTGAAGCCTAAAAAGGGTCAACCCGAACACGACACGAGAATATAGGGGTAACCCGAACACAACACGGATAACCCGAACACGACACGTTTGACACGATTATATTTATATTTATCTTCTTTTTTTATATATATTTTTCTCATCTCTAATTGGTCATGGATTGAAATATATCAATAAAATAGTACTGGATAGTGTCAAAATCAATTTAATTTTGTTGATAATAGGTTAAATAGTTTATTTCGTGTTGGATTATGTCAAATTTAATTTAAAATATTATAATAAATAAGTTAAATGAATTACATGGGTCGACACGTGAGTTAACACGGACACAACATGAGTTGGGTTAGGGTTGATGATATTTGACACGTATATTAATCAGGTCTTTTTGACACGACACGATTTCGATCCAACCCGACCCAATCTCGACCCGACACGAACACCCGTAAACCGAAATTGTGAGCCCTACCTATATATACACACACAATGATACATAGATATATAAGGAAATAGTATAATAGAAAACCTTATAAGAACCTAGTAAAGTCTTTCGATGGTGCTCCATTAAGCTTCAGAACAGACAATTAACCAACACAAGCTTCCCACTACTCGAACTTAAGAATCTTCTCTCCCATATATATATAAATATAATGTAGCGCTTCATATTTTTTCAGAGAAAAGTTGTCAGGGATGAAGATAAGAGGTATGCAAATTGTCCATTTCCAACTGCTACGCCAACTACCAGATAAACCGACCAACCGCTTATACATTGTAATTGTTTGCTTTGCCACTTCTTCTCAGTACTATATATATATATATATATATATATATACCTCGGGTGATTAATATATATATATATATATATATATATAATTTATTAATTTTTTCATATCATAAAGGATTACTACATGCCACTGCACTTTGAGCATCCATAAACTGTAAACATGAAGGCAACAAAAATTCAGATGGAATTAATAAGCAAATTAAATTTAATTGGATCCCAAAAACAAATTCAAATTTTTTGCTCTTCCTTTTCAATTCATATATAACTACTATAAAGCAATAAAAGAACATATTACTAGACCAAGAGATGGAAAGTAACTTCCAAACACGAATAATTTTCTATTTGCAAATAACAAAAAAGCTATATATATATATATATGTTGGAGGAATTTGTCAGTTTATTGAATCAAATATTAAAACGATTAAATCTACACGTTCTCTCCACTAACACTGCCCTTTGTGATATGTTATCAGATTAAGTTAATTAAATTTACATAAAAGCAATCATATTGATTTCTAGTAATTAATTGCATATATGGTCCTATAAATAGCACCCCTAATCCTTAAACAAGCTACTTCAGTACTCCTCCCTCATATATAGGTCAGAGTAATTAAACTCATTCCCATTAAAAATGGCGAATTCCACCGGGGCACGCCTATCAATATTATTGTTCTTGGTCATGATGATCATCAGTTGTGAGGCACTTCCTTTTCACGAGCTCTCAGCAATGCCAAAGAACATTGAGGGCCGCCTTCTTTGGCGTAAGTTAGGGTTCCGTTGTCCCTCCAAATTTCAGACTAATTACCGAAAAAGCGAAGCCGGTGCAATTGACGATAGAGCTACACCAGGAGGACCTAATCCTCAGCACCACTCTGAGCCACCATCCAAAAATTAATAGCTTCGATTCACTAATTAATGTGGGTGCTTGGGTGTGCATGCATGCAGCTTAATTAATGTAGCCTAGTACCATAAATTTCTGAGTTCATATATAAGAAATACTAACAAAAAGTATTTGGAACCACCCACACTATTTGGAACAATAATGTGCATGCATGTTTTACCTGTTGTAAATCACTTATGGTGATTTAGTACTACCCAGGATACACTCATATATAAAACACAACACTTTTATTTCAAAAAACAGAGAATTGAACACAAAGCTTCTACACTACTCTCACACTGTTTTTTTTCTCTTTTTTCTTCTTATTCTGATCAATACAATATAACACTCTTATATAGAGATTTGCAATACATAAAATGACAAATAAAATATGCTAGGCAGCCATTATTGACTTTGTGAAGATTTGAGCATTTGTTTTCTTCACGCATGTTGATAGCAGATCACGCATGTTCTTTGTGCAGCATTTCTTGACTTCTAATGTGATGAATGTGGATTTGTCTTGATTCAAGTTTATCTTTCAACATTCTCCCTTAAACTTGATTCTCCACACTTTTGCATTCCTAGCATCATCTTCAATCTGTTGAATATGTCTGGCTTTAATGGCTTTGTAAAAATATCTGCAATTTGATCATTTGTCTTGCAAGATATTAATTCCACTTCTTTGTTCTGCACATGCTCCCTGATAGAATGATACCGTGTATCAATATGTTTGCTTCGTTCATGAAAGACTGGATTCTTTGCAAGTGCAATTGCTGAACGATTATCAATGAAAATCTCTGTAGGATTTTCTTGTGGAAAACACAAATGCTCCAACACATTTCTCAACCAAATAGCATGACACACAGTTGAGCTGGCTGCTACGTATTCAGCTTCGCATGATGATAGAGTTACTATCTGTTGTTTCTTGGATGACCAAGTAAATGCTGTATCTCCAATGAAAAACACAAATCCAGTTGTGCTTTTTCTTTCATCCAAATCTCTACCCCAATCACTATCTGAATAGCCAATGAATCTTAATTCATCAATTGAGGTATATAGCAAACCATCATTGATCGTACCTTTGATGTAGCGGAGTATTCTCTTCGCAGCATTCAGGTGTGATTGATCTGGTTCCTCCATGTATCTGCTGATCAATCCAACTCCGTAGAGTATATCTGGTCTGGTACAAGTCAGGTACCGAAGACTTCCAACTAAACTTTTGAAGTATGTTGGATCAACATTTCCTCCATCTTCATTCTTTCTGAGTTCCACGCTGCTTTCCACCGGAGTTGATACTGGATTGCTTGATTCCATTCTGAACTTCTTGAGAATCTCCTTTGCATATCTACTTTGGCAGATCGAGATTCCTTCAGCATTCTGCTTCACTTCAATTCCAAGAAAGTGTGACATCAGACCTATGTCTGTCATTTCAAATTCTTGAATCATGGTTTTCTTGAACTCTTCAAACATGGCTGGATTATTTCCTGTGAAGATCAAATCATCAACATATAGACCTGCAAATAGTACACTTCCTTCTGGACCTTTCTTCAGGTACAATGCATGCTCGTATGAACATTTCTCGAACCCATTATCATGGAAATACTTGTCAATTCTTGTATTCCATGCACGTGGAGCTTGCTTCAGTCCATAGAGAGCTTTCTTTAACCTGTACACCTTGTCTTCATGTCCTTCATTTGTATATCCCAACGGTTGTTCGACATAGATTTCTTCTTCTAGAACTCCATTCAGAAATGCTGACTTCACATCAAGTTGGTACAACTTCCATCTATTCTGAGCAGCAATAGATATCATCAGCCTGATTGTCTCTAATCGGGCAACAGGAGCAAATACTTCACCATAGTCGAGTCCCTGTATCTGTTTGTAGCCTTTTGCAACCAGGCGAGCTTTGTATCTCTGAACTTCGCCTTTTTCATTCTTCTTTGTCTTGTAGACCCATTTGACTCCAATAGGCTTTTGACCTTTTGGTAGACTACACAGCTCCCATGTGTCATTCTTGTCTATGGCCCTAATTTCTTCATCCATTGCTGACTTCCACTTCTTCTCTTGGATGGCTTCTGTGAAGTTGACAGGATCACTATTTAGAAATAGGCATAGCAAATTCTGGTCTTGATATTCTTCAGTGGCTTCATATAGTTCTCTCAGGCTTCTCACTTTTCTAGGTCTTTCACTTGATCTTTCATCTGGTGATGATGACGATGAATGATCATTTCTTGCAGGTACAGGCGATTGATGTGGTAGAATTTGCGGCTCCATTGCAACTTCTTTTTCTACTTCTTCATCTTCTTCAAGTACAAGCTCCTTGGTTTTTCCATCTTCATTTTGATCCCAGCTCCAAGCTTCATTTTCTTCAAAGATCACGTCTCTACTCATGATTACTTCCTTGGTGATGGGATTAAACAGCTTATATCCCATTGTTCTGTCGCCATAGCCGATAAAGATACATTTTTGTCCTTTGTCATCAAGCTTGGTTCTTCTGGCTTCTGGAATCTTGGTGTAAGCAATACACCCAAAAATTCTGAGGTGATTGACACTTGGCTTGTATGAACTCCAGGTTTCTTCAGGTGTCTTAAACTGGAGTCTTCTGGTTGGACACCTATTCAGCAGATAGACAACACAAGATACTGCTTCAGCCCAAAATTCCTTGGGCATTGTCTTTCCTTTCAGCATACTTCTGACCATGTCCAGGATCGTGCGGTTCTTCCTTTCAGAAACACCATTTAACTGAGGTGTATAGGCTGGTGTTGTTTGCTGTCGGATGCCGTGCTCTTTGCAGTAATTCTGGAATGCATTCGACATATATTCTCCTCCTTGATCTGACCGCAACGTCTTGATATTATAGCCGCTCTGTTTCTCAACAAGAGCTTTAAACTCCTGGAACTTGTTAAATACTTCTGATTTCTTCTGCAAGAAGTACACCCATGTCTTTCTGCTATAATCATCGGTGAAGGTAAGAAAATACCTGCTCTTTCCATATGATTCTGGCTTCAGTGGACCACACACGTCTGTGTGAACGAGCTCCAGCAGCTTTGATGATCGCCATTTTACTTCTTTAGCAAAGCTCAGTCTGTGATGTTTCCCAAGTACACAACATTCACATACTTCATTAGGACGGTTGATGTAGGGAAGTCCTTTCACCATCTGTTTGCTTGCGAGCAGCTTTAGGCCTTCAAAGTTGAGATGTCCGTATCTCAAATGCCATAGCCAGTCCTTGTCTTCAACAACTGCATTTAAACACTTCGCTGCATCGTGCTGAATGTGCATAGGAAACATCCTATTCTTTGACATCTTTATCCGGGCAATTAGATTTTCATTTGTATCTTTGATTGTTAGACACAAATCCTTCATGCTGATGTCGTAGCCTTTCTCCAGGAGCTGTCCGAGACTCAAAATATTGTTTTTCATATCTGGAACATAGTAAACATTTGATATGAAATCATGATCTCCATTCTTAAGCTTGATCAGAATATTGCCCTTTCCTCTTACTGCGATTTTTGAACAATCACCAAATGAGACTTGCCCTTGCGTCGTCTCGTCAAGCTCGACAAACATGTGTTTGTTTCCGCACATGTGATCACTGGCTCCTGAATCTAGATACCATATACCTTCGTCATCGGTATTTTCATTTTGAGCCATCAGCAGCATTGATCTTGACTCATTTTCTTCTTTGTCGGCAAAGTTTACTTGTTCGCCTCCTTCAGCAACTGTCTTTCCTCTGCATTCGTTGCTGTAGTGTCCATACTTGTTGCAGTTGTAGCATTGAACATTGTTTTTGTCATAATTCTGGTGATTGTTGAAGTTGCTTCCACGGCCTCGTCCTCGCCCTCGTCCTCTGAAAGGTTGATTTCTTCCACCTTGATTATTTCTTTCGGTATTGGAGTTGGTTCTTCCACCACCGCCTCTGGATCCAGAACCTCGTCCTCGATAACCACGACCTCTACCTCGGCCTCTTTGAGAATTTCCCCATCGTTCTTCTTTATTTTCTTTAAATGTTAAATTTGACTGAAGAGCTTGCTCTAGAGTACCTGGGGTGTTCCTCTTGTTGATTCTTTGTTCGTGAATCTCTAGCGTGGCCATCAGCTCGTCTAGTGTCATTGCATCGAGATCCTTTAATTCTTCAATAGCAACAACTACATGCTCGAACTTTGATTTGAGGGAGCGCATAATCTTTTCAAGCACACGAACATCTTCAATTTTTTCGCCATATCTTCTATTTGATTCACAATAGTCAATGTTCTGGTAAAGTACTCAGAAATTGACTCTGTGTCTTTCATTTGCAATAGTTCAAATTCACCCCTTAGAACTTGGAGTCGAACTTTAACTGTTTTTTCAATTCCTCGATGTGTTTTTCGAAGAATTTCCCATGCTTGCTTGGCGGTGTTGACGGCTGAGATCTTTTCAAAACTTGCTTCATCGACACTTTGATAAAGCAGGTACAATGCCTTTTTGTCCTTCTTTCGGGCTTCTTTGAGTACGACCTTTTGGTTCTCGCTCAGTCGATCTTCGCTTTCTTTTGAAACTGGTTCTTCATAACCGGTCTCAATAAAGTCCCACAAATCTTGCGAGGCAAGCAGGACTTTCATCTGGATAGACCAATTCTCGTAATTGGTTTTATCCAAACGCGGAAGCTGGGGCTGGAAAAAATTGCTGGAGGACGTCATCGGGTTTACTTAAACACTTGAAGTGCTTATTTCATAAAATCGGTATTGAATCTGGTCAAACCGACTGCACGGTTGCGTCCGGAGCGTTCCGTTTAGTAAAAAACGACTCTTCGTTTGCTCAAATCGGAGTTAAAATGAGCCCGGAACGGACAAAATACCAACTAGGGGCAGTTTGGTAATTTCCAGAAAATATTTGCTGCGTGGCACTGTACTGACGTGGCAGGCTGATGACGTGGCAGCTGGGGGATGACGTGGCAAGAGAGGTGACGTCACTGATGATGTGGCAGCGCGTGGGAGCGTGGGACGCGTGGGTGCGCGTGGGCTTCACGCGCGTCCGGAGGTTGAAGACGACTGGGCGCGTGTAGTGCGCGTGGGCTTCACTCGCCGATCTTGTGGAGGCGCGTGAGGGCGCGTGCGGTGGAGAGTGGCTGCGTTCTTTTCACAGTTGTGTTCCTGCTGGAACAAGGAAGCTATTTATGTGGTCAAATGTGTGGTTTGAACACCTGTATGTCACGAATAAGCTTTGAAAGCTTCGGCTCTGTTTTGTTTCTTTGCTTCTGGGCTTGCTCAAGCTTCAACAAGCTCTGATACCATGTTGTAAATCACTTATGGTGATTTAGTACTACCCAGGATACACTCATATATAAAACACAACACTTTTATTTCAAAAAACAGAGAATTGAACACAAAGCTTCTACACTACTCTCACACTAGACCAAGAGATGGAAAGTAACTTCCAAACACGAATAATTTTCTATTTGCAAATAACAAAAAAGCTATATATATATATATATGTTGGAGGAATTTGTCAGTTTATTGAATCAAATATTAAAACGATTAAATCTACACGTTCTCTCCACTAACACTGCCCTTTGTGATATGTTATCAGATTAAGTTAATTAAATTTACATAAAAGCAATCATATTGATTTCTAGTAATTAATTGCATACATGGTCCTATAAATAGCACCCCTAATCCTTAAACAAGCTACTTCAGTACTCCTCCCTCATATAAAGGTCAGAGTAATTAAACTCATTCCCATTAAAAATGGCGAATTCCACCGGGGCACGCCTATCAATATTATTGTTCTTGGTCATGATGATCATCAGTTGTGAGGCACTTCCTTTTCACGAGCTCTCAGCAATGCCAAAGAACATTGAGGGCCGCCTTCTTTGGCGTAAGTTAGGGTTCCGTTGTCCCTCCAAATTTCAGACTAATTACCGAAAAAGCGAAGCCGGTGCAATTGACGATAGAGCTACACCAGGAGGACCTAATCCTCAGCACCACTCTGAGCCACCATCCAAAAATTAATAGCTTCGATTCACTAATTAATGTGGGTGCTTGGGTGTGCATGCATGCAGCTTAATTAATGTAGCCTAGTACCATAAGTTTCTGATCAGTTCATATATAAGAAATACTAACAAAAAGTATTTGGAACCACCCACACTATTTGGAACAATAATGTGTGAATGAATAATGTGCATGCATGTTTTACCATGGTAAAATATTGATTTATGGTAGTGAAACCCTGCATCCAAGCAATGTCCTACTCTGAGTGTGAATTTATGGAGAAATGTTGAAAAAAGGATTTTAAAAAGTGAAAAGCGCTTGTAGTGAGCATTGATCTTTTGAATTTCTTTCTAGTACTCTCTTTTGGGCTCAACTTTCTGGTATTCATGTGTTTCTTAAATAATATTTTTTTTTCCCTAAATTTTCTAATTAATTAATTTGAGATTGTCTAAATTTCTTTGACGAACAATGTCACACAAATTATTAATTGTCGGGTGTTGAAAAAATTAAGAAAATGTAACCAGAAAGAACTGAAAAGAAAAGGATTTATTTGTACAAAGTAGATTTGACAAAATTCTATCTCTATGCATTGTTTGTTAAATGAATTAATACAGATTATAATCACTTTTCTGGATTACATGCAATTTCATATAGATTACATGTATTCCAATACATATGACATTGCCATACTAAATAACTCTGCAAGCTCTTATACTCTACTTTCCATCCCTCATAGCTCAATCTAGCTAGCTAATTTCCATTAATTAAGCATACATATATATATATGGCTAGTCCAATCGCTACATTCTTTTTCGTTATATTCATTGCTTCTGAGGCGCGCTTTTCGCGAACTTGCAGAGACTCCGAATACCGATCATTTTCTCTTTAATCATTATATGAAAGAGTACTAGATGGTTACGATAGAGATATACTAGGAGGACCAGATGGTAAATATCATCATTTTCGAGATGTACTAGATGACCAAATGGTAATCATAACTATATATGAAAGAGTTGTACCAGGAGGACCAAACCCTAATCCGCATAACCAACATTGAAACAAGGACATATCAGTATATGTTGGTTCCATACCCATACCCACATGCAGCCCTCAAGCAGCCACTGCAACATCAAAGAGAAGCCAAAACCAAACTCTCAGCCGTATAGAAACAAACCAAGCACCAACGTCAAGGATGGCTGCGCCGCCCATGTGTGAAGACGCAGCCCATGCCTGTTGAAGATAGCACCTTGTTTGTCTGTACATGATATCAGTGTGTATATATATAGCAGTATATTGTTTGTAAGAAATATACAAGACACAACTGTAAGAACAGAGAGTGATACACGAGGGTTTTGTGAGAGAAGAAATCCACAGAGCATGTTCTGTGAAGGAGAGAGAGAGTTGTGAGGTTGAGAAACACTTGTATCTCCCTCAATACCCGGTTTGTGTTTAAACCGAAGATAGTGAAGCCTCTCAAAGTGGACGTACCCATAATTTTGGGGAACCACTATATATCTGGTGTCCATTGTGTGTGTGTGTTTGCATTAGAGCTTGCTTTCGACCCAACAAAGTGGTATCAGAGCCATTAAAGCTCAAACACAGTCGAAACTTCAAGCTCTATTTCGCACCAGTCCAGAGATCAAATCACCACACCACACCTGTTTTCAGACGACCCATCACCCAAGGAAGATTTTCCCGTCAACCGTCGCCGCAACCGCCGCTGCACGCACCTCCACGCACCGCCTGAAGACCGGCGCGTCAACATCCTCGGTGTCACGCGCCTCACGCGTCGTCTACCTCCAGCGCGCGTGAGGCCCACGCGCACCACGCGCCGGACGCGCCTCCAGCAGCCGCGCGCGTGAGGACCACGCGCACCACGCGCCTCACGCGCTGACACGTCATCCCTGACGTCATCTTCAATGACACGTCACTGCTGACGTCAGCAGTGCCACGTGTCACAGCCAGACACTGCCACGTGTCCTGCCACGTGTCAGTCAACCATTGTGCCACGTGACCTGCCACGTGTCACCACTGACACTTTGCCACGTGTACCTACCACGTGTCACTCCCAGGTGCTGCCACGTCATCACCAAGTTTGCAAAATTACAGTTTTGCCCCTCGACGTTGTTTTGACCATTCCGGACTCATCCGAAGTCGGAATTGAGCTCAGTCAGAGTCGATCTTAAGGTTTTCGACCGTTCCGGACACAACGGTACACTCCATTTCGCGAGATTCCACTCCGAATATATCAAACAAGCCAGGAGGGCTTAAAGATTTCGTTTCGATGGACGATTCAGGATCCGGAACGATGATCAGATTGACCGCAGCCAACTATTCGTTGTGGAAGTCAAAGATGGAGGATCTTTTGTATATCAAAGATCTGTGGAAGCCGATCAAAAGGACCGACGATGCACCTGATGGCAAACCGAAGGACATGACCGACGGAGACTGGATGGTACTCAATCGAAAATGTGCCGCCCAAATCAGACAGTGGATCGACAAGAGTATTTACCAAAATTTTGCCAACGACAATGATGCTTATGCTCTTTGGCAAAAACTGGAGAAGATGTACGCACGAAAGACATCTCAGAACAAGGTAAATCTTTTGAGCCGTATGGTGAATCTTAAATACAAAGACGGCAAAAGTGTGTCAGAACACATGAGCGAATTCCAGGGGTTGTTGGATCAATTCAACTCGATGAAAATGACTATAGAAGATGAGATGCAGGCAGTATTTCTATTACATTCCCTTCCGAAAAGTTGGGATACGCTAGTTGTCTCTGTAAGCAACTCAGCTCCAGACGGAATAATCAATATGGAAATGGCGAAAGACAGAATGCTGAACGAGGAAGCAAGAAGAAAGGAAGAAGGATATCATCCGGAGTCAGAAGCTCTTGTCACTGAAAGACGAGAAAGAAAAGAATGGCGCGGTAGAAGCAAAAGCAGAAACCATCGCAATCAGCCACAGCATCGTGGGCGATCAAAGTCCAATTTCAGAAGAGACAAAACTTGTCATCACTGTGGCAAGCCAGGCCATTTTATCAGAGAATGCAGGAAGCTAAAAGCCGAACAGTCTGGACAACAGACCAGAAATAGAGGTGAAGAAAGTACCTCAGAAGCAACAGCAACAGCCGGAGAAGGGCTCGTCATCGTTCAAGATGATGAGTGTGTCAACTTCACATCCGAAGATTCTACCTGGGTTATTGACTCAGGTGCTTCCTGTCACATCACTTCGAGAAAGGATATGTTCACATCCTACACCAGTGGTGACTTCGGACTTATGAAGATGGGAAATCAAGGAGCATCCAAAATTACCGGCAGAGGTGATATTCTTTTGGAAAGCAGCAATGGATGCAAACTACTCCTCAAAGATGTGAGACATGTTCCAGATATTCGTCTCAACCTGATCTCCACCGGCAAGCTCGATGATGAAGGCTACAACAGTCATTTTGGTGATGGCAAGTGGAAGCTCACCAAATGCAATCTTGTGGTGGCTAGAGGAAAGAAGATCAGCTCACTCTACACAACGCAAGCAAAATTGTGCAGAGTCGAGGTGAATACAATGGAAAAAGAAATCCCCACCGAGTTATGGCACAAAAGACTCGGTCATATGAGTGAGAAAGGACTCAAGGTCCTTGCCAGAAAAGAACTCTTACCTGGAATGAAAGGTACTCCATTACACACCTGTGTCGACTGCATCATGGGGAAACAGCACAGAGTTGCATTCCGCAGTTCCCCTCCATCTAGAAGACCAAACATTCTAGATCTCGTACACACGGATGTTTGTACCATGCAAACCAGAACTCATGGAGGTGCCCTCTATTTTGTCACATTCATTGATGATCATTCCAGAATATTATGGACCTTTGCCTTGAAAACTAAAGACCAGGTGCTGGAAGTGTTCAAGGAGTTTCATGTAAAGGTGGAAAGAGAAACTGGAATAAGGCTGAAATGTGTACGTGCAGACAATGGTGGCGAGTACAGAGGACCATTCGAGGAGTATTGCAGACGCTTCGGCATCAGACTGGAAAAATCAGTGCCGAAAATTCCTCAACATAACGGCCTTGCAGAAAGAATGAACAGAACCATCTGCGAAAGGATCCGATGCATGTTATCTAATGCCAAGTTGTCAACTCTGTTCTGGGGTGAAGCAATGAGAACAGCGGTTGACTTAATCAACCTATCTCCCTCCGTTCCATTAAACTGTGATGTTCCAGAGAAAGTATGGAGAGGGAAAGATGTTTCCTACAAACACTTGAAGGTGTTTGGCTGCAGAGCATTTGTCCACATCCCCAGAGATGAAAGATCCAAGCTTGACGGAAAGGCCAAACAGTGCATCTTCCTGGGATATGCCCATGAAGAATTTGGTTACAGACTCTGGGATCCTATCAACAAGAAGGTCATCAGAAGCAGAGATGTGATATTTTTCGAAGATCAGACCATTGAAGATCTTGAAAAACAGAAGAAATCAGACTCACCTGAAGAGTTACCAGCTAATCTAGATCCGGTTCCCTCACCGAGAGCAGAAAATGATGGGGGAGCTATTCAAGGAGATCCAGCTGATGACGGTGCAGAACCAGAACCAGTTGCAGAAGAAAATCCGGTTGATCCTCAAACAAGGAGATCTTCCAGAGAGCGACAACCGAACCGCAAATATTCCTCCGCAGAGTATGTGATGCTTAGTGACGGGGGAGAACCAGAGAGCTATCAGGAAGCTGTTGAAGACAGTAAAAATGCGGAGTGGATGAAAGCCATGCAGGAAGAGATGAAATCGCTGCATGAGAACCACACATATGACTTGGTCAAGTTACCGCAGGGAAGGAAAGCTCTCAGGAACAAATGGGTATTCAAACTGAAGTCTGAAGAAAACAATCCACAACCACGGTACAAGGCAAGACTGGTTGTGAAGGGATTCGGTCAGAAGAAGGGCATTGATTTTGAAGAAATATTTTCACCTGTAGTGAAAATGTCCTCCATCCGAGTTGTTCTTGGCTTGGCAGCCAGCTTGAACCTAGAGATCGAACAACTGGATGTAAAGACTGCATTTTTACATGGTGATCTGGATGAAGAAATCTACATGGAGCAACCTGAAGGATTCAGAACCAGAGGAAAGGAAAATCTTGTGTGCAGATTGAGAAAGAGTCTCTATGGGCTCAAACAAGCACCAAGACAGTGGTACAAAAAGTTCGATTCATTCATGGACCACAATGGATACAACAGAACCACTGCAGATCATTGTGTATTTGTCAAGAAATTTCCTGATGGAGATTTTATCATCCTCTTGCTATATGTCGATGATATGTTGATCGTTGGCCATGACAGCAACAAGATCAACAAATTGAAGAAGGAACTGAGCCAGTCATTTGCTATGAAGGAGTTGGGACCGGCAAAACAAATCTTGGGAATGCAGATCTCTCGAGACAGACTGAAACACAAGCTCTGGTTATCTCAAGAAAGGTATATCGGCAAAGTTCTTGAAAGGTTCAACATGAGCAAAGCAAAACCAGTCAGTGCTCCACTTGCAAGCCACTTCAAGTTGAATATGAAGCAGTGTCCTTCAAGTGAGACAGAAAAAGCAGAAATGAAGAAAGTGCCTTATGCTTCAGCAGTTGGCAGTTTGATGTACGCCATGGTATGCACGAGGCCTGATATTGCTCATGCAGTTGGAGTTGTCAGTCGGTATCTGTCAAAACCTGGAAAGGACCATTGGGCAGCAGTAAAATGGATCCTCAGGTATCTTAGAGGAACTACCAATATTTGTTTATGCTTTGGTAGTGGTGAACCTTTATTGGAAGGTTGCACAGACGCAGATATGGCTGGAGACAGTGACTCCAGAAAATCCACATCAGGGTATCTAATCACTTTTGCAGGGGGAGCAGTTTCATGGCAATCCCGATTACAAAAGTGTGTTGCCTTATCCACCACAGAAGCTGAATACATTGCAGTAACAGAAGGATGCAAAGAGCTCTTGTGGATGAAGAAGTTTCTTCAAGAATTGGGACAAAAGCAGGAAAAGTATGTCATATACTGTGACAGTCAGAGTGCTATTCATCTTAGCAAAAATTCCACCTTCCACTCAAGGTCCAAGCACATAGACGTCAGGTATCACTGGATCCGTGACGTGCTCGAAGACAAACTTCTACAGCTAGAGAAGATTCACACAGATGATAATGGATCAGATATGCTGACCAAGAGCCTGTCCAGAGAAAAGCTAGAAGTTTGCAAAGAAGAAGCTGGTTTAACACCAGTCCCAAATTGGCAGTGAGGGGGAGATCAGGTGAAGACGTTCTCCTCTGATTGGTATGGAAGGGGGAGAATTGTTGGTTCCATACCCATACCCACATGCAGCCCTCAAGCAGCCACTGCAACATCAAAGAGAAGCCAAAACCAAACTCTCAGCCGTATAGAAACAAACCAAGCACCAACGTCAAGGATGGCTGCGCCGCCCATGTGTGAAGACGCAGCCCACGCCTGTTGAAGATAGCACCTTGTTTGTCTGTACATGATATCAGTGTGTATATATATAGCAGTATATTGTTTGTAAGAAATATACAAGACACAACTGTAAGAACAGAGAGTGATACACGAGGGTTTTGTGAGAGAAGAAATCCACAGAGCATGTTCTGTGAAGGAGAGAGAGAGTTGTGAGGTTGAGAAACACTTGTATCTCCCTCAATACCCGGTTTGTGTTTAAACCGAAGATAGTGAAGCCTCTCAAAGTGGACGTACCCATAATTTTGGGGAACCACTATATATCTGGTGTCCATTGTGTGTGTGTGTTTGCATTAGAGCTTGCTTTCGACCCAACAGTATAAGCCTGCACCGGTGTATGTTCTACCATATTGTCATGATTCTACCATATAACTCTCTATATATTGATTGCTCACATACTATATGAGCAATATTAATGTGTAGCCACGACCACTCTGGCTATGACTCCACGGTCCACGTTCAAGCTCACTCCTTATATATATAGAAAGTACAAGTGTACTCTTATTACGACAATACTTGGTCCTCCCTTGGGAAGATGAAATTAGTCATTCCCCTTATTTGGCTCAATAGATTTTTTTTTCTAAGGCTCAATAGATTTAACATATGTGACTAACATTAATTAAAAGAAAATATAAATAAATATAACCATTATTTCATAGATTTTTACCAAATCTGAACATTTTCATTTTTGTTTCTTTTTCTTTCCACTAGTCTTCCACTGTTCCAAATTAATTTATATAATTATATATTATATAGTAAACATTCATTAAGAACATAAATTTACACTTTTATAAACATTCATGCATTGATCCAAACTCTTGTTCTCAATGAAATTATTTTTTCATTCTTAAATATATTTTATTTAAAGTTGTTAGGAATTTATAATTTCTATTAGCAAGTATTAAATTTTTATTTATTCTTGACTAAATGAGAATTTTATTTTTATTTATTTATTTCTCTTTGCATAACTTGGTCAGTTTTGAAATTGGTAGCATATGACTTTTTCACTACAACTGGCAGACCATATTTGGAGGCATTGGAATTATATAGTGATGAACGGTTTTAACAAATTGATTACTATACAATATATGATTATATAAATTAATTTGGAAGGATGAAAATAAGTGTGAAAAAAAAAAATTTAAAGTAATTTTCAGATTTGGTAAAAATTTATATAATAATGGTTGATACACATCTATATTATTTAATTAATTCTAAATATGTATTATAAATTTATTGGGTCAAATAAGAGGGGAGGATCAACTTCATTCTCGTGTGGAGGACCAAGTATTCTCCCCCTTATTATAGGTTCACATCTCTTCTAGATATCTCTATTGAATATTTTAATAATTTAAACAAACTAAGATTAACAGGATTTAATGTGAATATTGTAGATATGACGAATCTGTGCGCACTACTCAAATCTCCACATTAGGACTATGTTAGTATATATGATTAAATTACATTACTTCCTTCGTGCCAATTTAGTTATTCACTTTATTTATTTTACTTGTTTTAAATTAGTTATCCAGTTTTAAATTCCAATACAATATTATAATATATTTTTTCATTTATCCATCTTCATTAACTTAAAAAAGAAATGGACCTCACTAAAAACTACAACTATACTACATTATCAAATGGCAAAATAAAAAACACAAAATATCAAAAAAATTATTGAAAAGTCAAATGTGGACAAATAAATTGGGACGGAGGGAGTAGTAAATTTTGATTCTAAAATCTGATACTTCTTAAAACACCAGATTTTAATTTATATTTTTCAACTCAAACAATTCTTTGGAGTTACTTCATAGCGCTAGTTTTTTTTTTGGGTAAGTAAATTTTTATTCTAACCAAAGAGAGCCAAACAAAGCTTCAAGTGAAGCTAAAAAAAAAAAAAAGAACCTATACAATCAAAGCTAGAACAGAAGGTGCAAGCATGAAAGCTTGGCAAAGCCTAAACAACTAAACAAAGTCACTAAAGGCAGAAACAAAAAGCTAGCAGAAAGAAAGCAAAACAATAGATACGAATCGATGTTAGGGTTCGCACACCCTATGTACGAAGCTGTGCACACCTGCAAATAAGAAAACGCACACAAACACACTAAATAATCGACACAAAAATATATACGTGGTTCAACCAAATAAGCCTACGTCTATGGAAAGCACCGTTTCACTAAAAAAATCACTAAGAGGATTACAAGGGGGTGATTTGCAAGCACCGTTTCACTAAAAAAATCACTAAGAGGATTACAAGGGGGTGATTTGCAAATCACACACGCACACACACTGTGTATACTCACGTCTGTATCACCGTAATAATATAAACGTATATTATTCCTAACTATTTCTCTATATTTCTGTGTACTCTCTGCGCACCGCATCTGCTTTACTCGCACTAGGTGTTTCACTCACACCGGTACCAGCCCTCTGGCACCGACCTAATCTGGCTATCTGGCGCCGGCCTATTCTGGCTATCTGCCTGGTACAATGAATATAATAGGCTACACATATATTTATAGGAGAGGCTAGAGTGGAGGACAAATCAATCAATCCAATTAGGAATTGATCTCCTACCATAACTGTGATTATTTGATGGCAAAGTTATATTCCCCCTTAACAAAGGAGTCACCAAATATAACAAGATCCTAGTCAAATAGAGATAGCTTGGTGGTTAAGTTTAACTTTCCCTACAAGAAAATGAGTCATCATATCTAACAATCTCCCATTTGATGACTTTCCATCCAATCAATCAACTCCATCAATGATTAGTGCTCGGTGCCCTCATTTCTGTCTTCAAGCTTGAAGACCAACTGAAGTTGCGCACAACTTCAGTTTCTCTATTATCACCACTTTGGTCAACATGTCGGCCGGATTCTCGCTTCCTTGAATCTTCTTAGAACCATCATGTTCTTCTTTGACTCTGTAGACCCATTTATTATGGAGAGCTTTATTTCCTACCGGCAACTCGGTTAGCTTCCATGTCTTGTTGGAAATAAGGGACTTCATCTCATTCTCCATCGCAAGTTCCCACTGGCTCGCATCTGCTGCACTGCATGCTTCATCAAAATACTCTCGTTCACCTCCATCTGTGAGCAACAAATAATTCATGTATCTCCGATTCGGCACATGCTGCCGTGAAGACTTCCTAGGTACAGGAATAGGAGTCGGAGACTGCGGTGTATCAACCTATTGAGTATTTCCATCTGTAATATGTTCGTCTGACTGAGTACCCTCACTGTTTTGAACATCATCTAACTCAACACACACATGATCACTCTGTGTTGTAGGCTCTGAGGTTGTTGTGTGTATATCCTTATACATAACCTTTTCATTGAACATTACATCTCTGCTTCGGATCGGTTTTTGGTTCTGATCATCCCACATGCGGTAACTATACTCGTCACCGCCATAGCCAATGAAAATACACTTTTGTGACTTGGGATTAAGCTTACCCCTCATAGTGTCACTAACATGTACATATGTAACACAACCAAAAACTTTTAAATGTAAAAGTGTTACCTCTCTACCGCTCCGGACATCTTCTGGTATTCTGTGCTCCAATGGTACTGATGGACCACGATTGATTAAGTACGTTGTTGTATTGACTGCTTTTGCTCAGAACTGTTTCGGCAACCCTGCCTGAATGCACATGTTTCTGGCTCTCTCAGTCAATGTCCGGTTCATCCGTTCTGTTATGCCATTCTGTTGTGGTGTACGTGGAACAGTTCTCTTTAATCTAGTATCGTTCTCATAACAAAATCTCTTAAACCCGGTGTCTTGATACTCTCCACCATTATCGGATCGTAATCTCTTAATCTTCAAACCCGTCTCACTCTCTATCATAGCCTTCCAACTCTTGAACACACAGTACACTTCAGATTTATGTTTCAAGAAATAAACCCATACCTTTCTGGAATGGTCATCGATGAAGGTGATGAAATAGGACTTTCCGCCAATAGATGAGACATTTGCTGGCCCCCAGACATCAGTGTGAACTAGCTCAAGCTTCTCCTTTCTGAGTTCTCTGCCGCTTTTCGGAAAACTAACCCTCTTCTGCTTACCGAATACGCAATCCTCACAGAAGTCGATATCAATCGAATTTAGACCTGGTAGCTTTCCCTTTGCGAGCATAACCTTGAGTCCCTTTTCACTCATGTGACATAGCCTCTGGTGCCACAAATTATGATCCTCCTTGCTTTCTACAATTGCTATAAATGTGCTAGCCTTGGTAGTAGTGTACAAGGTACCTGTTTTCTTTCCTCGTTCTATAGTCATAACCCCCTTGGAAACTTTCCACTTATCTTCACTGAAAGTGGTCACATAACCTTCACTCGCCAACTGGCCTACTGATATCAGGTTTTTCCTCAAGTCTGGAATGTGTTTGACATCCCTCAGCTTCCATATCGATCCGTTGAGTCTGATATGTACTTCACCCTTGCCAACAACACTGCAGGGTTGATCGTCACCTAGATAAACCTTGCCGAGGTTTCCAGGTGCATAGCTCTCAAAGAGCTCTCGACTTGAGGTGGCATGGAATGATGCTCCAGAGTCCAAAACCCAAGACTCTGATTTGCTCTCCAAAGAGCATATCAGTGCATCATCTGCTTCTTCTAAGACAATATTTGCCTCTGTCTTGTCATCCGCTACCTTCTGCGAGGATCTACACTGGTTCCTTAAATGACCAGTCTTGCCGCAATTCCAACATTCGATTGCTTTGGAATTTCTGGGATCTCGAGACTGTGATCTTCCCTGTCTCAACTTGGAACGGCCACGCCTTTGGTTTCCGTCTTTCTGTCTATTCGAACCTTTGCCTCTGGTGTCGACATTCAATGTTGTGCCACCGCTTGAAGAGTCTGACGACTGTCTTCTGATCTCTTCTGTGAGTACCTTACTCATAACGGTATCATACTTCAACGGGTCTATCCCTGAAGAATTATTGGTTGCAGCCACTGTGACGTTCCAGCTCTCCGGCAATTGATTAAAGAGAAAAAACTGATTTCACCTTGTCTTGAAACACTACTTCAATTGATTCCAACTGTCCATAAATTTCATTAAGTTTACTAAGATATTCACCAATATTCCCATTCTCGGATATCTTCAGATTCGTCAATCTGCTGATAAGATGTAATGTATTTGCTCTAGACTGCTGTTCGTACATCTTCGAAAGAGCTTCCATGAGAGACTTTGCAGTCTTCTCTTTCCTGATATTGAAGGCAACATATTTTGCCAACGTCAATCTGATCGTGCCAAGAACCTTTCGATCTAGGATATTCCACTCCACTCTTCTTCTTTCATCGAATCTGGCTTCGTCTCTTCTAGCGGTAAATATAAATTTTTCTGGAATAACACATCCTCAATTTGCATCTTCCAATAGGTAAATTTTGTACCATCAAACTTGTCGATCATTACTGTTTTTTCTTCTCTCATAGCTCCCACTGAGCCTATTAGAGATATTTGGAGTCTAATTACGCAACACTGAGTATACGATTGCGTCGAGGGTGGTTCAAAACCTTAAGAACAGCTCTGACCGCGTCCAAAACGGGGTAAAAAATAACTCCAAACGGGCCAAAATAAATTCATACAAAAGACATAAATTTAATCACTAAGTCAGTACATTCTCGGGGTGCGTGCGGGCACGTCCCTGCTCTGATTGGGCTGATTCTTCCGCTAAAATATCGGGCTTCGAATTATATTTCCGTAGATATATTATAAGCCTCATTCCGATAAACGATGCTTTGAAAAATCACGCCGAACCGAAACTGCTGCTCGACGGAGCCAAAAAACTGGTCGGAACTTCAGGCGGCGCGTGGGGGCGTGTGCGGCACTTTCCGGCGACGTGCTTGACACTTCTGGCTTCGTCTCATCGAGCCAAAGCTCCTGGTGTGGTCGGTTTCTAATTTAGGGCACTCAAAAAAATCAGCTCTAGACCAGATCGTCGGGCTTTGTGATTTGCTCCAACCTGGGGCTCTGATACCACTTGTTAGGGTTCGCACACCCTATATATGAATCCGTGCACACCTGCAAATCAGAAAACGCACACAAACACACCAAACAATCGACACAAGAATATATACGTGGTTCAGCCAAATAAGCCTACGTCCACGGAGATCACTGTTTCACTAACAAAATTACTGAGAGGATTACAAGGGGGTGATTCGCAGATCACACACGCACACACACTGTGTATATTCACGCCTGTATCACCGGAATAATATAAACATATATTATTCCTAACTCTCTCTATTTCTGTGTACTATATGCGCACCGCATGTATTTTACTCGCACTAGGTGTTTCACTCACACCGGTACCAGCCCTCTAGCACTGGCCTAATATGGCTCTCTGGCGCCGGCATATTCTGGCTCTCTGCTTGGTACAACGAATACAAGAGGCTACACCTATATTTATAGAAGAGGCTAGAGTGGAGGACAAGTCAATCAATCCAATTAGGAATTGATCTCCTACCATAACTGTGATTGCTTGATGGCTAAGTTATATTGCCCCTTAACAAATGAGTCACCAAATATAACAAGATCCTAGTCAAATAGAGATAGCTTGGTGGCTAAGTTTAACTTTTCCTGCAAGAAAAAGAGTCACCATATCTAACAATCTACACATTGTCCATTGCATCAGTTTGAATCCTCCAAGTGGCAGCAATTTCTCTGTTCCTGGGATTGTCACTGAGCTTAAAGGAAAGGAGTTTGTTTCTCACATAATCCTCAATGACAGTTGCAATTCTGAAAGATGGGGTCTTCTTGGTAGAGAAGATGCGCGAGTTTCTCTCTTTCCAGATGAAATAAATAGCTGCAGATAGGCATAACTTGTAGATGGTTCTAGAGATAGACTGAGAACCAGACTTCCATAGAGAAGAAACCCATTTAATGATGGAAATGAATGAATCACTGCCATGATAAATGCCACAAATATGCTGGAGTTTCTGCCAAATAAGGGAAGAGTATGAACATTTAAAGAAGAGATGTTCATGACTTTCAAGAAGGTCCTCACAAAGAGGACAAATGATTGGAGAACCTCTAGGAACTCTAGTAGAGTCTCTAATGCTAAGTCTTTTGTTGAATGCAAGCCAAAAGATAAATGAGTGTCTTGGGATGTGGTTAGTGAACCAAATGGAATGGTGCCAGGGAGAGGAGAAAGAGGGGCAATGAGAGCAAGGTAGGTGAATTTGAAATTGAATTTCCCATTTGGAGAAAGGGTCCAAGTGGTCTACTCATTGAGACCATGGTGGATTGGAGGAAGAAGATCAAAGGTGCCATTAGGGGTTAAGCTTTGAATGGAAGATGGAATTCTCCAACAACTCCTTCTTATGAGTCTGTGCACTTTGGTTAAGGCATTCCATTTGTGTTGAGCAATAAGCTAGTCATTGTTGATGTTAATAGGTCCATTGGGAAACCAGTAGTCATGCTAGAGATAGATAAACTTGCCATTCACTATGTGATGTTTGATGAAGGTTTTTGCAAGCCCACCAAGTTTGAGAAGTATCCAGTTCCAGGAGCTTAGGATTGAAGGCTTTAGAGTCCAAAACCATTGACCTTTAATCAGATAAGTATGCACCCACTCTTTCCAAATTGATTGTTTCTCATCATTGAAGAGGAACTAAATGAGTTTAAGAATTTCAATCCTATTGAGATTAGGAAGATCAATACCACCATAATCCTTTGGTTGACAAATGGTTTTCCAACTGATTTTGGCACTAGTAGATTTCAACTCATTGCCTATCCATAAAAATCTTCTTAGTGCTTGTTGGTGATATAGAACATAAACAAACAAAACAATATTGATTAGGCCTTGTTTGGTATGTGTTTGTGTTTGGTGTTTTTTGTTTGGTACTGTAGCACTTTTTCCAACAAAACATGTTTGGCTGACTTTGTTTTATTTTAAAGTGTAAAAAACGTTAGCAAAAAAGACCCATTTTCGCTAACAAAACAAAGTAATTTTTTTTTTTTTATGTTTTTGCATTATTCATTCTCTCTCTCTATATATATATATATATATATATGCATATATCTACACCGCCGCCGCCTCCGACCACCACCACTTCCTTTTACCCCAAAATACCATATATGTATACGTATATATCTACAACAAAAACATATATACCAAACATACTTCTATTTTAGACTCATAGCACTCCACAAACACAAACATGTATTTTAACTTTTCTAAAATCCACAACAAAAAATACAAACGCATATCAAATAGACCCTTAGTTATGTTGAAGAAACACTTGGGAATGATGCACTAAAGAGAAACAAAAAAGATTAATTTTCAATAACATAAAAGATTTTAATTATTATAGCTCATTTATGTGACAACATATTGTCTCAAAATAGCTAGTAACCCTCTCGTGGAGGAGAAAACGATATAATGGTGGACATAATTATTGAGGATCACATGGTGATGGCGGTGATGCTAAAATATAGGGTGGTGGTGGTGATGCTAAAACAAATGGTGGTGGCGGAGACCCAAAAGTAATTGAATTAGTTACTCCATAGAGATCTCTCTCCGATGAAGGGGGAGCGGGAGGTACGCGTGGAGTACCGGGTGGTGGTGGTGGAGATGCCAAAATAATTGGACCATCAAAGTGGTGGTGGCGGGGAGTGACATGGATCACGACGTGCCGCCTCAGAAGCAATCAAGAGCACCAAGAAAAAAGTGATGAGAGATACAAGAGAATCACCTGAACTAGCCATCGATTATGCTTAACGCATCTCAGCTATCAAATGATGAGTGAAATTTATAACCCAAAATCACTACATATCATGAAAATAATTTCAAGATAATATCAAGAAAGGAAAAAAAAATATAAGATTTGATATTAAATAGTTTTCATTTTATTTCAAATTATACATCACTTCAATTTTTACCTACCAAAAAATCATTCATCATTTTCACTTATTTGATATACGTACACATATTATTCCCCTAATCAAATTACTGTTATAAGGATGGATTACAAACATCTCACATCTTAGGAAAATCTAGCTAATTATATTTCTAAGAAGGCAATATGTGCACTCCTCTTTATACCATGGCACTCGCATTTTATTAAATAGATAATTACAAGAATGTCATTCACCTAGTTAATACACATGAACATTTATTTTATAATGCCGCATGTACCCTTTTCAATATAAACTTTGACTTTCATTACCTTATTTATTTCATCAATGCAAAGGTAGATAAAAAGGACAAATGCTATTGAAATAAAAAGGACATTGAGGCAGACTCTAAAAAATTGCAGATGCAAAAATGCATAATACAATGTGCTTTTTAAAAGTTACAAAAAAATTTATTGTGCTATTTTTAATTCCAAATTATTATCCTCGTCTTTATAAAATCTAGTAAATTACTCCATGTGCTATTTTTAACTCTAAATCACTAACCTCACATTTATAAAAGCTAGCAAATTACCTCACTTGGATATGTTTTACTCAAAATATTGATCATTTTGCTCCCTTATCTTGTAATAATTCATTTTTAGTATTTTTTTACTTTTTTTCTCTCTTTCAATATTACAATTAATACTTCAAAACTTCACACACACATACGTATTTCAGAACTAAAGATGATATTAAAAATCTGTTTTAAAAATTATTATTATTTTAAAATATTTTTTGTGATAAATATAATAAAATTTTAAAATATGACTTATAAAATTAAAACATGCCTAAAATTCGCTTTTGTTATCCGTTATCACTAAGGAACTAACAAGACCTGAGAAGTTATTTTCATTTGAAAGATTATAACACTTGCTATGTTGGAAAATACCCCATTAATTAATGTTGATGCGTGACTATTCTACAATAGATTTAGAACTAAAAATTTGATATGTGAGAAGTATTTTCCAACATAGAAAGTACTTCCAAATGATAAAAGCTTCCCGGGTCTTGTTACTATTTTTTCCCTAGTAAAAACAAATAACAAGAAGTGAATTTTAGACATGTTTTAATTTTGTGTCATATTTTAAATTTTATCACAAAAAAATATTTTAAAATAATAATCAATTTTTAAACAATTTTTTAATACCATGTTTAGGTCTGAAATAAGTATATATGTGTGAAGTTTTGAATTATTAATTGCATTATTGAAAGAGAGAGAAAAAATGTAAAAAAAAAAAAAAACTAAAAATGACTTATTACAAGATAAGGGGAGAAAATGGTCAATGTTTTGAGTAAAACATATTGAATCCGGGTAATTTGCTAGCTTTTACAAGGATGAGAGTAGTGATTTGAAACTAAAAATAGCACGAGGATGTATTTTGCAACTTTTAAAAGCTCAAGGGGGTAATTTGCTAGGTTTTACAAAGGTAAGAATAGTGATTTGAAGCTAAAAAAATGAAAGTAAATCTCTAAAACATCATTTGAACGACCTTCCTTTTTAAAAAATAATACTTGGGTTATGTCTCATAATGACCAAATTTTTCCACCAATTTCTGCTTTTATGAATTTTATATCCTCCTCCTTTTATAAAAAAGATTTAGTTATTTGGTCCTTATGGGATAGGACCTTAATATTTTCATTCTTTAAAAAGAATCATTTTATATAAAAGAAAAGAAAATAAAGTCCTAAGATCTAATTTTAACCTCCTTAAATAACCATCAAATATATTCCTAATATAATCCAATTAAATACCCTTTAAAATATTATTCATTTATTTATATGAATTCTAGAAGCACATGACACATTCGCTCCCACATCTAGACTTGTCAATGGATCGGATTTTGATCCAAATCCGATCCGAATCCGATCCGATTAGCCGGATATGGACTGAAAATAAAATCCGATAATCCGATTAGGATCCGAATCCGATAATCCAATTTCGTAACAAATTGGATTTGGATTTATGTCAATCCGATCCGATAATAACCCGATCCGATATTAAATATATTTATATATATATAAATATATATTTGATATTTTTATGTGTATATATTTAATACTGTACATGTATATAAATGTTAGTTGTTAATTATTTAATTATTTATTAATAATGATTGATCATAAATACAATTATTAAAAGTGTGAATAATTTTAGTATTTCAGTAGTGATTGATTTTTATACTTTTGTATTTTTTTAATTAGATATTCGGATAAGATATTCTATAATGAAGAAATTCGAATATGAATTAATTAAGTGAAAATCAGTCGAATTATCGGATTCGGATCGCGGATCGGGAGTTTTTGTTATCCTTATCAATAGACCTGTCAATAATCCGATTATGATCCGAATCCAATCCGAATCCGATATTAACCGGATATGGATTGAAAATAAAATCCGATAACCCAATTATGATCCGAAACCGATAATCCAATTTCTTAATAAATTGGATTTAGATTTAACTGATTCGATCCGAATTCGATCAATTGACAGGTGTACAAACCACATCACAGTGACACCTATAATCACGACTCAATGAGGATTATGCAGTTCCATTTATTATGATTATTAATTTGCAGGTTGAGATTTAAGTAATACTTGCATATATATATATATATCCCTATATAAACTGAAGGCCACCATATACCAAGATTATATATATATATTGTAAGAGATAAAAATATCAGGCCCCATTTGAAGATACACGTCCACATGTCCAATTGGTGCAATCCTGCCTATGGGATTGGAATATTCTAGAATTACTTCAACTTGAAGTTAAAATCTCAATTAAAGAAGGAAAAATTATGATTAAGAAGGAAAGAATATAAATCCCAATGATTGAGGGATTTGATTACAAATTAAATAGACCAAAAAACCTATTATTTTTTTGTATAAATAAGGCCATTGAAGCTCAATAATATTCATTCGGTATAAAAAAACGCATCTACATATATCAGTCCTCACTTATAGCTCAAGTGCAAATTTGAATTGATCATGGTTAAATCTCTTGTAATACTACTATTGATGTCCACTTTGTTAGTGGTCTTGATGACTTCTGAGGCACGTAGGTTTACTAAGCTTTCCTCCATAGATCCATCTATAGATTCAGACAATGCATATCATCTTTATAGAATTGTACCATCTGGACCCAACCCTCAGAATAATTATCAACCACCACTACCATACTCTCCTCCGCCACCTTCAAATATTGCATATCATGTTGATAGAATCGTACCATCTGGACCCAACCCTGACAATAATTATCAACCACCACTACCATACTCTCCACCATTTCCAGCAAATTAGTATTAGCACTCAGTGCGGTGGTAGCGTGTGATCGATGCAACTATTCAAGATAGAAAAGTTTGGAGTCGTATCAAAAATATTTTTATTTAGATGTATATCAGTAACGATATACTCATAAGCACGATGTGTTTCTCATATGTTATAGAGGTTACTTTATGTTGGAGAAATATTAGTGTCATCGCAGAAGATTAATTAATAAAAAATTTTAGTTATATTTGGTATCTTCTTTCTAGTTCCCTTTGCGCATCTTTTTGTAAAATATTTCTTTGCATACTAAATGTTCTGAGAATTATTTTGTAGATGGTTCTAGAGATAGACTGAGAACCAGACTTCCATAGAGAAGAAACCCATTTAATGATGGAAATGAATGAATCACTGCCATGATAAATGCCACAAATATGCTGGAGTTTCTGCCAAATAAGGGAAGAGTATGAACATTTAAAGAAGAGATGTTCATGACTTTCAAGAAGGTCCTCACAAAGAGGACAAATGATTGGAGAACCTCTAGGAACTCTAGTAGAGTCTCTAATGCTAAGTCTTTTGTTGAATGCAAGCCAAAAGATAAATGAGTGTCTTGGGATGTGGTTAGTGAACCAAATGGAATGGTGCCAGGGAGAGGAGAAAGAGGGGCAATGAGAGCAAGGTAGGTGAATTTGAAATTGAATTTCCCATTTGGAGAAAGGGTCCAAGTGGTCTACTCATTGAGACCATGGTGGATTGGAGGAAGAAGATCAAAGGTGCCATTAGGGGTTAAGCTTTGAATGGAAGATGGAATTCTCCAACAACTCCTTCTTATGAGTCTGTGCACTTTGGTTAAGGCATTCCATTTGTGTTGAGCAATAAGCTAGTCATTGTTGATGTTAATAGGTCCATTGGGAAACCAGTAGTCATGCTAGAGATAGATAAACTTGCCATTCACTATGTGATGTTTGATGAAGGTTTTTGCAAGCCCACCAAGTTTGAGAAGTATCCAGTTCCAGGAGCTTAGGATTGAAGGCTTTAGAGTCCAAAACCATTGACCTTTAATCAGATAAGTATGCACCCACTCTTTCCAAATTGATTGTTTCTCATCATTGAAGAGGAACTAAATGAGTTTAAGAATTTCAATCCTATTGAGATTAGGAAGATCAATACCACCATAATCCTTTGGTTGACAAATGGTTTTCCAACTGATTTTGGCACTAGTAGATTTCAACTCATTGCCTATCCATAAAAATCTTCTTAGTGCTTGTTGGTGATATAGAACATAAACAAACAAAACAATATTGATTAGGCCTTGTTTGGTATGTGTTTGTGTTTGGTGTTTTTTGTTTGGTACTGTAGCACTTTTTCCAACAAAACATGTTTGGCTGACTTTGTTTTATTTTAAAGTGTAAAAAACGTTAGCAAAAAAGACCCATTTTCGCTAACAAAACAAAGTAATTTTTTTTTTTTATGTTTTTGCATTATTCATTCTCTCTCTCTATATATATATATATATATATATGCATATATCTACACCGCCGCCGCCTCCGACCACCACCACTTCCTTTTACCCCAAAATACCATATATGTATACGTATATATCTACAACAAAAACATATATACCAAACATACTTCTATTTTAGACTCATAGCACTCCACAAACACAAACATGTATTTTAACTTTTCTAAAATCCACAACAAAAAATACAAACGCATATCAAATAGACCCTTAGTTATGTTGAAGAAACACTTGGGAATGATGCACTAAAGAGAAACAAAAAAGATTAATTTTCAATAACATAAAAGATTTTAATTATTATAGCTCATTTATGTGACAACATATTGTCTCAAAATAGCTAGTAACCCTCTCGTGGAGGAGAAAACGATATAATGGTGGACATAATTATTGAGGATCACATGGTGATGGCGGTGATGCTAAAATATAGGGTGGTGGTGGTGATGCTAAAACAAATGGTGGTGGCGGAGACCCAAAAGTAATTGAATTAGTTACTCCATAGAGATCTCTCTCCGATGAAGGGGGAGCGGGAGGTACGCGTGGAGTACCGGGTGGTGGTGGTGGAGATGCCAAAATAATTGGACCATCAAAGTGGTGGTGGCGGGGAGTGACATGGATCACGACGTGCCGCCTCAGAAGCAATCAAGAGCACCAAGAAAAAAGTGATGAGAGATACAAGAGAATCACCTGAACTAGCCATCGATTATGCTTAACGCATCTCAGCTATCAAATGATGAGTGAAATTTATAACCCAAAATCACTACATATCATGAAAATAATTTCAAGATAATATCAAGAAAGGAAAAAAAAATATAAGATTTGATATTAAATAGTTTTCATTTTATTTCAAATTATACATCACTTCAATTTTTACCTACCAAAAAATCATTCATCATTTTCACTTATTTGATATACGTACACATATTATTCCCCTAATCAAATTACTGTTATAAGGATGGATTACAAACATCTCACATCTTAGGAAAATCTAGCTAATTATATTTCTAAGAAGGCAATATGTGCACTCCTCTTTATACCATGGCACTCGCATTTTATTAAATAGATAATTACAAGAATGTCATTCACCTAGTTAATACACATGAACATTTATTTTATAATGCCGCATGTACCCTTTTCAATATAAACTTTGACTTTCATTACCTTATTTATTTCATCAATGCAAAGGTAGATAAAAAGGACAAATGCTATTGAAATAAAAAGGACATTGAGGCAGACTCTAAAAAATTGCAGATGCAAAAATGCATAATACAATGTGCTTTTTAAAAGTTACAAAAAAATTTATTGTGCTATTTTTAATTCCAAATTATTATCCTCGTCTTTATAAAATCTAGTAAATTACTCCATGTGCTATTTTTAACTCTAAATCACTAACCTCACATTTATAAAAGCTAGCAAATTACCTCACTTGGATATGTTTTACTCAAAATATTGATCATTTTGCTCCCTTATCTTGTAATAATTCATTTTTAGTATTTTTTTACTTTTTTTCTCTCTTTCAATATTACAATTAATACTTCAAAACTTCACACACACATACGTATTTCAGAACTAAAGATGATATTAAAAATCTGTTTTAAAAATTATTATTATTTTAAAATATTTTTTGTGATAAATATAATAAAATTTTAAAATATGACTTATAAAATTAAAACATGCCTAAAATTCGCTTTTGTTATCCGTTATCACTAAGGAACTAACAAGACCTGAGAAGTTATTTTCATTTGAAAGATTATAACACTTGCTATGTTGGAAAATACCCCATTAATTAATGTTGATGCGTGACTATTCTACAATAGATTTAGAACTAAAAATTTGATATGTGAGAAGTATTTTCCAACATAGAAAGTACTTCCAAATGATAAAAGCTTCCCGGGTCTTGTTACTATTTTTTCCCTAGTAAAAACAAATAACAAGAAGTGAATTTTAGACATGTTTTAATTTTGTGTCATATTTTAAATTTTATCACAAAAAAATATTTTAAAATAATAATCAATTTTTAAACAATTTTTTAATACCATGTTTAGGTCTGAAATAAGTATATATGTGTGAAGTTTTGAATTATTAATTGCATTATTGAAAGAGAGAGAAAAAATGTAAAAAAAAAAAAAAACTAAAAATGACTTATTACAAGATAAGGGGAGAAAATGGTCAATGTTTTGAGTAAAACATATTGAATCCGGGTAATTTGCTAGCTTTTACAAGGATGAGAGTAGTGATTTGAAACTAAAAATAGCACGAGGATGTATTTTGCAACTTTTAAAAGCTCAAGGGGGTAATTTGCTAGGTTTTACAAAGGTAAGAATAGTGATTTGAAGCTAAAAAAATGAAAGTAAATCTCTAAAACATCATTTGAACGACCTTCCTTTTTAAAAAATAATACTTGGGTTATGTCTCATAATGACCAAATTTTTCCACCAATTTCTGCTTTTATGAATTTTATATCCTCCTCCTTTTATAAAAAAGATTTAGTTATTTGGTCCTTATGGGATAGGACCTTAATATTTTCATTCTTTAAAAAGAATCATTTTATATAAAAGAAAAGAAAATAAAGTCCTAAGATCTAATTTTAACCTCCTTAAATAACCATCAAATATATTCCTAATATAATCCAATTAAATACCCTTTAAAATATTATTCATTTATTTATATGAATTCTAGAAGCACATGACACATTCGCTCCCACATCTAGACTTGTCAATGGATCGGATTTTGATCCAAATCCGATCCGAATCCGATCCGATTAGCCGGATATGGACTGAAAATAAAATCCGATAATCCGATTAGGATCCGAATCCGATAATCCAATTTCTTAACAAATTGGATTTGGATTTATGTCAATCCGATCCGATAATAACCCGATCCGATATTAAATATATTTATATATATATAAATATATATTTGATATTTTTATGTGTATATATTTAATACTGTACATGTATATAAATGTTAGTTGTTAATTATTTAATTATTTATTAATAATGATTGATCATAAATACAATTATTAAAAGTGTGAATAATTTTAGTATTTCAGTAGTGATTGATTTTTATACTTTTGTATTTTTTTAATTAGATATTCGGATAAGATATTCTATAATGAAGAAATTCGAATATGAATTAATTAAGTGAAAATCAGTCGAATTATCGGATTCGGATCGCGGATCGGGAGTTTTTGTTATCCTTATCAATAGACCTGTCAATAATCCGATTATGATCCGAATCCAATCCGAATCCGATATTAACCGGATATGGATTGAAAATAAAATCCGATAACCCAATTATGATCCGAAACCGATAATCCAATTTCTTAATAAATTGGATTTAGATTTAACTGATTCGATCCGAATTCGATCAATTGACAGGTGTACAAACCACATCACAGTGACACCTATAATCACGACTCAATGAGGATTATGCAGTTCCATTTATTATGATTATTAATTTGCAGGTTGAGATTTAAGTAATACTTGCATATATATATATATATCCCTATATAAACTGAAGGCCACCATATACCAAGATTATATATATATATTGTAAGAGATAAAAATATCAGGCCCCATTTGAAGATACACGTCCACATGTCCAATTGGTGCAATCCTGCCTATGGGATTGGAATATTCTAGAATTACTTCAACTTGAAGTTAAAATCTCAATTAAAGAAGGAAAAATTATGATTAAGAAGGAAAGAATATAAATCCCAATGATTGAGGGATTTGATTACAAATTAAATAGACCAAAAAACCTATTATTTTTTTGTATAAATAAGGCCATTGAAGCTCAATAATATTCATTCGGTATAAAAAAACGCATCTACATATATCAGTCCTCACTTATAGCTCAAGTGCAAATTTGAATTGATCATGGTTAAATCTCTTGTAATACTACTATTGATGTCCACTTTGTTAGTGGTCTTGATGACTTCTGAGGCACGTAGGTTTACTAAGCTTTCCTCCATAGATCCATCTATAGATTCAGACAATGCATATCATCTTTATAGAATTGTACCATCTGGACCCAACCCTCAGAATAATTATCAACCACCACTACCATACTCTCCTCCGCCACCTTCAAATATTGCATATCATGTTGATAGAATCGTACCATCTGGACCCAACCCTGACAATAATTATCAACCACCACTACCATACTCTCCACCATTTCCAGCAAATTAGTATTAGCACTCAGTGCGGTGGTAGCGTGTGATCGATGCAACTATTCAAGATAGAAAAGTTTGGAGTCGTATCAAAAATATTTTTATTTAGATGTATATCAGTAACGATATACTCATAAGCACGATGTGTTTCTCATATGTTATAGAGGTTACTTTATGTTGGAGAAATATTAGTGTCATCGCAGAAGATTAATTAATAAAAAATTTTAGTTATATTTGGTATCTTCTTTCTAGTTCCCTTTGCGCATCTTTTTGTAAAATATTTCTTTGCATACTAAATGTTCTGAGAATTATTTTTTATTTCTTACAGGATGCAGGCTTAATGATCATAATTCCATCGTTGTTTTTTAATTTAAATATATACAACACAATTTCAATATTTGTACTTATTGTATTTTTTTTTGGAAGTTAAGAAATTTTAATATTAATAACAATAGCCTAATACTTAAGCATTCCCCAAAAGAAAATACTTCTTGTACTTTTTGTTCTCCAATCTTTGTCACTTTCTAGTGTATATCAAAAACAAGCCGGGGTGTCACACCCCAAATTCCTAGGACTCCGAAACCCGAGCCTAAGAGCTAAGGGAGTGATTGCGGAAGTAAAAAGAAACGAGAACCAAAAGACATTCAGTCATCAAACACCCACAAAGGGTTGCAATGAATGCCTAGATACCATGTTGTCACGCCCCTAAAGGGTGACGCAAACCAAGCGACTACTAGAGTCAACAATAACAAAAAAGTACATGGAATAACAATAAAAATATACTCCATGCCAACACGAATACTAAAAATACAAGAGTATCCTTAGATACCAACAAACACGCTCCTAAATCCCTAAGACTCCCGAACAGGGACATCCAAGGAATCCAGAATGTGATCCTTAACATGAATGACCAACTAAGACATCATTAACCGTGAAAACATATGGGTTAATGATAGATATGGTATATTTAATACCCAAATGACTAATAAAACTAAGCAGCGGAATCTAACGAAAATCCGGCAGAATTCCGTTTGTAAATGGAACATCCGGACAACCAAACACAACACAATAACCTGCCCAAAGCAATTCAATAATCACAATGGCTTCCAAGCCCCACATTCATCAATCCTAATAGGGCCGAGGTAGTGGAAAGAAACCAAAACCCCTCCAAACCCTCTATAATCAACAGAGCCACAAATGCTCGAATAAGAATACAGAAGAGCACCTAACTGTGCGGAATAGATACAATACATCCTGAAAGAATAATTACAGGAAATAAAAGATACATCAACAGGGATATGCCAACAGACTGGCTCCCAAAAGAAAATACATAACAATCCCATAACAATGGGTAGAGAAACTGAAAGCGGATACCTATCATCCCCAAACCCAGTCGTGCCGCAACCGTAACCGCATCATCCTGCACCACTCCAAACCTGTAACAAGAACAAAAGGAAACTGCCGTTGCACTGCATCCTGCTCATAGCCGTATACAAATCGCCAATTACTCACAACACAATTCAGAAGATCCAACCGAGGAGATCACACTCACCTCTAATATCCACAAGGAAACAAAATCCACCAATAGTACCAAGGAAGGCTCAAATCCTACACCCCGATAACACAGGAAGGAAAACACCCACGTCCTTGCGTACTAACACAACCATCATCAATATATATATATATATATTTATACAATATATATATATAACAAATCTCATCCCACTCCTAGAGGAATCTACCTCTCAGGAACTAGATCACCTCAATCACATCTATTCCTCGATACCATAAGTCACATCATCACATTAACCTCATAATACTATCACCAATATATATATATATATATAACAAACCTCAATTGCTATCTCCAACAATGTCAATTAATCACCAACGCTCTCACTAAGGATATGAAAAACCATGTAAGAGTCAAGAACCCAAGCAAGGGAAAAGGAGTCCCAATGCTACACCAACAGATAACCGAGACACAATGTCAAGGTTAAGAATACCCAAACAAGGAAAGAACATCACGAATGAACCAGAAAGGAACACCACAAGTGGACAAGGGAACCAAAAGCGAATGGCCGAGTATGAAAGTAAATAAAAGAGGAATCCCAAGGATTTCCATAGTTTTTAAGAAAAAGGTTTTTAAAACTCAAACCATTTCATTCGGCATCCATGCCCCTAACAAGTGAAAAACCCCAATCACCTAGATGGTGACATCAACAACCCAAAGAAAAGGAAAGGCAACACTATAAGTGTGCACTGAACAACACCAAGCCTCCTAACCGAGACTTAGAACGATCCGAAGAAAAGGTGAAACAAGAAACCACCTTTCAAAATACTACAAGTCGAGATTTTGAGAAAGAAGTCTCAAAATCTCAGAATCTCTAGACAAGTGATAAAATAGTTTTCTTTTTAGAAATCACACAGTAAAAATGACCGTCTTGCCCCCGGTCTCCGTCAGTTGCCATCACAGGCTTTTAAAAGTTGAAAATCATTTCAAAGAAGATCTCAAGATCATTTTATAAGTATTAAAACTGTTCGTTTATTCGGGGGTAGGCGAAAACGGGTTTTTCCTTTTAAATACAAAAGTTTACTTTCAAAACTTAGAAAACACCGTTTTCGAAATGACAGCCACATAAGAATGAACAATTCCACGGATTCCTATAATGCCCAAAAGGACAATAAAGGAAGAACAACACGTTGGACTCACGGAAGACCACCATCCGTTTCCAACTCCACCAAATCAAATGATAACACATGGAAGAGGTTCGGCACCACACCGTAACCGACAACTCAAGGAATGACATACAAGTCAACGACAACGTACTAGTGTACAAAACACAGTACCAGGAATGCTTAAGGGAAGGGACTAAGCATAAGAATCAAGACTGTCGGACTACAGTACCTCGAGTACTTAATGAATCCCTAATCATAACCCCTTCTCATCAATCAAAATCTCACACAACTCATCACTCGCCTTCTCTAAGGCCTCAATTATCAATTGACACAAAAATCATCCCTAACCTCAAATCTCCAAAAGAGTTCACACAACTAACCACGATCACCAAACTACTAATCACAATCACAAGGCTACTAACCACAATCACAAGGCTGCTAACCACAATCTCTAAGGCTACTAACCACAATCTCTAAGGCCTCAACTCAAGTCAAGCCTACGGTCCACCACTAGCCTCCGCTAGCCACATGAATCACTATGCCAACACGCATAACCTCCCCCAAGAGTACTAAGGTATACAACAACAAGTATAAATATATTCGTTTCATTTATACTTATTTATAATGGCATATTATCATTTTCTTCCACATTAATTACTTTCAACTGAGCATTTATAAAATATGAATTTAATTTACAATATTCATAAATAGCATGCCCCAACAACACATGTAATATAGCACATATACATGTTAAACGAGATCACATAAATAATAGGCAGTGTAATGTGACTCAACACTCCCCGTGATACTCACACACAACACACCCTTCCCAAGGGTAACGGATACAAACTCTGTCCACTCATCATAGTGTAGAGTTACCACACCGACCTTTCCCAAGTGATTTTCTCTCTATCACTTCAACAGGGAAGACGGTTGTACGAGAGCCCAACATGCAACTCCGTACGCCATGACTACCCTTGAGTCAAGAACATGAGCCTCTACCTGGACTCCTAACTCACATTTGTCGGCTTTTTAGTTCCGTAGGCGTGATACCTCCTGGCCAGTTGTTGTGATGATCCGACACAAACGTCTACTCGTGCCCCACGCACAAAGGAAGTAGACCACACCAAATGAACTCTCTCTGCCAATGGTGAAACCGTGCACTACATGCACCAACACCCATGTGCTCACACGACATGGTGTACAATCAAATCATATCTCAATCATAAATATGTAATACATCATATTTATAAAAATACCCACATGGTAATATAAATCTCAAAATCTCTTTTCATGCTTTAAAATACAATAAAGCATTTAAATCATATGAAAACAATTTCATATATAACTCATATTTTCAAAAATATATTTTCTTAATTCTTTAGAAAATATTTCAATTTCCCTTATCATTTCTTTAAAATAATTTAAACAGATAATCCACGTAATAAAAAGGAACCTAGAATAGCGTCTAAGTCTCTCACGTCCAACGTTTACAAATCTTCTAGCTCATTTAATTCTCAAAGGAATTTCTAAGTCGTCTATTCCTATTCAATTCAATTAGGAATATATTTAATCTCGTAGGAAATAATTTAATTAATTTTCTTAAATTAATTCCTAAGTCCAATTCCGATTCTAAACGAATTATAGATATTTAAATTAACGATTTAATATATCTATAATAAATTAAATAAGGGTTTGCACACCCAAAACTACTTCAATAATGTGGAGTGAGAAATAAAGTTTCCCACCTAATTTATAGGTTACCGAACCGTCCGAACAGCACAGTACCGGCGCCCGAATATGAAGCCCGCCGACCAAAATCGTCCAAAAACTATTTCGAATATATCGAAATGTCCGTCTTGACAACCTATACGATATATACGAAGCCCATTAATAATCGGTTAATTAATTGGGTTAAATCTAAAATACCCCAAACGAAATCTATAACCTATAAATGCGATTTTCGGGCAAATCGTTCATCCTAAAATCACGAAATTAATATATAACGAATACCATGAATATACGGAGCTACTCACCGAAAATCGGCTCAAACCGATCACCGGAAGTCATCGAACCGGCCACTCAAAGTCCGGCCGAACCGGTCCTGTCGAACGAACTGCACCACGGCTACAGTCGCCGACCCCTGTGCGACCACCAGCTTCGCCACTAGCTCGTCGTCACCACCCAGCACCGCCAGCTCGCCGCCGCTGCTCCCGCTCCAGGTCGCCGACCCTAGCTCCAGCCGCTACCGCCAATCGCAGCAAGCCAGCGACCCCAGCCGTGACCTCTCCGTCCGGTTTTCTCTCTCTCGCCTGACCGGCGATCATGGAGGATGGAGGCGTGAGGGAGTGGCTGTTGCTGCAGAAGAGAAGGAGAGGAAAGGAAGAGAAGCAGGTCTGTGGAGTTGCAGAGAATGGATTGGTGGTTGCGTATACACATCTACATATATATGTACTAATTACACAACTAACCCCCAACTTCTCTATAATCGCAAAATGAACCCCACTTCAATATATATATATATAATTAAATATATATATATATAATAAATCCCAATTTATTATGGACCAACCCCCAAGTGTAATTTAGGTAACTGGAAATTACACGGGACACCAATTTACCAAATTAGTCCGAAAGAATTATACCGGTTTAGAAATCCAACAACCGGAACACCAAGAAGGTAATTTAATACGCTTCACACCGGATCAGTAAAAGTACTAATACCGTGTAGTCAACAACAAGAACTCGCGTAGTTGTCAAAGAGAAACCGCAAAGTCATCCGGTCAACTTTAAAAGTAAACGCGAAAAATTTACAGGTACCAAATACTAAGAATAAACAATACGTCATAACAAGTGACGTCATTATTGAAATTAAATTAAAATTAATTTCAAGAAAAAAGGAATATAACACGGGTGTTACACGGGGAAATTGATAGTTTTACAGGATATCTACTTCTGCTTTGGAATGATATATTTCTTTGGAAAAATTATAATTTAGTAATCAAACTTAATTAAAATTGATGCAAAAGATCATATAGTAGTCAAAAGATGAATGTTGATCACTATTGAAACTTAATTGTCAATAAGTGATCATTTGATGATTGATTATTAAAATATTATTATTTAATTAAATAATTTTATAAGTGGATATAATTATTCTCACACATTCAACTCAATTAGGACATGTTTGGATAGATTTTTGAAATGTTATTTTTGGTTTTCTGGAAGGAAAAATTGTTTTAAACGGTTCTTGGCAAAAAATTTAGAAGAGTTTCTAAGCTTTGGAAGAACGTTTTACAGAAACTGTTTTTTTTTTCTTTCTGCGAAAAGTTAGAAACAAAAGTTATGTCAAACATGGCCTAACTCTATTAGATTGTGCAAGTCTCTAAACAAAAGACATGCTTCCTGGGAAAAAATATATTATATTTTAAATGATAGATTATAAAATAGTAATAATAAATAAAACAGGTAAGGAAATAAATAAAATACTTAATTTTGAAAAAAAAAAATTAGTAAATGAAACAAAGGTTTGTTCTTAGTTAAGACCCCAATGTTACGTATTCAATTATTTTAGACATAATAATACGCCCATATATATGTGTGGATATGATTTACAAGAAAAAAAATAAAGTAAGTGTAATTTTCTCCTATACATATGTATTTATCTCAATAAAATTAAAACAAAATAAAATAAAATTCAAAGTTTTGGGTGCATAATCTTTTGCATTCATATTATTCTAATTTGTAAAGATACTGTTAAAGATATTATAAATTCAAAATTTAGAAGGTTTTAATTAAGAGACAGTTGTTTTGACCAAATTATTTTTAAATGATCTCTTGGTAGCAATTAACTTTAAAAATTGTTAACCATGTTATGTTTAAATTAGAATAGTATCCAAATATTGTTCAAAAAGAAAACCTAGCCCATGAAGTATATAAGGTAATAAAAGTTAATGTTTATAATACTGCTTTGTCATTTCCTTTAAATATTACATCTGGTAAACCTTATTTGGCTACTAAAATAGTATTAAAAAGATTTAACTCCTAAAGACGATCTCCCTGGAACCTAGACCTCAAAAAAATCATCTTTTGAATATATTACTCGTGTAACGGTAAGTCGTAGACTTGCGCAGGGACGGGGATTCGATACTAAAATAGTATTCATATTAAACCACCATTCATGTAATATTTTTATGCTTTTTGAAGTAGTCGGATTTTGGAGGAGGATTACATAGGTCATAAATTATATTTGACTAGTAAAGCAATATCAAACTAAATTATCATCAATGTAATTTAATTGTTTCTATTTTAAACAATAAATTCTAACATAATGAACATATGATATGTGTGGAATGTTCCCTGAATGTTATTTTGAATAATATTTATATTGGTCGGGTGCGAAAAACCTCCTACATAATTAATATAGTGCGTATAATACCCTCCTTATTCTCCAAGATCCCAATAATTTAAATAAGGTGCGAATTGACCCTATTTGATATTTTCTGGTGATTGGAGTTTTGAAATGTCCAAAATACTCTTAATATAATAAAATTCGTAAACAAAATTCAAATATATATATAAATTTGAAAAAAAAACATATAAAATTCTAAACAAATATATTAAATTCGTAAAAATATATATAAAATTCAAAAATATATATATATTTGAAAAAATATATAAATTTTGAAACAAATATATAAAATTTGAAAAAATATATATAAAATTGGAAAAAATATTTAAATTTCTAAAAATATATAAATTTCGAAAAAAATAGATAAAATTCAAAAATATATATATTTCAAAAAATATATAAATTTTGAAAAAAACATATAAAATTCGAAACAAATATATAAAATTCATAAAAAATATATATATAAAATTCAAAAAATATAAAAATTTCTAAAAATATATAAATTTCGAAAAAAAATATAAAATTCGAAACAAATATATAAAATTCGAAAAAATATATATATTTCAAAAAATATATATAAATTTCTAAAAAATATATAAATTTCTAGAAAAAAACATATAAAATTCGAAACAAATATATAAAATTCGTAAATATATATATATAATTCAAAAAAATATATATAAACTTCAAAGTATAAAAATACACAAGTAACCGAAGTACAATATACCAAAACAACATTTAAAGTCAAAGAAAGTAGAAAACCATGATTAGATGATAGACAACTATACAAGTATACATTAATTAAAGCTTCAAAGAGCCAAAATACAACTTTGCTTTCGAATTTATATATATTTTATATTTTTCCCGAATTATATATATTTTTTCCGAATTTTATATATGTTTTCGAAATTTATATATATATTTTGAATTTATATATGTTTTTCCCAATTTTATATAATTTTTCAAAATTTATATTTTTCTTTTCAAAATTTATAATTTTTTTGAATTTTATATTTATTTCAAAATTGTTTATAATTTTTTGAAATTTAATATATATATCTTTTGAATTATATATATATATATATATTTTACGAATTTTATATAATTTTTTGAAATTTATATATGTTTTTTGAATTATTCTAAGGGTATTTCAAACAATTCATCTTATAATATGGGCAAAACGAACATATTTTTAAATAATGGGGTATCAAAGAACCACAGGGGGTTATACGTACTATATGCATACCACAGGGGGTTTTTTGCACCAGACCCTTTTGTCAATAACAAAGGGCATTTTCGGGTTTTCAGGTTTAATATAAGTCATGTGCTTTGCACATGACTTTTTCCGGCGAAGAGTAGACGTCCGGTGACTTTTAGGGGGCAAAACGTACATTTTTTAAAACGGGTGGACTTGTACACACAAAATTAAATTTTTGGGGGTTTAGTGCACATATTTACAAACCAGGGGGGTTTTTCGCAAAAAGCCCTATTTATATTAAACCACCATTAACATAATTTAATTATATTTACTAAACTTTCCTAATATGGAGATTAGATAAGATTTGAGATTAGACCCTAGAGTCACTCTCAACGTTGTCCCCAACTCTTATGCGTAGCAATGAGATTTCCCAAAATGCTTGAACATTTTTATACGAAGTTCCTTACAATAATTTGCACATTTTAGAATTTTTTGTTAATAGTAATTATAGTAAAGGATTACATATTAAACAAATGTATGAATAATGAGATTAACTAGCATTTATTTGTTAAATCTATTTATTTATTTAACTTCCAAATTTATATATCTAGAATTTGGTGGATATGGTCTACACTTGAGATTTCTGTAATATATCAAATAGAAAGTAAATAGGTGACATATTTACTAATTTTTTTTAGTACTCTTAAAAATATGTATTTATAGATAAAGTTATAAAAAATTGCGCATGGCCCTCCAAAAATTTTAAAAATTTATTTTAGTATCCCAAAAATTTATGTATTATATAGATAAATATATATAAAATTGTATATGACCCCTCAAAAAAATTTCAAAATTCTCCTTTAATAATTCCCAAAGGTTTATATATTTTATAAATATTGCATTTGCCCCCTCCCAAACCTTTTTTCTAGCTCCGCCCCTATATATAAGGCTGACAAAATTGGACACGACACGGTAACACGACACGAACATGAGGCTATTTAAAAGGGTTAGGGTAGAGCATAAAAGGGTTGAAGCCTAAAAAGGGTCAACCCGAACACGACACGAGAATATAGGGGTAACCCGAACACAACACGGATAACCCGAACACGACACGTTTGACACGATTATATTTATATTTATCTTCTTTTTTTATATATATTTTTCTCATCTCTAATTGGTCATGGATTGAAATATATCAATAAAATAGTACTGGATAGTGTCAAAATCAATTTAATTTTGTTGATAATAGGTTAAATAGTTTATTTCGTGTTTGATTATATCAAATTTAATTTAAAATATTATAATAAATAAGTTAAATGAATTACATGGGTCGACACGTGAGTTAACACGGACACAACATGAGTTGGGTTAGGGTTGATGATATTTGACACGTATATTAATCAGGTCTTTTTGACACGACACGATTTCGATCCAATCCGACCCAATCTCGACCCGACACGAACACCCGTAAACCGAAATTGTGAGCCCTACCTATATATACACACACAATGATACATAGATATATAAGGAAATAGTATAATAGAAAACCTTATAAGAACCTAGTAAAGTCTTTCGATGGTGCTCCATTAAGCTTCAGAACAGACAATTAACCAACACAAGCTTCCCACTACTCGAACTTAAGAATCTTCTCTCCCATATATATATAAATATAATGTAGCGCTTCATATTTTTTCAGAGAAAAGTTGTCAGGGATGAAGATAAGAGGTATGCAAATTGTCCATTTCCAACTGCTACGCCAACTACCAGATAAACCGACCAACCGCTTATACATTGTAATTGTTTGCTTTGCCACTTCTTCTCAGTACTATATATATATATATATATACCTCGGGTGATTAATATATATATATATATATATATATATATAATTAATTTTTTCATATCATAAAGGAATACTACATGCCACTGCACTTTGAGCATCCATAAACTGTAAACATGAAGGCAACAAAAATTCAGATGGAATTAATAAGCAAATTAAATTTTTTTGCTCTTCCTTTTCAATTCATATATAACTATTATAAAGCAATAAAAAAACATATTACTAGACCAAGAGATGGAAAGTAACTTCCAAACACGAATAATTTTCTATTTGCAAATAACAAAAAAGCTATATATATATATATATGTTGGAGGAATTTGTCAGTTTATTGAATCAAATATTAAAACGATTAAATCTACACGTTCTCTCCACTAACACTGCCCTTTGTGATATGTTATCAGATTAAGTTAATTAAATTTACATAAAAGCAATCATATTGATTTCTAGTAATTAATTGCATACATGGTCCTATAAATAGCACCCCTAATCCTTAAACAAGCTACTTCAGTACTCCTCCCTCATATAAAGGTCAGAGTAATTAAACTCATTCCCATTAAAAATGGCGAATTCCACCGGGGCACGCCTATCAATATTATTGTTCTTGGTCATGATGATCATCAGTTGTGAGGCACTTCCTTTTCACGAGCTCTCAGCAATGCCAAAGAACATTGAGGGCCGCCTTCTTTGGCGTAAGTTAGGGTTCCGTTGTCCCTCCAAATTTCAGACTAATTACCGAAAAAGCGAAGCCGGTGCAATTGACGATAGAGCTACACCAGGAGGACCTAATCCTCAGCACCACTCTGAGCCACCATCCAAAAATTAATAGCTTCGATTCACTAATTAATGTGGGTGCTTGGGTGTGCATGCATGCAGCTTAATTAATGTAGCCTAGTACCATAAGTTTCTGATCAGTTCATATATAAGAAATACTAACAAAAAGTATTTGGAACCACCCACACTATTTGGAACAATAATGTGTGAATGAATAATGTGCATGCATGTTTTACCATGGTAAAATATTGATTTATGGTAGTGAAACCCTGCATCCAAGCAATGTCCTACTCTGAGTGTGAATTTATGGAGAAATGTTGAAAAAAGGATTTTAAAAAGTGAAAAGCGCTTGTAGTGAGCATTGATCTTTTGAATTTCTTTCTAGTACTCTCTTTTGGGCTCAACTTTCTGGTATTCATGTGTTTCTTAAATAATATTTTTTTTTCCCTAAATTTTCTAATTAATTAATTTGAGATTGTCTAAATTTCTTTGACGAACAATGTCACACAAATTATTAATTGTCGGGTGTTGAAAAAATTAAGAAAATGTAACCAGAAAGAACTGAAAAGAAAAGGATTTATTTGTACAAAGTAGATTTGACAAAATTCTATCTCTATGCATTGTTTGTTAAATGAATTAATACAGATTATAATCACTTTTCTGGATTACATGCAATTTCATATAGATTACATGTATTCCAATACATATGACATTGCCATACTAAATAACTCTGCAAGCTCTTATACTCTACTTTCCATCCCTCATAGCTCAATCTAGCTAGCTAATTTCCATTAATTAAGCATACATATATATATATGGCTAGTCCAATCGCTACATTCTTTTTCGTTATATTCATTGCTTCTGAGGCGCGCTTTTCGCGAACTTGCAGAGACTCCGAATACCGATCATTTTCTCTTTAATCATTATATGAAAGAGTACTAGATGGTTACGATTGAGATATACTAGGAGGACCAGATGGTAAATATCATCATTTTCGAGATGTACTAGATGACCAAATGGTAATCATAACTATATATGAAAGAGTTGTACCAGGAGGACCAAACCCTAATCCGCATAACCAACATTGAAACAAGGACATATCAGTATAAGCCTGCACCGGTGTATGTTCTACCATATTGTCATGATTCTACCATATAACTCTCTATATATATTGATTGCTCACATGCTATATGAGCAATATTAATGTGTAGCCACGACCACTCTGGCTATGACTCGACGGTCCACGTTCAAGCTCACTCCTTATATATATATATAGAAAGTACAGGGTGTACTCTTATTATAGGTTCACATCTCTTCTAGATATCTCTATTGAATATTTTAATAATTTAAACAAACTAAGATTAATAGGGATTTAATGTGAATATTATTTTACTAGTCTACTGTAGATATGACGAATGTGTGCGCACTACTCAAATCTCCACATTAGGACTATGTTAGTATATATAATTAAATTACATTACTCCCTCTGTCCCAATTTAATTGTTCATTTTGTAAATGTGAACAATTAAATTGGGACGGAAGGAGTAGTAAATTTTGATTCTAAAATTTGGTACTTACTAAAACACCAGATTTTAATTTATATTTTTCAACTCAAACAATTCTTTGGAGTTACTTCATAGTGCTTGTTTTTTTTTTGGGTAAGTAAATTTTTATTCCAACTAAAGAGAGCCAAACAAAGCTTCAAGCGAAGCCAAAAAAAAAAAAAAAGACAAGTCTTTTGTTGGATGCAAGCTAAAAGATAAATGAATGTATTGGGATGTGGTTAGTGAACCAAATGGAATGGTGCCAGGGAAAGGAGAAAGAGGGGCAATGAGAGCAAGGTAGGTGAATTTGAAATTGAATTTCCCATTTGGAGAAAGGGTTCAAGTGGTCCAGTTATTGTGACCATGGAGGATTGGAAAAAGAAGATCAAAGGTGCCATTAGGGGCCAAGCTTTGAATGGAAGATGGAATTCTCCAACAACTTCTTCTTATGAGTCTGTGCACTTTGGTTAAGGCATTCCATCTGTGTTGAGCAATAAGTTGGTCATTGCTGATATCAATAGGCCCATTGGGAAGCCAGTAGTCATGCTAGAGATAGATAGACTTGTCATTCACTACGTGATGCTTGATGAAGGTTTTTGCAAGTCCACCAAGTTTGAGAAGTCTCCAGTTCCAGGAACATAGGTTGAGGGCTTTAGAGTCCAGAAACATTGGCCTTTAATCAGATAAGTATGCACCCATTCTTTCCAAATTGATTGTTTCTCATCATTGAAGAGGAACCAAATGAGTTTAAGAATTGCAATCCTATTGAGACTAATGGTTAGATTAGGAAGACCAATACCACCATAATCCTTTGGCTCACAAATGGTTTTCCAACTGATTTTGGCACCAGTAGATTTCAACTCTTGCCCTGTCCATAAAAATATTCTTAGTGCTTATTGGTGATGTAGAACATAAACAAACAAAACAACATTGATTAGGCTTTGTTTGGTATGCGTTTGTGTTTGTGTTTGGTACTGTAGCACTTTTTCCAACAAAACATGTTTAGTTGACTTTATTTTATTTTAAAGTGTTAAAAACGTTAGCAAAAAAGACCCATTTTCGCTAACAAAACAAAGTAATTTTTTTTATTTTTTATGTTTTTGCACTATTCACTCTCTCTCTCTATATATATATATATATATATGCATATATCTACACCACCGCCGCCGCCACCGACCACCACCACTTCCTTTTATCCCAAAATACAACATATGTATATGTATATATTTACAACAAAAACATTTGTACCAAACATACTTCTGTTTTAGACTCATAGCACTCCACAAACACAAACATGTATTTGAATTTTTCTAAAATCCACAACAAAAAACATAAACGCATACCAAACAGACCTTTAGTTATGTTGAAGAAGCACTTGAGAATGATGCACTAAAGAGAAACAAAAAAGATTAATTTCCAATAACATAAAAGATTTTATTTATTATAGCTTATTTATGTGACAACATATTGTCTCACAATAGCTAGTAACCCTCTCGTGGAGGAGGAAACGATATAATGGTGGACATAATTATTGAGGATCACATGGTGGTGGTGGAGATGTTAAAATATAGGGTGGTGTTGTTGATGCTAAAACAAATGGCGGTGGCGGAGACACAAAAGTAATTGAATTAGTTACTGCATAGAGATCTCTCTCCGGTGAAGGGGGAACGGGAGGTACGCGTGGAGTACCGGGTGATGGTGGTGGAGATGCTAAAATAATTGGACTATCAAGTGGTGGTGGCGGGGAGTGACATAGTTAACGACGTGCCGCCCCAGAAGCAATCAAGAGCACCAAGAAAAAAGTGATGAGATATACAAAAGAAGCATGCACCCGAACTAGCCATCGATTATGCTTAATGCAACTCAACTATCAAATGATGAGTGAAATTTATAACCCAAAATCACTACATATCATGAAAATAATTTCAAGATAATATCAAGAATGGAAAAATATATATATATTTGATAGTAAATAATTTTCATTTTATTTCAAATTATACATCACTTCAATTTTTACCTACCAAAAAATCACTCATCCTTTTCACTTATTTGATATACGTACACATATATTCCCCTAATCAAATTAATGTTATAAGGATGGATTACAAACATCTCACATCTTAGGAAAATCTAGCTAATTATATTTGTAAGAAGGCAATATGTGCACTCCTCTTTATACCATGGCACTCGCATTTTATTAAATAGATAATTACAAGAATGACATTCACCTAGTTAATACACATGAACATTTATTTTATAATGCCGTATGTACCCTTTTCAATATAAACTTTGACTTTCTTTACTTTATTTATTTCATCAATGCAAAGATAGATAAAAAGGAGAAATGCTACTGAAATAAAAAGGACATTGAGGCAGACTCTAAAAAATTGCAGATGCAGAAATGCATATTACCTGTCCTTTCAAAAGTGGCAAAATACCTCGCGGTATTATTTTTAACTCCAAATTACTATTCTCATCTTTATAAAATCTAGTAAATTACCTCATGTTCTATTTTTAATTCTAAATCACTAATCTCATATTTATAAAAGCTAGCAAATTATCTCATTGGATATGTTTTACTCAAAATATTGATCATTTTGCCCCATTTTCTTGTAATAATTCATTTTTAATATTTTTTTACTTTTTTCTCTCTCTTTCAATATTACAATTAATAATTCAAAACTTCACACACATATACTTATTTCAGACCTAAAGATGATATTAAAATTTTGTTTAAAAAATTATTATTATTTTAAAATATTTTTTGTGATAAATATAATAAAATTTTAAAATATGAGTAATAAAATTAAAACATGCCTAAAATTCGCTTTTGTTATCCGTTATCACTAAGGAACTAACAAGACCCGAGAAGTTATTTTCATTTGAAAGATTATAACACTTGCTATGTTGGAAAGTACCCCATTAATGTTGATGCGTGAATATTCTACAATAGATTTAGAACTAAAAATTTGATATGTGAGAAGTACTTTCCAACATAGAAAGTACTTCCAAATGATAAAAGCTTCCTGAGTCTTGTTAGTTTTTTCCCCCGTAAAAACAAATAACAAGAAGCGAATTTAGACATGTTTTAATTTTGTGTCATATTTTAAATTTCATCACAAAAAAATATTTTAAAATAATAATAATTTTTTAAACAAAATTTTAATACCATGTTTAGGTTTGAAATAAGTATATGTGTGTGAAGTTTAGAATTATTAATTGCATTATTGAAAGAGAGAAAAAAATGTGAAAAAAATACAAAAAATGAGTTATTACAAGATAAGAGGAGAAAATGGTCAATGTTTTGAGTAAAACATATTGAATCGGGGTAATTTGCTAGCTTTTACAAAGGTGGGGATAGTGATTTGAAGATAAAAATAGCGCGGGGAGGTATTTTGCAACTTTTAAAAAGTATAAGGGAATAATTTGCTAGGTTTTACAAAAGTGAGAATAGTGGTTTGAAGCTAAAAAAATGAAAGTAAATCTCTAAAAACATCATTAGAACGACCATCATTTTTAAAGAATAATATTTGGGTCATGTCTCATGATGACCAAGTTTTTTCTCTCGGTTGATATGGTTTAATACAATTTGAACACCTGGACAAAATATTTTTAAAAATGAATTGACACCAATTTATGCTTTTATGAATTTTATGTCCTCCTTCTTTTATAAAAAAAGATTTAGTTATTTGGTCCTTATGTGATAGGACCTTTTTTTTTTCTTCTTTAAAAAGAATCATTTTATATAAAAGAAAAGAAAATAAAGTCCTAAGATCTAATTTTAACCTCCTTAAATAACCATCAAATATATTCCTAATATAATCCAATTAAATACCCTTTAAAATATTATTCATTTATTTATTTGAATTCTAGAAGCACATGACACATTCGCCCACATCACAGTGACGCATATAATCACGACTCAAGGAGGATTATGCAGTTCCAATTATTATGATTATTAATTTGCAGGTTGAGATTTAAGTAATACTTGCATATATATATATATATATATATATATATATATTTCCCTATATAAACTGAAGGCCACCATATACCAAGATTATATATATATATTGTAAGAGATAAAAATATCAGGCCCATTTGAAGATACACGTCCACATGTCCAATTGGTGCAATCCTGCCTACGGGATTGGAATATTCTAGAATTACTTCAACTTGAAGTTAAAATCTCAATTAAAGAAGGAAAAATTATGATTAAGAAGGAAAGAATATAAATCCCAATGATTGAGGGATTTGATTACAAATTAAATAGACCAAAAAACCTATTATTTTTTTGTATAAATAAGGCCATTGAAGCTCAATAATATTCATTCGGTATAAAAAAACGCATCTACATATATCAGTCCTCACTTATAGCTCAAGTGCTAATTTGAATTGATCATGGTTAAATCTCTTGTAATACTACTATTGATGTCCACTTTGTTAGTGGTCTTGATGACTTCTGAGGCACGTAGGTTTACTAAGCTTTCCTCCATAGATCCATCTATAGATTCAGACAATGCATATCATCTTTATAGAATCGTACCATCTGGACCCAACCCTCAGAATAATTATCAACCACCACTACCATACTCTCCTCCGCCACCTTCAAATATTGCATATCATGTTGATAGAATCGTACCATCTGGACCCAACCCTGACAATAATTATCAACCACCACTACCATACTCTCCACCATTTCCAGCAAATTAGTATTAGCACTCAGTGCGGTGGTAGCATGTGATCGATGCAACTATTCAAGATAGAAAAGTTTGGAGTCGTATCAAAAATATTTTTATTTAGATGTATATCAGTAACGATATACTCATAAGCACGATGTGTTTCTCATATGTTATAGATGTTACTTTATGTTGGAGAAATATTAGTGTCATCGCAGAAGATTAATTAATAAATTTTTTTAGTTATATTTGGTATCTTCTTTCTAGTTCCCTTTGCGCATCTTTTTGTAAAATATTTCTTTGCATACGAAATGTTCTGAGAATTATTTTTTATTTCTTACAGGATGCAGGCTTAATGATCATAATTCCATCGTTGTTTTTTAATTTAAATATATACAACAAAATTTCAATATTTGTACTTAATGTATTTTTTTTTGGAAGTTAAGAAATTTTAATATTAATAACAATAGCCTAATACTTAAGCATTCCCCAAAAGAAAATACTTCTTGTACTTTTTGTTCTCCAATCTTTGTCACTTTCTAGTGTATATAAAAAACAAGCCGGGGAAATTGATAGTTTTACAGGATATCTACTTCTGCTTTGGAATGATATATTTCTTTGGAAAAATTATAATTTAATAATCAAACTTAATTAAAATTGATGCAAAAGATCATATAGTAGTCAAAAGATGAATGTTGATCACTATTGAAACTTAATTGTCAATAAGTGATCATTTGATGATTGATTATTAAAATATTATTATTTAATTAAATAATTTTATAAGTGGATATAATTATTCTCACACATTCAACTCAATTAGGACATGTTTGGATAGATTTTTTAAATGTTATTTTTGGTTTTCTGGAAGGAGAAACTGTTTTAAACGGTTCTTGGCAAAAAATTTAGAAGAGTTTCTAAGCCTTGGAAGAACGTTTTACAGAAACTGTTTTTTTTTTTCTTTCTGCGAAAAGTTAGAAACAAAAGTTATGTCAAACATGGCCTAACTCTATTAGATTGTGCAAGTCTCTAAACAAAAGACATGCTTCCTGGGAAAAAATATATTATATTTTAAATGATAGATTATAAAATAGTAATAATAAATAAAACAGGTAAGGAAATAAATAAAATACTTAATTTTGAAAAAAAAAAATTAGTAATAAATGAAACAAAGGTTTGTTCTTAGTTAAGACCCCAATGTTACGTATTCAATTATTTTAGACATAATAATACGCCCATATATATGCGTGGATATGATTTACAAGAAAAAAAAATAAAGTAAGTGTAATTTTCTCCTATACATATGTATTTATCTCAATAAAATTAAAACAAAATAAAATAAAATTCAAAGTTTTGGGTGCATAATCTTTTGAATTCATATTATTCTAATTTGTAAAGATACTGTTAAAGATATTATAAATTCAAAATTTAGAAGGTTTTAATTAAGAGACAGTTGTTTTGACCAAATTATTTTTAAATGATCTCTTGGTAGCAATTAACTTTAAAAATTGTTAACCATGTTATGTTTAAATTAGAATAGTATCCAAATATTTTTCAAAAAGAAAACCTAGCCCATGAAGTATATAAGGTAATAAAAGTTAATGTTTATAATACTGCTTTCTCATTTCCTTTAAATATTACCTCTGGTAAACCTTATTTGGCTACTAAAATAGTATTAAAAAGGTTTAACTCCTAAGGACGATCTCCCTGGAATCTAGATCCCAAAAAAATCATCTTTTGAATATATTACTCGTGTAATGGTAAGTCGTAGACTTGCGCAGGGACGGGGATTCGATACTAAAATAGTATTCATATTAAACCACCATTCATGTAATATTTTTATGCTTTTTTAAGTAGTCGGATTTTGGAGGAGGATTACATAGGTCATAAATTATATTTGACTAGTAAAGCAATATCAAACTAAATTATCATCAATGTAATTTAATTGTTTCTATTTTAAACAATAAATTCTAACATAATGAACATATGATATGTGTGGAATGTTCCCTGAATGTTATTTTGAATAATATTGATATTGGTCGGGTGCGAAAAACCTCCTACAGAATTAATATAGTGCGTATAATACCCTCCTTGTTCTCAAGGATCCCAATAATTTAAATAAGGTGCGAATTAACCCTATTTGATATTTTCTGGTAATCGGAGTTTTGAAATGTCCAAAATACTCTTAATATAATAAAATTCGTAAACAAAATTCAAATATATATATAAATTTGAAAAAAAACATATAAAATTCTAAACAAATATATTAAATTCGTAAAAATATATATAAAATTCAAAAATATATATATATTTGAAAAAATATATAAATTTTGAAACAAATATATAAAATTTGAAAAAATATATATAAAATTGGAAAAAATATTTAAATTTCTAAAAATATATAAATTTCGAAAAAAATAGATAAAATTCAAAAATATATATATTTCAAAAAATATATAAATTTTGAAAAAAACATATAAAATTCGAAACAAATATATAAAATTCATAAAAATATATATATAAAATTCAAAAAATATAAAAATTTCTAAAAATATATAAATTTCGAAAAAAAATATAAAATTCGAAACAAATATATAAAATTCGAAAAAATATATATATTTCAAAAAATATATATAAATTTCTAGAAAAAAACATATAAAATTCGAAACAAATATATAAAATTCGTAAATATATATATATAATTCAAAAAAATATATATAAACTTCAAAGTATAAAAATACACAAGTAACCGAAGTACAATATACCAAAACAACATTTAAAGTCAAAGAAAGTAGAAAACCATGATTAGATGATAGACAACTATACAAGTATACATTAATTAAAACTTCAAAGAGCCAAAATACAACTTTGCTTTCGAATTTATATATATTTTATATTTTTCCCGAATTATATATATTTTTTCCGAATTTTATATATGTTTTCGAAATTTATATATATATTTTGAATTTATATATGTTTTTCCCAATTTTATATAATTTTTCAAAATTTATATTTTTCTTTTCAAAATTTATAATTTTTTTGAATTTTATATTTATTTCAAAATTGTTTATAATTTTTTGAAATTTAATATATATATCTTTTGAATTATATATATATATATTTTACGAATTTTATATAATTTTTTGAAATTTATATATGTTTTTTGAATTATTCTAAGGGTATTTCAAACAATTCATCTTATAATATGGGCAAAACGCACATATTTTTAAATAATGGGGTATCAAAGAACCACAGGGGGTTATACGCACTATATGCATACCACAGGGGGTTTTTTGCACCAGACCCTTTTGTCAATAACAAAGGGCATTTTCGGGTTTTCAGGTTTAATATAAGTCATGTGCTTTGCACATGACTTTTTCCGGCGAAGAGTAGACGTCCGGTGACTTTTAGGGGGCAAAACGCACATTTTTTAAAACGGGTGGACTTGTACACACAAAATTAAATTTTTGGGGGTTTAGTGCACATATTTACAAACCAGGGGGGTTTTTCGCAAAAAGCCCTATTTATATTAAACCACCATTAACATAATTTAATTATATTTACTAAACTTTCCTAATATGGAGATTAGATAAGATTTGAGATTAGACCCTAGAGTCACTCTCAACGTTGTCCCCAACTCTTATGCGTAGCAATGAGATTTCCCAAAATGCTTGAACATTCTTATACGAAGTTCCTTACAATAATTTGCACATTTTAGAATTTTTTGTTAATAGTAATTATAGTAAAGGATTACATATTAAACAAATGTATGAATAATGAGATTAACTAGCATTTATTTGTTAAATCTATTTATTTATTTAACTTCCAAATTTATATATCTAGAATTTGGTGGATATGGTCTACACTTGAGATTTCTGTAATATATCAAATAGAAAGTAAATAGGTGACATATTTACTAATTTTTTTTAGTACTCTTAAAAATATGTATTTATAGATAAAGTTATAAAAAATTGCACATGGCCCTCCAAAAATTTTAAAAATTTATTTTAGTATCCCAAAAATTTATGTATTATATAGATAAATATATATAAAATTGTATATGACCCCTCAAAAAAATTTCAAAATTCTCCTTTAATAATTCCCAAAGGTTTATATATTTTATAAATATTGCATTTGCCCCCTCCCAAACCTTTTTTCTAGCTCCGCCCCTATATATAAGGCTGACAAAATTGGACACGACACGGTAACACGACACGAACATGAGGCTATTTAAAAGGGTTAGGGTAGAGCATAAAAGGGTTGAAGCCTAAAAAGGGTCAACCCGAACACGACACGAGAATATAGGGGTAACCCGAACACAACACGGATAACCCGAACACGACACGTTTGACACGATTATATTTATATTTATCTTCTTTTTTTATATATATTTTTCTCATCTCTAATTGGTCATGGATTGAAATATATCAATAAAATAGTACTGGATCGTGTCAAAATCAATTTAATTTTGTTGATAATAGGTTAAATAGTTTATTTCGTGTTTGATTATATCAAATTTAATTTAAAATATTATAATAAATAAGTTAAATGAATTACATGGGTCGACACGTGAGTTAACACGGACACAACATGAGTTGGGTTAGGGTTGATAATATTTGACACGTATATTAATCAGGTCTTTTTGACACGACACGATTTCGACCCAACCCGACCCAATCTCGACCCGACACGAAAACCCGTAAACCGAAATTGTGAGCCCTACCTATATATACACACACAATGATACATAGATATATAAGGAAATAGTATAATAGAAAACCTTATAAGAACCTAGTAAAGTCTTTCGATGGTGCTCCATTAAGCTTCAGAACAGACAATTAACCAACACAAGCTTCCCACTACTCGAACTTAAGAATCTTCTCTCCCATATATATATAAATATAATGTAGCGCTTCATATTTTTTCAGAGAAAAGTTGTCAGGGATGAAGATAAGAGGTATGCAAATTGTCCATTTCCAACTGCTACGCCAACTACCAGATAAACCGACCAACCGCTTATACATTGTAATTGTTTGCTTTGCCACTTCTTCTCAGTACTATATATATATATATATATATATACCTCGGGTGATTAATATATATATATATATATATATATATATACATATATATAATTAATTAATTTTTTCATATCATAAAGGAATACTACATGCCACTGCACTTTGAGCATCCATAAACTGTAAACATGAAGGCAACAAAAATTCAGATGGAATTAATAAGCAAATTAAATTTAATTGGATCCCAAAAACAAATTAAAATTTTTTGCTCTTCCTTTTCAATTCATATATAACTACTATAAAGCAATAAAAGAACATATTACTAGACCAAGAGATGGAAAGTAACTTCCAAACACGAATAATTTTCTATTTGCAAATAACAAAAAAGCTATATATATATATATATATATATATATGTTGGAGGAATTTGTCAGTTTATTGAATCAAATATTAAAACGATTAAATCTACACGTTCTCTCCACTAACACTGCCCTTTGTGATATGTTATCAGATTAAGTTAATTAAATTTACATAAAAGCAATCATATTGATTTCTAGTAATTAATTGCATATATGGTCCTATAAATAGCACCCCTAATCCTTAAACAAGCTACTTCAGTACTCCTCCCTCATATATAGGTCAGAGTAATTAAACTCATTCCCATTAAAAATGGCAATTCCACCGGGGCACGCCTATCAATATTATTGTTCTTGGTCATGATGATCATCAGTTGTGAGGCACTTCCTTTTCACGAGCTCTCAGCAATGCCAAAGAACATTGAGGGCCGCCTTCTTTGGCGTAAGTTAGGGTTCCGTTGTCCCTCCAAATTTCAGACTAATTACCGAAAAAGCGAAGCCGGTGCAATTGACGATAGAGCTACACCAGGAGGACCTAATCCTCAGCACCACTCTGAGCCACCATCCAAAAATTAATAGCTTCGATTCACTAATTAATGTGGGTGCTTGGGTGTGCATGCATGCAGCTTAATTAATGTAGCCTAGTACCATAAATTTCTGAGTTCATATATAAGAAATACTAACAAAAAGTATTTGGAACCACCCACACTATTTGGAACAATAATGTGCATGCATGTTTTACCTGTTGTAAATCACTTATGGTGATTTAGTACTACCCAGGATACACTCATATATAAAACACAACACTTTTATTTCAAAAAACAGAGAATTGAACACAAAGCTTCTACACTACTCTCACACTGTTTTTTCTCTCTTTTTTCTTCTTATTCTGATCAATACAATATAACACTCTTATATAGAGATTTGCAATACATAAAATGACAAATAAAATATGCTAGGCAGCCATTATTGACTTTGTGAAGATTTGAGCATTTGTTTTCTTCACGCATGTTGATAGCAGATCACGCATGTTCTTTGTGCAGCATTTCTTGACTTCTAATGTGATGAATGTGGATTTGTCTTGATTCAAGTTTATCTTTCAACATTCCCCCTTAAACTTGATTCTCCACACTTTTGCATTCCTAGCATCATCTTCAATCTGTTGAATATGTCTGGCTTTAATGGCTTTGTAAAAATATCTGCAATTTGATCATTTGTCTTGCAAGATATTAATTCCACTTCTTTGTTCTGCACATGCTCTCTGATAGAATGATACCGTGTATCAATATGCTTGCTTCGTTCATGAAAGACTGGATTCTTTGCAAGTGCAATTGCTGAACGATTATCAATGAAAATCTCTGTAGGATTTTCTTGTGGAAAACACAAATGCTCCAACACATTTCTCAACCAAATAGCATGACACACAGTTGAGCTGGCTGCTACGTATTCAGCTTCGCATGATGATAAAGTTACTATCTGTTGTTTCTTGGATGACCAAGTAAATGCTGTATCTCCAATGAAAAACACAAATCCAGTTGTGCTTTTTCTTTCATCCAAATCTCTACCCCAATCACTATCTGAATAGCCAATGAATCTTAATTCATCAATTGAGGTATATAGCAAACCATCATTGATCGTACCTTTGATGTAGCGGAGTATTCTCTTCGCAGCATTCAGGTGTGATTGATCTGGTTCCTCCATGTATCTGTTGATCAATCCAACTCCGTAGAGTATATCTGGTCTGGTACAAGTCAGGTACCGAAGACTTCCAACTAAACTTTTGAAGTATGTTGGATCAACATTTCCTCCATCTTCATTCTTTCTGAGTTCCACGCTGCTTTCCACCGGAGTTGATACTGGATTGCTTGATTCCATTCTGAACTTCTTGAGAATCTCCTTTGCATATCTACTTTGGCAGATCGAGATTCCTTAAGCATTCTGCTTCACTTCAATTCCAAGAAAGTGTGACATCAGACCTATGTCTGTCATTTCAAATTCTTGAATCATGGTTTTCTTGAACTCTTCAAACATGGCTGGATTATTTCCTGTGAAGATCAAATCATCAACATATAGACCTGCAAATAGTACACTTCCTTCTGGACCTTTCTTCAGGTACAATGCATGCTCGTATGAACATTTCTCGAACCCATTATCATGGAAATACTTGTCAATTCTTGTATTCCATGCACGTGGAGCTTGCTTCAGTCCATAGAGAGCTTTCTTTAACCTGTACACCTTGTCTTCATGTCCTTCATTTGTATATCCCAGCGGTTGTTCGACATAGATTTCTTCTTCTAGAAATCCATTCAGAAATGCTGACTTCACATCAAGTTGGTACAACTTCCATCTATTCTGAGCAGCAATAGATATCATCAGCCTGATTGTCTCTAATCGGGCAACAGGAGCAAATACTTCACCATAGTCGAGTCCCTGTATCTGTTTGTAGCCTTTTGCAACCAGGCGAGCTTTGTATCTCTGAACTTCGCCTTTTTCATTCTTCTTTGTCTTGTAGACCCATTTGACTCCAATAGGCTTTTGACCTTTTGGTAGACTACACAGCTCCCATGTGTCATTCTTGTCTATGGCCCTAATTTCTTCATCCATTGCTGACTTCCACTTCTTCTCTTGGATGGCTTCTGTGAAGTTGACAGGATCACTATTTAGAAATAGGCATAGCAAATTCTGGTCTTGATATTCTTCAGTGGCTTCATATAGTTCTCTCAGGCTTCTCACTTTTCTAGGTCTTTCACTTGATCTTTCATCTGGTGATGATGACGATGAATGATCATTTCTTGCAGGTACAGGCGATTGATGTGGTAGAATTTGCGGCTCCATTGCAACTTCTTTTTCTATTTCTTCATCTTCTTCAAGTACAAGCTCCTTGGTTTTTCCATCTTCATTTTGATCCCAGCTCCAAGCTTCATTTTCTTCAAAGATCACGTCTCTACTCATGATTACTTCCTTGGTGATGGGATTAAACAGCTTATATCCCATTATTCTGTCGCCATAGCCGATAAAGATACATTTTTGTCCTTTGTCATCAAGCTTGGTTCTTCTGGCTTCTGGAATCTTGGTGTAAGCAATACACCCAAAAATTCTGAGGTGATTGACACTTGGCTTGTATGAACTCCAGGTTTCTTCAGGTGTCTTAAACTGGAGTCTTCTGGTTGGACACCTATTCAGCAGATAGACAACACAAGATACTGCTTCAGCCCAAAATTCCTTGGGCATTGTCTTTCCTTTCAGCATACTTCTGACCATGTCCAGGATCGTGCGGTTCTTCCTTTCAGAAACACCATTTAACTGAGGTGTATAGGCTGGTGTTGTTTGCTGTCGGATGCCGTGCTCTTTGCAGTAATTCTGGAATGCATTCGACATATATTCTCCTCCTTGATCTGACCGCAACGTCTTGATATTATAGCCGCTCTGCTTCTCAACAAGAGCTTTAAACTCCTGGAACTTGTTAAATACTTATGATTTCTTCTGCAAGAAGTACACCCATGTCTTTCTGCTATAATCATCGGTGAAGGTAAGAAAATACCTGCTCTTTCCATATGATTCTGGCTTCAGTGGACCACACACGTCTGTGTGAACGAGCTCCAGCAGCTTTGATGATCGCCATTTTACTTCTTTAGCAAAGCTCAGTCTGTGATGTTTCCCAAGTACACAACATTCACATACTTCATTAGGACGGTTGATGTAGGGAAGTCCTTTCACCATCTGTTTGCTTGCGAGCAGCTTTAGGCCTTCAAAGTTGAGATGTCCGTATCTCAAATGCCATAGCCAGTCCTTGTCTTCAACAACTGCATTTAAACACTTCGCTGCATCGTGCTGAATGTGCATAGGAAACATCCTATTCTTTGACATCTTTATCCGGGCAATTAGATTTTCATTTGTATCTTTGATTGTTAGACACAAATCCTTCATGCTGATGTCGTAGCCTTTCTCCAGGAGCTGTCCGAGACTCAAAATATTATTTTTCATATCTGGAACATAGTAAACATTTGATATGAAATCATGATCTCCATTCTTAAGCTTGATCAGAATATTGCCCTTTCCTCTTACTGCGATTTTTGAACAATCACCAAATGAGACTTGCCCTTGCGTCGTCTCGTCAAGCTCGACAAACATGTGTTTGTTTCCGCACATGTGATCACTGGCTCCTGAATCTAGATACCATATACCTTCGTCATCGGTATTTTCATTTTGAGCCATCAGCAGCATTGATCTTGACTCATTTTCTTCTTTCTCGGCAAAGTTTACTTGTTCGCCTCCTTCAGCAACTGTCTTTCCTCTGCATTCGTTGTTGTAGTGTCCATACTTGTTGCAGTTGTAGCATTGAACATTGCTTTTGTCATAATTCTGGCGATTGTTGAAGTTGCTTCCACGGCCTCGTCCTCGCCCTCGTCCTCTGAAAGGTTGATTTCTTCCACCTTGATTATTTCTTTCGGTATTGGAGTTGGTTCTTCCACCACCGCCTCTGGATCCAGAACCTCGTCCTCGATAACCACGACCTCTACCTCGGCCTCTTTGAGAATTTCCCCATCGTTCTTCTTTATTTTCTTTAAATGTTAAATTTGACTGAAGAGCTTGCTCTAGAGTACCTGGGGTGTTCCTCTTGTTGATTCTTTGTTCGTGAATCTCTAGCGTGGCCATCAGCTCGTCTACTGTCATTGCATCGAGATCCTTTGATTCTTCAATAGCAACAACTACATGCTCGAACTTTGATTTGAGGGAGCGCATAATCTTTTCAAGCACACGAACATCTTCAATTTTCTCGCCATATCTTCTATTTGATTCACAATAGTCAATGTTCTGGTAAAGTACTCAGAAATTGACTCTGTGTCTTTCATCGACACTTTGATAAAGCAGGTACAATGCCTTTTTGTCCTTCTTTCGGGCTTCTTTGAGTACGACCTTTTGGTTCTCGCTCAGTCGATCTTCGCTTTCTTTTGAAACTGGTTCTTCATATCCGGTCTCAATAAAGTCCCACAAATCTTGCGAGGCAAGCAGGACTTTCATCTGGATAGACCAATTCTCGTAATTGGTTTTATCCAAACGCGGAAGCTGGGGCTGGAAAAAATTGCTGGAGGACGTCATCGGGTTTACTTAAACACTTGAAGTGCTTATTTCATAAAATCGGTATTGAATCTGGTCAAACCGACTGCACGGTTGCGTCCGGAGCGTTCCGTTTAGTCAAAAACGACTCTTCGTTTGCTCAAATCGGAGTTAAAATGAGCCCGGAACGGATAAAATACCAACTAGGGGCAGTTTGGTAATTTCCAGAAAATATTTGCTGCGTGGCACTGTACTGACGTGGCAGGCTGTTGACGTGGCAGCTGGGGGATGACGTGGCAAGAGAGGTGACGTCACTGATGATGTGGCAGCGCGTGGGAGCGTGGGACGCGTGGGTGCACGTGGGCTTCACGCGCGTCCGGAGGTTGAAGACGACTGGGCGCGTGTAGTGCGCGTGGGCTTCACTCGCCGATCTTGTGGAGGCGTGTGAGGGCGCGTGCGGTGGAGAGTGGCTGCGTTCTTTTCACAGTTGTGTTCCTGCTGGAACAAGGAAGCTATTTATGTGGTCAAATGTGTGGTTTGAAAACCTGTATGTCACGAATAAGCTTTGAAAGCTTCGGCTCTGTTTTGTTTCTTTGCTTCTGGGCTTGCTCAAGCTTCAACAAGCTCTGATACCATGTTGTAAATCACTTATGGTGATTTAGTACTACCCAGGATACACTCATATATAAAACACAACACTTTTATTTCAAAAAACAGAGAATTGAACACAAAGCTTCTACACTACTCTCACACTGTTTTTTCTCTCTTTTTTCTTCTTATTCTGATCAATACAATATAACACTCTTATATAGAGATTTGCAATACATTAAATGACATATAAAATATGCTAGGCAGCCATTATTGACTTTGTGAATATTTGAGCATTTGTTTTCTTCACGCATGTTGATAGCAGATCACGCATGTTCTTTGTGCAGCATGACTTCTAATGTGATGAATGTGGATTTGTCTTGATTCAAGTTTATCTTTCAACATTACCATGGTAAAATATTGATTTATGGTAGTGAAACCCTGCATCCAAGCAATGTCCTACTCTGAGTGTGAATTTATGGAGAAATGTTGAAAAAAGGATTTTAAAAAGTGAAAAGCGCTTGTAGTGAGCATTGATCTTTTGAATTTCTTTCTAGTACTCTCTTTTGGGCTCAACTTTCTGGTATTCATGTGTTTCTTAAATAATATTTTTTTTTCCCTAAATTTTCTAATTAATTAATTTGAGATTGTCTAAATTTCTTTGACGAACAATGTCACACAAATTATTAATTGTCGGGTGTTGAAAAAATTAAGAAAATGTAACCAGAAAGAACTGAAAAGAAAAGGATTTATTTGTACAAAGTAGATTTGACAAAATTCTATCTCTATGCATTGTTTGTTAAATGAATTAATACAGATTATAATCACTTTTCTGGATTACATGCAATTTCATATAGATTACATGTATTCCAATACATATGACATTGCCATACTAAATAACTCTGCAAGCTCTTATACTCTACTTTCCATCCCTCATAGCTCAATCTAGCTAGCTAATTTCCATTAATTAAGCATACATATATATATATGGCTAGTCCAATCGCTACATTCTTTTTCGTTATATTCATTGCTTCTGAGGCGCGCTTTTCGCGAACTTGCAGAGACTCCGAATACCGATCATTTTCTCTTTAATCATTATATGAAAGAGTACTAGATGGTTACGATAGAGATATACTAGGAGGACCAGATGGTAAATATCATCATTTTCGAGATGTACTAGATGACCAAATGGTAATCATAACTATATATGAAAGAGTTGTACCAGGAGGACCAAACCCTAATCCGCATAACCAACATTGAAACAAGGACATATCAGTATAAGCCTGCACCGGTGTATGTTCTACCATATTGTCATGATTCTACCATATAACTCTCTATATATTGATTGCTCACATACTATATGAGCAATATTAATGTGTAGCCACGACCACTCTGGCTATGACTCCACGGTCCACGTTCAAGCTCACTCCTTATATATATAGAAAGTACAAGTGTACTCTTATTACGACAATACTTGGTCCTCCCTTGGGAAGATGAAATTAGTCATTCCCCTTATTTGGCTCAATAGATTTTTTTTTCTAAGGCTCAATAGATTTAACATATGTGACTAACATTAATTAAAAGAAAATATAAATAAATATAACCATTATTTCATAGATTTTTACCAAATCTGAACATTTTCATTTTTGTTTCTTTTTCTTTCCACTAGTCTTCCACTGTTCCAAATTAATTTATATAATTATATATTATATAGTAAACATTCATTAAGAACATAAATTTACACTTTTATAAACATTCATGCATTGATCCAAACTCTTGTTCTCAATGAAATTATTTTTTCATTCTTAAATATATTTTATTTAAAGTTGTTAGGAATTTATAATTTCTATTAGCAAGTATTAAATTTTTATTTATTCTTGACTAAATGAGAATTTTATTTTTATTTATTTATTTCTCTTTGCATAACTTGGTCAGTTTTGAAATTGGTAGCATATGACTTTTTCGCTACAACTGGCAGACCATATTTGGAGGCATTGGAATTATATAGTGATGAACGGTTTTAACAAATTGATTACTATACAATATATGATTATATAAATTAATTTGGAAGGATGAAAATAAGTGTGAAAAAAAAAAATTTAAAGTAATTTTCAGATTTGGTAAAAATTTATATAATAATGGTTGATACACATCTATATTATTTAATTAATTCTAAATATGTATTATAAATTTATTGGGTCAAATAAGAGGGAGGATCAACTTCATTCTCGTGTCGAGGACCAAGTATTGTCCCCCTTATTATAGGTTCACATCTCTTCTAGATATCTCTATTGAATATTTTAATAATTTAAACAAACTAAGATTAACAGGATTTAATGTGAATATTGTAGATATGACGAATCTGTGCGCACTACTCAAATCTCCACATTAGGACTATGTTAGTATATATGATTAAATTACATTACTTCCTTCGTGCCAATTTAGTTATTCACTTTATTTATTTTACTTGTTTTAAATTAGTTATCCAGTTTTAAATTCCAATACAATATTATAATATATTTTTTCATTTATCCATCTTCATTAACTTAAAAAAAAAATGGACCCCACTAAAAACTACAACTATACTACATTATCAAAGGGCAAAATAAAAAACACAAAATATCAAAAAAATTATTGAAAAGTCAAATGTGGACAAATAAATTGGGACGGAGGGAGTAGTAAATTTTGATTCTAAAATCTGATACTTCTTAAAACACCAGATTTTAATTTATATTTTTCAACTCAAACAATTCTTTGGAGTTACTTCATAGCGCTAGTTTTTTTTTTGGGTAAGTAAATTTTTATTCTAACCAAAGAGAGCCAAACAAAGCTTCAAGTGAAGCTAAAAAAAAAAAAAGAACCTATACAATCAAAGCTAGAACAGAAGGTGCAAGCATGAAAGCTTGGCAAAGCCTAAACAACTAAACAAAGTCACTAAAGGCAGAAACAAAAAGCTAGCAGAAAGAAAGCAAAACAATAGATACGAATCGATGTTAGGGTTCGCACACCCTATGTACGAAGCTGTGCACACCTGCAAATAAGAAAACGCACACAAACACACTAAATAATCGACACAAAAATATATACGTGGTTCAGCCAAATAAGCCTACGTCTACGGAAAGCACCGTTTCACTAAAAAAATCACTAAGAGGATTACAAGGGGGTGATTTGCAAATCACACACGCACACACACTGTGTATACTCACGTCTGTATCACCGTAATAATATAAACGTATATTATTCCTAACTATTTCTCTATATTTCTGTGTACTCTCTGCGCACCGCATCTGCTTTACTCGCACTAGGTGTTTCACTCACACCGGTACCAGCCCTCTGGCACCGACCTAATCTGGCTATCTGGCGCCGGCCTATTCTGGCTATCTGCCTGGTACAATGAATATAATAGGCTACACATATATTTATAGGAGAGGCTAGAGTGGAGGACAAGTCAATCAATCCAATTAGGAATTGATCTCCTACCATAACTGTGATTATTTGATGGCAAAGTTATATTCCCCCTTAACAAATGAGTCACCAAATATAACAAGATCCTAGTCAAATAGAGATAGCTTGGTGGTTAAGTTTAACTTTCCCTACAAGAAAATGAGTCATCATATCTAACAATCTCCCATTTGATGACTTTCCATCCAATCAATCAACTCCATCAATGATTAGTGCTCGGTGCCCTCATTTCTGTCTTCAAGCTTGAAGACCAACTGAAGTTGCGCACAACTTCAGTTTCTCTATTATCACCACTTTGGTCAACATGTCGGCCGGATTCTCGCTTCCTTGAATCTTCTTAGAACCATCATGTTCTTCTTTGACTCTGTAGACCCATTTATTATGGAGAGCTTTATTTCCTACCGGCAACTCGGTTAGCTTCCATGTCTTGTTGGAAATAAGGGACTTCATCTCATTCTCCATCGCAAGTTCCCACTGGCTCGCATCTGCTGCACTGCATGCTTCATCAAAATACTCTCGTTCACCTCCATCTGTGAGCAACAAATAATTCATGTATCTCCGATTCGGCACATGCTGCCGTGAAGACTTCCTAGGTACAGGAATAGGAGTCGGAGACTGCGGTGTATCAACCTATTGAGTATTTCCATCTGTAATATGTTCGTCTGACTGAGTACCCTCACTGTTTTGAACATCATCTAACTCAACACACACATGATCACTCTGTGTTGTAGGCTCTGAGGTTGTTGTGTGTATATCCTTATACATAACCTTTTCATTGAACATTACATCTCTGCTTCGGATCGGTTTTTGGTTCTGATCATCCCACATGCGGTAACTATACTCGTCACCGCCATAGCCAATGAAAATACACTTTTGTGACTTGGGATTAAGCTTACCCCTCATAGTGTCACTAACATGTACATATGTAACACAACCAAAAACTTTTAAATGTAAAAGTGTTACCTCTCTACCGCTCCGGACATCTTCTGGTATTCTGTGCTCCAATGGTACTGATGGACCACGATTGATTAAGTACGTTGTTGTATTGACTGCTTTTGCTCAGAACTGTTTCGGCAACCCTGCCTGAATGCACATGTTTCTGGCTCTCTCAGTCAATGTCCGGTTCATCCGTTCTGTTATGCCATTCTGTTGTGGTGTACGTGGAACAGTTCTCTTTAATCTGGTATCGTTCTCATAACAAAATCTCTTAAACCCGGTGTCTTGATACTCTCCACCATTATCGGATCGTAATCTCTTAATCTTCAAACCCGTCTCACTCTCTATCATAGCCTTCCAACTCTTGAACACACAGTACACTTCAGATTTATGTTTCAAGAAATAAACCCATACCTTTCTGGAATGGTCATCGATGAAGGTGATGAAATAGGACTTTCCGCCAATAGATGAGACATTTGCTGGCCCCCAGACATCAGTGTGAACTAGCTCAAGCTTCTCCTTTCTGAGTTCTCTGCCGCTTTTCGGAAAACTAACCCTCTTCTGCTTACCGAATACGCAATCCTCACAGAAGTCGATATCAATCGAATTTAGACCTGGTAGCTTTCCCTTTGCGAGCATAACCTTGAGTCCCTTTTCACTCATGTGACATAGCCTCTGGTGCCACAAATTATGATCCTCCTTGCTTTCTACAATTGCTATAAATGTGCTAGCCTTGGTAGTAGTGTACAAGGTACCTGTTTTCTTTCCTCGTTCTATAGTCATAACCCCCTTGGAAACTTTCCACTTATCTTCACTGAAAGTGGTCACATAACCTTCACTCGCCAACTGGCCTACTGAGATCAGGTTTTTCCTCAAGTCTGGAATGTGTTTGACATCCCTCAGCTTCCATATCGATCCGTTGAGTCTGATATGTACTTCACCCTTGCCAACAACACTGCAGGGTTGATCGTCACCTAGATAAACCTTGCCGAGGTTTCCAGGTGCATAGCTCTCAAAGAGCTCTCGACTTGAGGTGGCATGGAATGATGCTCCAGAGTCCAAAACCCAAGACTCTGATTTGCTCTCCAAAGAGCATATCAGTGCATCATCTGCTTCTTCTAAGACAATATTTGCCTCTGTCTTGTCATCCGCTACCTTCTGCGAGGATCTACACTGGTTCCTTAAATGACCAGTCTTGCCGCAATTCCAACATTCGATTGCTTTGGAATTTCTGGGACCTCGAGACTGTGATCTTCCCTGTCTCAACTTGGAACGGCCACGCCTTTGGTTTCCGCCTTTCTGTCTATTCGAACCTTTGCCTCTGGTGTCGACATTCAATGTTGTGCCACCGCTTGAAGAGTCTGACGACTGTCTTCTGATCTCTTCTGTGAGTACCTTACTCATAACGGTATCATACTTCAACGGGTCTATCCCTGAAGAATTATTGGTTGCAGCCACTGTGACGTTCCAGCTCTCCGGCAATTGATTAAAGAGAAAAAACTGATTTCACCTTGTCTTGAAACACTACTTCAATTGATTCCAACTGTCCATAAATTTCATTAAGTTTACTAAGATATTCACCAATATTCCCATTCTCGGATATCTTCAGATTCGTCAATCTGCTGATAAGATGTAATGTATTTGCTCTAGACTGCTGTTCGTACATCTTCGAAAGAGCTTCCATGAGAGACTTTGCAGTCTTCTCTTTCCTGATATTGAAGGCAACATATTTTGCCAACGTCAATCTGATCGTGCCAAGAACCTTTCGATCTAGGATATTCCACTCCACTCTTCTTCTTTCATCGAATCTGGCTTCGTCTCTTCTAGCGGTAAATATAAATTTTTCTGGAATAACACATCCTCAATTTGCATCTTCCAATAGGTAAATTTTGTACCATCAAACTTGTCGATCATTACTGTTTTTCTTCTCTCATAGCTCCCACTGAGCCTATTAGAGATATTTGGAGTCTAATTACGCAACACTGAGTATACGATTGCGTCGAGGGTGGTTCAAAACCTTAAGAACAGCTCTGACCGCGTCCAAAACGGGGTCAAAAATAACTCCAAACGGGCCAAAATAAATTCGTACAAAAGACATAAATTTAATCACTAAGTCAGTACATTCTCGGGGTGCGTGCGGGCACGTCCCTGCTCTGATTGGGCTGATTCTTCCGCTAAAATATCGGGCTTCGAATTATATTTCCGTAGATATATTATAAGCCTCATTCCGATAAACGATGCTTTGAAAAATCACGCCGAACCGAAACTGCTGCTCGACGGAGCCAAAAAACTGGTCGGAACTTCAGGCGGCGCGTGGGGGCGTGTGCGGCACTTTCCGGCGACGTGCTTGACACTTCTGGCTTCGTCTCATCGAGCCAAAGCTCCTGGTGTGGTCGGTTTCTAATTTAGGGCACTCAAAAAAATCAGCTCTAGACCAGATCGTCGGGCTTTGTGATTTGCTCCAACCTGGGGCTCTGATACCACTTGTTAGGGTTCGCACACCCTATATATGAATCCGTGCACACCTGCAAATCAGAAAACGCACACAAACACACCAAACAATCGACACAAGAATATATACGTGGTTCAGCCAAATAAGCCTACGTCCACGGAGATCACTGTTTCACTAACAAAATTACTGAGAGGATTACAAGGGGGTGATTCGCAGATCACACACGCACACACACTGTGTATATTCACGCCTGTATCACCGGAATAATATAAACATATATTATTCCTAACTCTCTCTATTTCTGTGTACTATATGCGCACCGCATGTATTTTACTCGCACTAGGTGTTTCACTCACACCGGTACCAGCCCTCTAGCACTGGCCTAATATGGCTCTCTGGCGCCGGCATATTCTGGCTCTCTGCTTGGTACAACGAATACAAGAGGCTACACCTATATTTATAGAAGAGGCTAGAGTGGAGGACAAGTCAATCAATCCAATTAGGAATTGATCTCCTACCATAACTGTGATTGCTTGATGGCTAAGTTATATTGCCCCTTAACAAATGAGTCACCAAATATAACAAGATCCTAGTCAAATAGAGATAGCTTGGTGGCTAAGTTTAACTTTTCCTGCAAGAAAAAGAGTCACCATATCTAACAATCTACACATTGTCCATTGCATCAGTTTGAATCCTCCAAGTGGCAGCAATTTCTCTGTTCCTGGGATTGTCACTGAGCTTAAAGGAAAGGAGTTTGTTTCTCACATAATCCTCAATGACAGTTGCAATTCTGAAAGATGGGGTCTTCTTGGTAGAGAAGATGCGCGAGTTTCTCTCTTTCCAGATGAAATAAATAGCTGCAGATAGGCATAACTTGTAGATGGTTCTAGAGATAGACTGAGAACCAGACTTCCATAGAGAAGAAACCCATTTAATGATGGAAATGAATGAATCACTGCCATGATAAATGCCACAAATATGCTGGAGTTTCTGCCAAATAAGGGAAGAGTATGAACATTTAAAGAAGAGATGTTCATGACTTTCAAGAAGGTCCTCACAAAGAGGACAAATGATTGGAGAACCTCTAGGAACTCTAGTAGAGTCTCTAATGCTAAGTCTTTTGTTGAATGCAAGCCAAAAGATAAATGAGTGTCTTGGGATGTGGTTAGTGAACCAAATGGAATGGTGCCAGGGAGAGGAGAAAGAGGGGCAATGAGAGCAAGGTAGGTGAATTTGAAATTGAATTTCCCATTTGGAGAAAGGGTCCAAGTGGTCTACTCATTGAGACCATGGTGGATTGGAGGAAGAAGATCAAAGGTGCCATTAGGGGTTAAGCTTTGAATGGAAGATGGAATTCTCCAACAACTCCTTCTTATGAGTCTGTGCACTTTGGTTAAGGCATTCCATTTGTGTTGAGCAATAAGCTAGTCATTGTTGATGTTAATAGGTCCATTGGGAAACCAGTAGTCATGCTAGAGATAGATAAACTTGCCATTCACTATGTGATGTTTGATGAAGGTTTTTGCAAGCCCACCAAGTTTGAGAAGTATCCAGTTCCAGGAGCTTAGGATTGAAGGCTTTAGAGTCCAAAACCATTGACCTTTAATCAGATAAGTATGCACCCACTCTTTCCAAATTGATTGTTTCTCATCATTGAAGAGGAACTAAATGAGTTTAAGAATTTCAATCCTATTGAGATTAGGAAGATCAATACCACCATAATCCTTTGGTTGACAAATGGTTTTCCAACTGATTTTGGCACTAGTAGATTTCAACTCATTGCCTATCCATAAAAATCTTCTTAGTGCTTGTTGGTGATATAGAACATAAACAAACAAAACAATATTGATTAGGCCTTGTTTGGTATGTGTTTGTGTTTGGTGTTTTTTGTTTGGTACTGTAGCACTTTTTCCAACAAAACATGTTTGGCTGACTTTGTTTTATTTTAAAGTGTAAAAAACGTTAGCAAAAAAGACCCATTTTCGCTAACAAAACAAAGTAATTTTTTTTTTTTTATGTTTTTGCATTATTCACTCTCTCTCTCTCTATATATATATATATATATGCATATATCTACACCGCCGCCGCCTCCGACCACCACCACTTCCTTTTACCCCAAAATACCATATATGTATACGTATATATCTACAACAAAAACATATATACCAAACATACTTCTATTTTAGACTCATAGCACTCCACAAACACAAACATGTATTTTAACTTTTCTAAAATCCACAACAAAAAATACAAACGCATATCAAATAGACCCTTAGTTATGTTGAAGAAACACTTGGGAATGATGCACTAAAGAGAAACAAAAAAGATTAATTTTCAATAACATAAAAGATTTTAATTATTATAGCTCATTTATGTGACAACATATTGTCTCAAAATAGCTAGTAACCCTCTCGTGGAGGAGAAAACGATATAATGGTGGACATAATTATTGAGGATCACATGGTGATGGCGGTGATGCTAAAATATAGGGTGGTGGTGGTGATGCTAAAACAAATGGTGGTGGCGGAGACCCAAAAGTAATTGAATTAGTTACTCCATAGAGATCTCTCTCCGATGAAGGGGGAGCGGGAGGTACGCGTGGAGTACCGGGTGGTGGTGGTGGAGATGCCAAAATAATTGGACCATCAAAGTGGTGGTGGCGGGGAGTGACATGGATCACGACGTGCCGCCTCAGAAGCAATCAAGAGCACCAAGAAAAAAGTGATGAGAGATACAAGAGAATCACCTGAACTAGCCATCGATTATGCTTAACGCATCTCAGCTATCAAATGATGAGTGAAATTTATAACCCAAAATCACTACATATCATGAAAATAATTTCAAGATAATATCAAGAAAGGAAAAAAAAATATAAGATTTGATATTAAATAGTTTTCATTTTATTTCAAATTATACATCACTTCAATTTTTACCTACCAAAAAATCATTCATCATTTTCACTTATTTGATATACGTACACATATTATTCCCCTAATCAAATTACTGTTATAAGGATGGATTACAAACATCTCACATCTTAGGAAAATCTAGCTAATTATATTTCTAAGAAGGCAATATGTGCACTCCTCTTTATACCATGGCACTCGCATTTTATTAAATAGATAATTACAAGAATGTCATTCACCTAGTTAATACACATGAACATTTATTTTATAATGCCGCATGTACCCTTTTCAATATAAACTTTGACTTTCATTACCTTATTTATTTCATCAATGCAAAGGTAGATAAAAAGGACAAATGCTATTGAAATAAAAAGGACATTGAGGCAGACTCTAAAAAATTGCAGATGCAAAAATGCATAATACAATGTGCTTTTTAAAAGTTACAAAAAAATTTATTGTGCTATTTTTAATTCCAAATTATTATCCTCGTCTTTATAAAATCTAGTAAATTACTCCATGTGCTATTTTTAACTCTAAATCACTAACCTCACATTTATAAAAGCTAGCAAATTACCTCACTTGGATATGTTTTACTCAAAATATTGATCATTTTGCTCCCTTATCTTGTAATAATTCATTTTTAGTATTTTTTTACTTTTTTTCTCTCTTTCAATATTACAATTAATACTTCAAAACTTCACACACACATACGTATTTCAGAACTAAAGATGATATTAAAAATCTGTTTTAAAAATTATTATTATTTTAAAATATTTTTTGTGATAAATATAATAAAATTTTAAAATATGACTTATAAAATTAAAACATGCCTAAAATTCGCTTTTGTTATCCGTTATCACTAAGGAACTAACAAGACCTGAGAAGTTATTTTCATTTGAAAGATTATAACACTTGCTATGTTGGAAAATACCCCATTAATTAATGTTGATGCGTGACTATTCTACAATAGATTTAGAACTAAAAATTTGATATGTGAGAAGTATTTTCCAACATAGAAAGTACTTCCAAATGATAAAAGCTTCCCGGGTCTTGTTACTATTTTTTCCCTAGTAAAAACAAATAACAAGAAGTGAATTTTAGACATGTTTTAATTTTGTGTCATATTTTAAATTTTATCACAAAAAAATATTTTAAAATAATAATCAATTTTTAAACAATTTTTTAATACCATGTTTAGGTCTGAAATAAGTATATATGTGTGAAGTTTTGAATTATTAATTGCATTATTGAAAGAGAGAGAAAAAATGTAAAAAAAAAAAAAAACTAAAAATGACTTATTACAAGATAAGGGGAGAAAATGGTCAATGTTTTGAGTAAAACATATTGAATCCGGGTAATTTGCTAGCTTTTACAAGGATGAGAGTAGTGATTTGAAACTAAAAATAGCACGAGGATGTATTTTGCAACTTTTAAAAGCTCAAGGGGGTAATTTGCTAGGTTTTACAAAGGTAAGAATAGTGATTTGAAGCTAAAAAAATGAAAGTAAATCTCTAAAACATCATTTGAACGACCTTCCTTTTTAAAAAATAATACTTGGGTTATGTCTCATAATGACCAAATTTTTCCACCAATTTCTGCTTTTATGAATTTTATATCCTCCTCCTTTTATAAAAAAGATTTAGTTATTTGGTCCTTATGGGATAGGACCTTAATATTTTCATTCTTTAAAAAGAATCATTTTATATAAAAGAAAAGAAAATAAAGTCCTAAGATCTAATTTTAACCTCCTTAAATAACCATCAAATATATTCCTAATATAATCCAATTAAATACCCTTTAAAATATTATTCATTTATTTATATGAATTCTAGAAGCACATGACACATTCGCTCCCACATCTAGACTTGTCAATGGATCGGATTTTGATCCAAATCCGATCCGAATCCGATCCGATTAGCCGGATATGGACTGAAAATAAAATCCGATAATCCGATTAGGATCCGAATCCGATAATCCAATTTCTTAACAAATTGGATTTGGATTTATGTCAATCCGATCCGATAATAACCCGATCCGATATTAAATATATTTATATATATATAAATATATATTTGATATTTTTATGTGTATATATTTAATACTGTACATGTATATAAATGTTAGTTGTTAATTATTTAATTATTTATTAATAATGATTGATCATAAATACAATTATTAAAAGTGTGAATAATTTTAGTATTTCAGTAGTGATTGATTTTTATACTTTTGTATTTTTTTAATTAGATATTTGGATAAGATATTCTATAATGAAGAAATTCGAATATGAATTAATTAAGTGAAAATCAGTCGAATTATCGGATTCGGATCGCGGATCGGGAGTTTTTGTCATCCTTATCAATAGACCTGTCAATAATCCGATTATGATCCGAATCCAATCCGAATCCGATATTAACCGGATATGGATTGAAAATAAAATCCGATAACCCAATTATGATCCGAAACCGATAATCCAATTTCTTAATAAATTGGATTTGGATTTAACTGATTCGATCCGAATTCGATCAATTGACAGGTGTACAAACCACATCACAGTGACACCTATAATCACGACTTAATGAGGATTATGCAGTTCCATTTATTATGATTATTAATTTGCAGGTTGAGATTTAAGTAATACTTGCATATATATATATATATATATATCCCTATATAAACTGAAGGCCACCATATACCAAGATTATATATATATATTGTAAGAGATAAAAATATCAGGCCCCATTTGAAGATACACGTCCACATGTCCAATTGGTGCAATCCTGCCTATGGGATTGGAATATTCTAGAATTACTTCAACTTGAAGTTAAAATCTCAATTAAAGAAGGAAAAATTATGATTAAGAAGGAAAGAATATAAATCCCAATGATTGAGGGATTTGATTACAAATTAAATAGACCAAAAAACCTATTATTTTTTTTGTATAAATAAGGCCATTGAAGCTCAATAATATTCATTCGGTATAAAAAAACGCATCTACATATATCAGTCCTCACTTATAGCTCAAGTGCAAATTTGAATTGATCATGGTTAAATCTCTTGTAGTACTACTATTGATGTCCACTTTGTTAGTGGTCTTGATGACTTCTGAGGCACGTAGGTTTACTAAGCTTTCCTCCATAGATCCATCTATAGATTCAGACAATGCATATCATCTTTATAGAATCGTACCATCTGGACCCAACCCTCAGAATAATTATCAACCACCACTACCATACTCTCCTCCGCCACCTTCAAATATTGCATATCATGTTGATAGAATCGTACCATCTGGACCCAACCCTGACAATAATTATCAACCACCACTACCATACTCTCCACCATTTCCAGCAAATTAGTATTAGCACTCAGTGCGGTGGTAGCGTGTGATCGATGCAACTATTCAAGATAGAAAAGTTTGGAGTCGTATCAAAAATATTTTTATTTAGATGTATATCAGTAACGATATACTCATAAGCACGATGTGTTTCTCATATGTTATAGAGGTTACTTTATGTTGGAGAAATATTAGTGTCATCGCAGAAGATTAATTAATAAAAAATTTTAGTTATATTTGGTATCTTCTTTCTAGTTCCCTTTGCGCATCTTTTTGTAAAATATTTCTTTGCATACTAAATGTTCTGAGAATTATTTTTTATTTCTTACAGGATGCAGGCTTAATGATCATAATTCCATCGTTGTTTTTTAATTTAAATATATACAACACAATTTCAATATTTGTACTTATTGTATTTTTTTTTGGAAGTTAAGAAATTTTAATATTAATAACAATAGCCTAATACTTAAGCATTCCCCAAAACAAAATACTTCTTGTACTTTTTGTTCTCCAATCTTTGTCACTTTCTAGTGTATATCAAAAACAAGCCGGGGAAATTGATAGTTTTACAGGATATCTACTTCTGCTTTGGAATGATATATTTCTTTGGAAAAATTATAATTTAATAATCAAACTTAATTAAAATTGATGCAAAAGATCATATAGTAGTCAAAAGATGAATGTTGATCACTATTGAAACTTAATTGTCAATAAGTGATCATTTGATGATTGATTATTAAAATATTATTATTTAATTAAATAATTTTATAAGTGGATATAATTATTCTCACACATTCAACTCAATTAGGACATGTTTGGATAGATTTTTGAAATGTTATTTTTGGTTTTCTGGAAGGAAAAATTGTTTTAAACGGTTCTTGGCAAAAAATTTAGAAGAGTTTCTAAGCTTTGGAAGAACGTTTTACAGAAACTGTTTTTTTTTTTCTTTCTGCGAAAAGTTAGAAACAAAAGTTATGTCAAACATGGCCTAACTCTATTAGATTGTGCAAGTCTCTAAACAAAAGACATGCTTCCTGGGAAAAAATATATTATATTTTAAATGATAGATTATAAAATAGTAATAATAAATAAAACAGGTAAGGAAATAAATAAAATACTTAATTTTGAAAAAAAAAATTAGTAAATGAAACAAAGGTTTGTTCTTAGTTAAGACCCCAATGTTACGTATTCAATTATTTTAGACATAATAATACGCCCATATATATGCGTGGATATGATTTACAAGAAAAAAAATAAAGTAAGTGTAATTTTCTCCTATACATATGTATTTATCTCAATAAAATTAAAACAAAATAAAATAAAATTCAAAGTTTTGGGTGCATAATCTTTTGCATTCATATTATTCTAATTTGTAAAGATACTGTTAAAGATATTATAAATTCAAAATTTAGAAGGTTTTAATTAAGAGACAGTTGTTTTGACCAAATTATTTTTAAATGATCTCTTGGTAGCAATTAACTTTAAAAATTGTTAACCATGTTATGTTTAAATTAGAATAGTATCCAAATATTGTTCAAAAAGAAAACCTAGCCCATGAAGTATATAAGGTAATAAAAGTTAATGTTTATAATACTGCTTTCTCATTTCCTTTAAATATTACATATGGTAAACCTTATTTGGCTACTAAAATAGTATTAAAAAGGTTTAACTCCTAAGGACGATCTCCCTGGAACCTAGACCTCAAAAAAATCATCTTTTGAATATATTACTCGTGTAACGGTAAGTCGTAGACTTGCGCAGGGACGGGGATTCGATACTAAAATAGTATTCATATTAAACCACCATTCATGTAATATTTTTATGCTTTTTGAAGTAGTCGGATTTTGGAGGAGGATTACATAGGTCATAAATTATATTTGACTAGTAAAGCAATATCAAACTAAATTATCATCAATGTAATTTAATTGTTTCTATTTTAAACAATAAATTCTAACATAATGAACATATGATATGTGTGGAATGTTCCCTGAATGTTATTTTGAATAATATTTATATTGGTCGGGTGCGAAAAACCTCCTACATAATTAATATAGTGCGTATAATACCCTCCTTATTCTCCAGGATCCCAATAATTTAAATAAGGTGCGAATTGAACCTATTTGATATTTTCTGGTGATTGGAGTTTTGAAATGTCCAAAATACTCTTAATATAATAAAATTCGTAAACAAAATTCAAATATATATATAAATTTGAAAAAAAAACATATAAAATTCTAAACAAATATATTAAATTCGTAAAAATATATATAAAATTCAAAAATATATATATATTTGAAAAAATATATAAATTTTGAAACAAATATATAAAATTTGAAAAAATATATATAAAATTGGAAAAAATATTTAAATTTCTAAAAATATATAAATTTCGAAAAAAATAGATAAAATTCAAAAATATATATATTTCAAAAAATATATAAATTTTGAAAAAAACATATAAAATTCGAAACAAATATATAAAATTCATAAAAAAATATATATAAAATTCAAAAAATATAAAAATTTCTAAAAATATATAAATTTCGAAAAAAAATATAAAATTCGAAACAAATATATAAAATTCGAAAAAATATATATATTTCAAAAAATATATATAAATTTCTAAAAAATATATAAATTTCTAGAAAAAAACATATAAAATTCGAAACAAATATATAAAATTCGTAAATATATATATATAATTCAAAAAAATATATATAAACTTCAAAGTATAAAAATACACAAGTAACCGAAGTACAATATACCAAAACAACATTTAAAGTCAAAGAAAGTAGAAAACCATGATTAGATGATAGACAACTATACAAGTATACATTAATTAAAACTTCAAAGAGCCAAAATACAACTTTGCTTTCGAATTTATATATATTTTATATTTTTCCCGAATTATATATATTTTTTCCGAATTTTATATATGTTTTCGAAATTTATATATATATTTTGAATTTATATATGTTTTTCCCAATTTTATATAATTTTTCAAAATTTATATTTTTCTTTTCAAAATTTATAATTTTTTTGAATTTTATATTTATTTCAAAATTGTTTATAATTTTTTGAAATTTAATATATATATCTTTTGAATTATATATATATATATATATTTTACGAATTTTATATAATTTTTTGAAATTTATATATGTTTTTTGAATTATTCTAAGGGTATTTCAAACAATTCATCTTATAATATGGGCAAAACGCACATATTTTTAAATAATGGGGTATCAAAGAACCACAGGGGGTTATACGCACTATATGCATACCACAGGGGGTTTTTTGCACCAGACCCTTTTGTCAATAACAAAGGGCATTTTCGGGTTTTCAGGTTTAATATAAGTCATGTGCTTTGCACATGACTTTTTCCGGCGAAGAGTAGACGTCCGGTGACTTTTAGGGGGCAAAACGCACATTTTTTAAAACGGGTGGACTTGTACACACAAAATTAAATTTTTGGGGGTTTAGTGCACATATTTACAAACCAGGGGGGTTTTTCGCAAAAAGCCCTATTTATATTAAACCACCATTAACATAATTTAATTATATTTACTAAACTTTCCTAATATGGAGATTAGATAAGATTTGAGATTAGACCCTAGAGTCACTCTCAACGTTGTCCCCAACTCTTATGCGTAGCAATGAGATTTCCCAAAATGCTTGAACATTCTTATACGAAGTTCCTTACAATAATTTGCACATTTTAGAATTTTTTGTTAATAGTAATTGTAGTAAAGGATTACATATTAAACAAATGTATGAATAATGAGATTAACTAGCATTTATTTGTTAAATCTATTTATTTATTTAACTTCCAAATTTATATATCTAGAATTTGGTGGATATGGTCTACACTTGAGATTTCTGTAATATATCAAATAGAAAGTAAATAGGTGACATATTTACTAAATCCATATTTACTTTCTATTTGTTATATTAATGGAGAAGTGAATCATAAGCTTGCAATATGGTGAAGTTGGACTTATATATATTGAAACATTTAATTGTTATTAAATATGGATTTAGTAAATATGTCACCTATTTACTTTCTATTTGATATATTACCGAAATCTCAAGTGTAGACCATATCCACCAAATTCTAGATATATAAATTTGGAAGTTAAATAAATAAATAGATTTAACAAATAAATGCTAATTAATCTCATTATTCATACATTTGTTTAATATGTAATCCTTTACTATAATTACTATTAACAAAAATTTCTAAAATGTGCAAATTATTGTAAGGAACTCCGTATAAGAATGTTCAAGCATTTTGGGAAATCTCATTGCTACGCATAAGAGTTGGGGACAACGTTCAGAGTGACTCTACGGTCTAATCTCAAATCTTATCATCCATATTAGGAAAATTTAGTAAATATAATTAAATTATGTTAATGGTGGTTTAATATAAATAGGGCTTTTTGCGAAAACCCCCCTGGTTTGTAAATATGTGCATTAAACCCTCAAAAGTTTAATTTTGTGTGTATAAGTCCATCCGTTTTAAAAAATGTGCGTTTTGCTCCCTAAAAGTCACCGAACGTCCACTCTTCACCGGAAAAAACTTATATTAAACCCGAAAACCCGAAAATGCCCAACTCATTGTTTCAGTTGCAAATTAAGATTAAAAACTTGTGTTCGTATGAAGTACTAAATTTTAGAATCAAAATTCATTAAGTGCAACATATTTGTCTAAGTTTTGGTCTATTAATATATCTTGCATGATGGGGATGAAAAAAAGTACGGATTTTATTTTAGGCTCATAATTCATTCCTTCAGCAGACAAAATTTAGAGGCCAATTTTGAAGAAGATATTTTCTCTTTTTTGTGTGTAATGATGATGTATAGGCCAATTTTTTTTAAAAAAAATTGGTGGGATGAGGCAGAGGTGATCCCAATGAGTTCGGTAGAACAGCACAAGGAATTATCAAAATTTAGTTAGTTATATATATATATATATATTTTGGTAAATGTTAGTTATATATTTATAATAAATACAATCAATTATTAAGTACTTTTAACTTAAAATATATTTATATTATATAAAAAACCATTAATAGTTTTGTCCCCCTATATCTTGAGATCCTGATTTGATCCGCCCCTGTCTACCAGGGTGATGTGATACGATTCCTAATAATATTTACCATCTCATTAATAATTATTACGTGTAATACTTGCTATTAATGATTTAAGTTTTTAGATGAGACCTCAAAGTATGCTAAATCAGTTTATATGTAGTCCTTTAATTATTTATAGTTCTATCTAGTAGAGTCAACGTAATAGAGTAATATGAATTGGGTGTTAATCTCACCGATAAATATTTTCTTTGAATCCGTAAACACCTTACCCAAATGACCTTTTACACATTAATCATATAAGAAAGAAAAAATAATTATCATAATAACATTATACCAAAGAAATACTTGGGAAAAGATGCCACCTAAGGAACCAGAAAGAAGATACTAAAAATAACTTCTACCTTTTTTTCTCTCTCTCTGCAACAACTAATATTTCTCCAATATAAAGTAGCTCGCCTTTGAATTTTAGCAGAAAAAACATATGAGAAACACCATGCACATATGTGTAAATTATTATCCCCACCACCAATTATTACAAAATTTTGATTTCCTAGTTGCAATATTGTGAGGTTCTGTTTATGTATAAAAACATGCATGTGAATTTGCAAATTAAGTAGTATAGATATACTTGCTAGCTAGAAAATGAATGAAAGTATTGATAGTTTAAATCTGCAAATTAATTAGCATAGATATAGGTGTTATATTTAGAAACATTTATGAATAGTAAATATATATAGAAACATGCAAGTATTAATAATTTAAATCTGCAAATTAATTAGTATATATTTGCTATATATAAAAACTTGCAAGTATCAATAATTCAAATCTGTAAATTAATTAGTACAGGTATACTTGCCTGATCGTCTGTGAGTAGCAGCTCATATCCACTCTTGATGTGGCCCGAAAAGAATATGACATGTGTCTTTAGATCTATAAAGCACATATACTTCATCTAGAGTCGTTGTACTCGTGTCGGACACACATGTCCGTGTTCGACACGCCGAAAACGTGTTTTGAATTATTTTTTTTTATATATATTGGGCACACAGTGGACACGCGGTGGTTTGGTTGATTCCATGAAAAATAGATAACTTATGAAGCTGGTAATTTGGTGGATCATTTATGAAACTTCAATACCTATAATCCAATCTTTAGTTTTGAAGATACTTGAACATCTTTGTTTCTTCTCATCTTGTGAGAGGAATTAGAGCGTTTATTCATTTGTCCATTGGGTGTTTTGCTTTGAGCTTAGATTCTTTTGAGTTTTAATGAACATTTATTTATCTAAAAAAATAAATAATATAACACCATAAAGAGCCGAAGATTTGGTAATTTACATTCCAATCTTTGTCTTCAATCAAAAAAAATTATACAATATAACGAGAGAGAGATTAAGATGTCGAATGTTGGGGAAATGCATTTGATTACTTGAATGGTAATGAAATGAATAATTTTGAATATGTCGGACATTTCATTTAACATATTTGTTTCTTTTTGTTTATAAATTTATTTGGTTCGCATTGTTTAAGTGATAAATGAAGTATTTGTGTTTATATATAAAAATTGTGTTTTTTCATAAACGTGTCGGAGGCGTATCGTGTCCTATTTTTTTTGGAATTTGTCGTGTCGACGTGTCCATGTCCCTGCTTTCATAGCTTTAGATACTAAATATACAAATATTTAAAAGAGTTTTTGAATTAAATTAAGAATTTGATGGTTATTTAAGGAAAATTAGAATTTCACTTCTTTTTTTTTCGTTTTTGGACAAAAAATCAGTTAGTCGGATATTTAAATGTTATTGGACAACATCAACTATCAAGATAAAGTCCATAATCGCTGGCGAGGATCCAAATATCATTTAGTAATTAACACAATTATATCAAAATATTATTTAGATATTACAGTATTTGAACATTAATGCCAACTTTATTAAGTGAAATTTAATATAGCAAATGGATAATAATTATAACATAATAAAAACGTAAATATCTCTGCTTTTAATTTTATTAACATTAAGAATAACATACATAAAATAATAAAATATATATATACAACAATCAATAATTAATAATCTACGCGCATCTATGCATAGTCTAGTTTATAAAGAGAAATGTTAAATATCATAAAATTTATATTTTATAATATAATCATGAATAATGTTGCTCTGCATACGTGAATTGAAACGTGTCTATTATAAAAAAGGAAAAATAAATAAATAATTAAATAAGTTAAAAGAATGAATGATTTTTTGGTATATAAAAATGGAAGTGATCGATGTTAAATTTGGAATAGAATAAAAACTATTTAATATCAAACCTTATTTTTCTTTTCATTCTTGATATTATATTAATTTGTTTTCCATGACGTGTAGTTTTGCCTGTCTATAAATTGCACTCATGCACTCATCATTTGATAGCTGAGTTCCGTCCATTAAGCATAATCGATGGCTAGTTCAGGTGTTTCTCTTGTATCTCTCATCACTTTTTTCTTGGTGCTCTTGATTGTTTCTGAGGCGGCACGTCGTGATCCATGTCACTCCCCGCCACCGGCACGTCGTGATCCATGTCACTCCCCGCCACCACCACTTGATGATGGTCCAATTATTTTGGCATCTCCGCCACCACCACCCGGTACTCCACGCGTACCTCCCGCTCCCCCTTCACCGGAGAGAGATCTCTATGCAATAAGAGATTCAATTACTTTTGCGTCTCCGCCACCACCACTTGATGATGGTCCAATTATTTTGGCATCTCCGCCACCACCACCCGGTACTCCACGCGTACCTCCCGCTCCCCCTTCACCTGAGAGAGATCTCTATGCAATAATTGATTCAATTACTTTTGCGTCTCCGCCACCACCACTTGATGATGGTCCAATTATTTTGGCATCTCCGCCGCCACCACCCGGTACTCCACGCGTACCTCCCGCTCCCCCTTCACCGGAGAGAGATCTCTATGCAATAATTGATTCAATTACTTTTGCGTCTCCGCCACCACCACTTGATGATGGTCCAATTATTTTGGCATCTCCGCCACCACCACCCGGTACTCCACGTGTACCTCCCGCTCCCCCTTCACCGGAGAGAGATCTCTATGCAATAATTGATTCAATTACTTTTGCGTCTCCGCCACCACCATATGTTTTAGCATCTCCGCCACCGCCATATGGTCCTCAATAATTATGTCCACCATTATATGGTTTCCTCCTCGGCCAGATGGTTTACTAGCTGTTGTGAGACAATATGTTGTCACATAAATGAGCAATAATAAATAAGATATTTTATGTTATTAGTGCATCATTCTGAAGTGTTTCTTCGACAGAATTAAACAATGGTGTTTTGTTTTGTTTATGTTCTACATCACCAAGAAGCATTATGAAGTAACTCCGAAGAATTGTTTCAGTTGAAAAATTAAAATTAAAATTTCGAGTTTTATGAAGTATCAGATTTTAGAATCAAAATTTACTAAGTGAAACGATTAGTCCAAGTTTTGGACTATTTATATATCTTGATTAATTTGTGGATGAAAAAAAAGTGCGAATTTATTTTTATGTTCATAACTCATTAATCCTTCAACAGTCAAATAAGGTATGAAATAGAGCCTCGATCTGGTTGGCACATTAATTACATGGTCATATATAACGAGGATTGAATGAGAAATTAACGTCACTGGTTTATCAATCCTCAGGAAATTTGGTTCCTCTTAATTTGTTTTCCTCCCTCTGTGTTGGTTAAAGAATAGTGTCATCAAATTAACATGCAAGACAAGTTGTCTTGAAAAGCCAACCCAATCACCTCTCAACACATATTCTGTGATATATGTATTTTTTTGCCATGTCGATATATATACTTTCATTATTATGTACTACATAATTAAAAAAATTAAATAGTGAATTTTTAGTAATTTTTTTTTAAAAAATCAATACGATCTAGGCCACATAGACATCATATTTTCATTCATAGTTGGAATAAATAAAATTTAATACCATTTTCATGGGAGTCGAAATAAATTGAAAAGGAGTAATACAAATCAAAAGTAGTTTGTGTCGAAAAGTAGTAACAATTAAATAAATAAAATGATTTGTAAATATGTGATGACTTTATCAAAATAATTTTTAATTATACTTTTTATTTGAGATTAAATCATAAATATATAAAATTAATACCAACATAATGAATCAATGATCATATAATTGTGAAGTTTTGAGAGAGAGAGAAATGTCATTTAAAGTCATTTCACAATTTAATATAGGGCAAAATTACTCTGACTTCCTTTGAGATTTTGCATAATTACTTTCAGATTAAAATTTGTGTACATTTACTTTTACCACCCCTATAAAATTAATATTACATTAATATTTTGGTGCATTTACTGAAGTACCCCTAATTTAAGTGCTTCAAATTGAAATAATTTACTCTGAAATAAAATTACGTTAAGATTTTGTTAACTTTGGTCTAGGTAACCTTACTATCATATGAAGTTAACTTTATTAAATTAAGAAAGAACAATATATTAAAACCCAAAAGTACCCTTGAGAGTGACAAAAATATTAAAATAAACTCACCAACTTATTTTGGAAGTGATAAAGATGTTTTGGGTGGTGTCAAATAAGGGGTATTTTAGTATTTTAAATGATATGAGGACTTTAGACATGTAAATCATAAATTACGTCAGTTTAAAATACTTAAGTTAGGGGTATTTTAATAAATATACAAAAATATTAGTGTAATATTAATTTTATAGGGAAGGTTAGAGTAAATTTACACAAACTTTAATCTGAGAGTAATTATGCAAAACCTCAGGGGAGGTCAGAATAATTTATCCTTTAATATAAGGGAAAATTGCACTAGCACCCCTAAGGTTTGGGTCAATGTCACCTAGATGCTGGTCAACGCATTTTTCGTCCCAACACCCCCTGAGGTTTGGATTTTCTTGCATTGACACCCCCTGTAGGGGCCTCAGACCCTATGAATGGACTATTGTACCCTTTATTTTGTGAGAAAGTTGTTAAGGTGTATGTTTGCATATTTTGATCACCATATTACCCCTGTGGTCAACAGTGACATTTTCCAGTAGTAATATTTAGCCAACAGTAACATTTTTCAACAACTAAAAAAAAAATTGTAGCCGTTAGAAAATGCCTACAAATTGGCTACAAGTCACAAATATTCTTGACATTCCATTTTTACCACATTATGTACATCATACATTGCATACCACAGATAAGCTCAAGTGAAGTTCAAATACTCAAGCATACAAATTGCAAGAAATCAAAGACTTCCATGCAAGGTAAACCCCTAACACTGATGCAATATTATTTTACAAACTAAATTGAACCTAAGGATGCAAAATATTTATTCAAATTTGGATGGATGAACATGGTGAGAAAACATGTTTTTGTGGCTACCTAACACCACCAAAGATATCTCAATCAACCAAAAATCTAGGAAAAAAATACTTCAAATGGCTTTGAATGGTGCAAGACATCCAAAGTGAAAAAAGACCATAAGAATGAAGATAGTGGTGTGGGCAGTATAAATTCTGTAATGTATATAACAAAAATTATTGTATATGCAAGCATGTTCATGTGCATTGTATCTATCCCAACTATGATCATTGTTATAATTTACAATTGAGTTTAACATGCTAGAAGCAATGTTACAACAATGAGTAGTAAAAACTATTTCATTCAAGTAGCATATATAGCACCAAAGTAGTGTCATGATAAGACATACAAGTTTAAAGTACAATGTCCCCCGGTCATCCTAATTGTCACTGTCCAAAAATACATGTAAAAAACCTAAACAAGGCTAGTAATTAGACTATGAGCCAGGATAACTTACAATTTAACAATTGTTGCTCTCATTTGTGTGTGTATGTGTGACTTTTACAAAAATTAATAAAAAACAGTCAATGAGCCTATAATTGTCACTGTCCAAAAATAGCAAAAAAGTGTTGAGAGGTTGTTGAGTTTACCAGGTTGCCCAATGAGAAGAATTAGAACTAAAATGCCTAGTAGAAACCTAGAAATCAAATAAGTAAATAAACATTATATTTTGCAATATAAAACATGAAAAAGAAGACTTAATTGAAACTGTTAAGGGTATAAAATTATGTAAATTATCCTTAAATTATGAATAAACACTAACATATATAAGTAAACATAAAATTAATAATTAAACAGTATAATTATGTAAATTAACATGCAATTTTAGAAAACCCCCAAATTTTTGTTGCAAATCACTTGAGGTAATTAACATGCCCAGGATCAACACAATATTGAGAAAACGAAACTTTTATTTCTAAATCTCACACTTTTAAAAATACAAAGCTCTTTTTTTTTTTTTTTCTTTCTTTATATGTTTCTAGCTTCTACTTAATTCAATACCATACATTCTGTATATATAGACATGTAGATAACACAAGACAAAAACCAAATCATTTCATGACATCCATTATTGACTTTGGTGGATAGGCGTGGATTCTTCACGCATGGTGTTGTCAAGCTCACGCATGTTCTTGATGCAGCCTTTCTTGACCTGTGAGGTGTATGCACGTGGAGCTGGATATGCATATCAAGTTTATTTTCAACATTCCCCCTTAAACTTGATTCTCCATATTTCTGTATTTCTAACACCATCTTCAGTCTTGTGGACTTATTTCGGAATTTCTGCATTCCTTGCAACTCTTCTTCAGTCTTATGGACTTATCTTGGAAATTTCTGCATTCCTTGCAACTATTCTTCAGTCTTATGGACTTATCTTGGAATTTTTGCATTCCTTGCAACAGTCTTTACCTCTATCTCGTTCAGTTTTGCACAAAGATGGTTGACTCTCTTCTTCATAGTCAAGTCCACGACTAGCGACAAGTACCTCGAACTGAACCGAGTTGACCTGCCTGAACTCTGAAGAGATACCATTTTCTTTCCCTGCACTTTATTTCTCTGAAACTATTACTGAGACATTACATTGCCTGGCTTCACTTTTCTTCCTTTGTAGTCTTTCACGAACAGGCGAATTTCGTATCTCTGAACTTCACATTTTCCACTTCTAGTCTTATGGACGCACTTCAACCCAGTTGACTTATGGCCTTCTGGTGGACTACACTGCTTCTTATCTATGGTGAAAAACTCTTCATTCATATCTGTCTTTCATTTCTTCTCTTGAATGGCTTCGGTGAAGCTAACCGGATCTTCTTCTGACTTCTTCCTGGTCCAGTATCTTTCACCCGGATCCATATCCGTCTTCTTTCTGGTCCAGTATCTTTCACCCGGATCCACTTCTGACTTTTTCTTGTCAGGTATGGGAGCAATTTGTGTCACTATTGGTGGCACTACTTCAACCTCATCTCGTCGCACTGTTGGTGACACTTCTTCTTCATTAATCACGAGTTCCTTGGGCTCCGTTTCTTCTTCAAATATCCAGCTAACAGGATTCCCATATTAAGCCATCAATAATATTCCGTTTAGCTCATATGTGTCTTTCTCTGCAAAATACACATGTTCGTCATTTTCATTTTCATCTGTTAACTCTCTTCTGCATTCACAGGCATAGTGGCTGTATTTGTTGCAGTTATAACATTTCACTTTTCTTTTCCCATCTTCACCTTCTCGTCCTTGATAGCCACGACCTCTACCTCGACCTCTTTGTGAATTTCCCCATTTCTTTTCTCTGGCTGAGAACTTTGACTGCAGGACTCGCTCGTCCTCTGGGATGCTTGAGGTATTCTTCTTGTCGATTCGTTGTTCATGGATTTCTAGTGTGGCTTGTAACTTGTCAACCGTCATGCCATCCAAATCCTTCGATCCTTCAATGGCTACAACCACGAACTCAAATTTTGAATTAAGCGATCTCATTATCTTTTCGAGCACACGTACATCTTCGATCTTTTCTCCACATCCTCTGATCTGATTCACAATTGTCAATATTCTGGTCAAATACTCAAAAATTGACTATTTTTCCTTCATCTGCAACAATTCAAATTCCTCCCTTAGACCTTGAAGTCTAATTTTTATCGTCTTTTCAATTCCTCGATTTACTTTATGAAGAATTTCCCATGCTTGCTTGGCAGTGTTGACGGCGGATATCTTCTCAAAACTTGTTTCATCTACACTTTGATAAAGTAGATATAACGTCTTCTTGTCCTTTCGTCTTTCTTCTTTAAGCTCGGCCTGTTGGGCCTGGCTTAGATTCTCTACTTCTTCGGGTTTATCATACTCGGTATCGATCACATACCACAAATATTGTGAGGCTAGAAGGACTCTCATCATGATACACCACTTATTGTAGTTATCTTTGTTCAGTCACGGAAGCTGGGGCTGGAAGAAATTGCCGGAAGACGCCATCGGATTTGCTTAAGCACTTGAGGTGCTTATTTCTGAAAATTGGTGTAGAATCTGGTCAAACCGATCGCAAGGTTGTGTATGGAGCGTTCCGTTTAGTAAAAAACGACTCTTCGTTTGCTCAAATCGGAGTTAAAATGAGCCCGGAACGGATAAAATACCAATTAGGGGCAATTCTGTAATTTCCAGAATATTTGCTGACGTGGATACTGACGTGGCAGTGACACGTGTAGGCTCCTGATTGGGCCACATGGCGTCCGATGGTTGGTGCCACGTGTCGGCTATTGGTTGGTGCCACGTGGCTTCTTCTTATAGGGCCACGTGTCAACTAATGGTTGGGACACGTGGTTGATGATGTCACGCTGACGTGTCTGGGCGCGTGTGGCGCGTGCGCGTGTGGGTGTGCGTGGGGACCACGCGCTGTCTAGAGGTTGAAGATGACTGGGCGCGTGGCTGAGAGTGGGCTTCACTCGCCACTCTTCAGGCGGCGTGTGAGGGCGCGTGCCTTGGATTTTGGGCTTGATTTTTTCGAGGTTACGTTCCTGTTGGAACGGAGAAGCTAGGTGTATGCTCAAACTTGTGGTTTGAACACGTATGACTCACGAATAGGCATTGAAAGTTTCGGCTCTATTTTATTTTTTTACTTCTGGGCTTGTTCAAGGTTCACCAAGCTTTGATACCATGTTGCAAATCACTTGAGGTGATTAACATGCCCATGATCAACACAATATTGAGAGAACGAAACTTTTATTTCTAAATCTCACACTTTTAAAAATACAAAGCTCTCTCTCTTCTTTTTTTTCTTTATTTCTATGCTTCTAGCTTCTACTTAATTCAATACCATACATTCTGTATATATAGACATGTAGATAACACAAGACAAAAACCAAATCACTTCATGGCAGCCATTATTGACTTTGGTGGATAGGCGTGAATTCTTCACGCATGGTGTTGTCAAGCTCACGCATGTTCTTGATGCAACATTTATTGACCTGTGAGGTGCATGCATGTGGAGCTGGATATGCATATCAAGTTTATTTTCAACAATTTTATCAACAAATAACAACATGCAAACACTTACTCATTATGCACAGTAAAAATTAAACAACAAAATTATGTTAATTAACATGCAATTTATAAAAAGCCCCAAATTTCATTAACAATTAACACATGCAAACACATAATTATCATGCTCAGAAATAATTAAACACTAAAATTATGTTAATTAACATGCAATTTATAAAAAACCCCAAATTTCCTCCACAATTAAGACATGCAAACACTTAGTCATGTATGTGAATAGATAAATTGAATCCTGAGATCAAAACCCTAATATAACCACATGCAAAGACCGAAAGACCTAATTTCCGAATCAATAACCATATGCAATACTATAATACACTGTTTGTTTACTAAACCCTATCCTAAAATAAAATGAAATATACAAAGGGAAAATATCTTACCAAAATAAGCCAAAATCCAAATATTTTTCCTCGCCTATCTTAGATCATGCATGTGAATAGCAAGAGTCAATTTTCAAAATCGGTTAGTCTACAAAAATACACATAAATTAGGATTAAAAATATATCAAATAATGAAATATCAGTGTCAAATCAAGATCCATGATCAGTTCATACAGAGGACAACGAAGAAGAGAAAAACGAAGGAGATTTGAAGGACGAAGATCAAACATGATCAATGAAACAAACCGGACAAAGATCATAAATACCATGGTTATTGTATATCCTACCAAGAGATCAAACCCTAGTACTTACATAGAAGATTTGAGATGAAAAGAAAGATGAAACCTGAGCTTCCATGGATTCTTCTAGAGAACTCTCAAAGAGTCGGACCAAATGAAGGGAGAGTATTGGCGGGTGTTGGAGTAAGTGAAGTGATAAGGGTGGTTGGCGTGAGGTGTAGAGTTTTATACCGGGGGCAAAAATGACTTTGCACACTTTTGATCTTTATATAATCAAATAATATAAACAATTCAAGGGTACGATTGTCTTTTCACCTCTCAGGGGTGGTAGTGTCAAAAAATGCATTGACCAGTATCTAGGTGACATTGACCCAAATCTCAGGGGGTGCTAGTGCAATTTACCCTTAATATAATTTTGATATTTCACAAAGAACACTTCTTGAGGGTATTGTTGTCTTTTTCAATATTTTGTTTTATTTGCACATGAGAGATCGCAGTCGCAAATCGCAATAAAATGAGTCTAGTGTTAATCTCGTAACCAAACACCTCCAATTGTGGCGATTACGAAAGACATCGATTCGATGGTGAAGAAGACGACGGAGATGAAGAGTGAGTGGTCTCTGATAAAATGCATCAAATGAAAATCAAAGCAATGGTCGCCGCGCCGCTAAGGTGCGCCTGGTGCGCACAAAACCCACTTGGTATCTTCAAACCCAAGTCCTACACTTGTTCTTCGTCGGACCATCCACAATGGTCTGATCTTCAGACCTGGAGACTCAATCCCCTGAACCAGAACCGCTTTTGGGGACCCACCGGTCCTCAACCACAGCCACCGCCCTCCTCCGCTGATGCCGGTGACGGCGCGGTGGCGTCCGCCTCTTCTCTGGCGGAATTGGGCGCTCTGGTTCTCTCCACCGCCGACCCTCTTGCCAAATCCAAGCTCTCTCATCTCGCTTACTCCCGGTGGCGACGAGACAGTCTTCCTATTGGGGTTTTCGCGCCACCCCATCGACCCGCTCGCCCTCCCAAACCCCAATTGGTTCCTTCTCTCTTCTCTCACTATTTCATTTTATTTTTCCCTCTTCTTTGCTTAGTTGAACACTATTTATCATTTTTATCTTATGGGTCATTGATATATTGGTCCTAAATTGATATTTGAAGCATGTACTTTATATTTATGTCTATATTATATATATATATATATATATATATATATATATATATATATATAATGTAGGAATGTATGTGTGTAGTATGACTTGCGAGACCCAGTAGGCTTTAGAAGCTTGTTTTACCTATACTGTTTAAGCATCTAATTTAAATTGAAGATTATGATGGTTTGAATATGTGGGTATTCTATTTTCTTATTGTTGAGAGTTATTTAACATGAGCTTTCTTCAGTTTACCTTTCTAAATAACTGAAAGTTGAGTGATTCTGAGATGCTGGTATTGGTCATGTATGTTTACATAACAACAAATTCATTGGGTTATGCTTGATATTGCTTTCTATATGTGTGGCTATTGCTCTTGTGTTTTAATTATTGATAATTGCAATTTGGTGATTTCTGGTTTTAGGAACTGTAAATTGGAGTTTTCACTCATATGGAGATTTGGTTGTTGCTTACCCAGGGATTATTGAGTTGGTAGCTCTGTGTTTTGTTCATTTTTTGGTCTCTTTTTGTAAAATTCAGGTGTCTCCAAAAGAAATTCCGGCTCCCAAAAACTCTGGCTTGCCTCTTAATGCTTATATGCTACATAATCTTGCTCATGTGGAGTTGAATGCTATTGATTTGGCATGGGATACTGTTGTCCGGTTTTCACCATATTGTGATCTCCTTGGAGAAGGGTTCTTTGCTGATTTTGCTCATGTTGCTGATGATGAGAGTCGTCATTTTGGTTGGTGCTCACAGAGACTGGCTGAGCTTGGTTTTAGGTGAGGAGAGCTATTAATTCGGTATTATACTTCATTTTTGTTACTTTGGCTAACTTTCTATTCTTCCGTTATAAATAGCTATGGAGACATGCCGGCTCATAATCTACTTTGGAGGGAGTGTCAGAAGTCATCCGACAATGTTGCTGCCCGTTTGGCAGTTATCCCACTAGTCCAGGTAATCACTTTCTTCTGGGCAAATTTTTTTGGAGTTTTAGTAATGCCGAATTTGATTGCTTATTCGTTTAGAGAGGGTAAGCTTGAACGATATTTTCTTTCCTTCTTTTTGTCCCTTAAAAGAACTCTAGGTTATAACATATCATATATGTTCTTATTCTTTTCAACCCAAGTTATCACCATACCAAGCAATGATTTATAGAGGCAAATCTAACATTACGTTTTATTAGAAAATTATATTCCAAATTTTATTGTTAGATTCCCACATTCTACTTAAACTTATAACCACATAATGTCATAAATTTTACCTAAAACAGTTGGTGCTTCCTCCACAATGTCGTTCCGTTTTTTGCATATCTGGTGAGGATCTTCATTTTCGCAATCTAAGAGTTTTATTTCCACCTTTTCAAGGTTAAACTCTCTAAAAATTCTAGTGCGGGCTATGCTTACGCAGCTTCGATTCCTGCCGCCCACTCCTTCAACTCATGAGTACATTATTTAGAGAGGTCACTGCCTATTGCAACACAAAAAGATCAGTGATAAATGTGAGATAGTGGGCTTAGTATGAGAGTAGCCACTTTGTGTAAAATAACTTGGAATGTTAATTCATTCTTGCCATTGATCTATAGGGAAGTCTCTACTCTCTAACCAGACCAACTTGATGTATTTCTGAACCTCCTAACAGTTTCATCAGTCCTACTAAACTTCAATAGTTATTAGATATGATAAAGCGTCGAAAGCTGGATGATCTGAGTTGATGCAGATTCGGTGTTGTCTGATCCAATTTAAGTGTCTTTGGGTTTCTATTTCCACAAGGTTATCAGGTTATGGAAATTTTTGTTTTACATATACTGGGCTGAAGTTCTCTGGATCACTTTATTGCTGTAGGAGGCTAGAGGACTAGATGCTGGCCCAAGGCTTGTGCAGAAATTGATTGGGTTTGGAGATAAAAGGACATCCAATATTGTGGCTAGGATTGCTGATGAAGAAGTAGCACATGTGGCAGTTGGTGTCTACTGGTTTTTTTCAGTCTGCCAGAAAATGGGTCAAACCCCGTGCTCCACTTTTAAAGGTTTGCTGGTCTCTCGACTCTCTTTGTAGTTGGTGTTTTGTTGGTGTGGGGGCTTATTGGAAACCCCTCGAAGGGATTGGGAGTTTAGAATCCCTTACAGAAATTAATAATAGTGATCTTCATATGAATGGATTTCCCAATTCTACATCTTTTCTTTTTCCTTTTGCTTCCTTGAAACAAAGTTCTTCCTGTAAAGGGCTTCTCGCAACAATGACTTTTGGTCAGTAAATTGCATCTCAGAGAGCCCTGGTATAATATGTTATTGTCTTGTAAATTATGTGGATCGAGTACAAGAGGATGTTCTTTTTATATTTAGATTGTGATCCTGCAGACTTGTTAAGAGAGTACAATGTGGAGCTCAAAGGGCCCTTCAATTATTCAGCTAGAGATGAAGCAGGAATTCCACGTGACTGGTGAGAGAATTCAATTGTCTTACTTGTAATTCCCAGTATGCGGAATTGCAATATATTTTATTCTTTGCTCAGCCTCTTGCAGGAGCTTTGAAACACACTACCGTGCTAATACACGGCTACGTCTACGAGACTTGAACACAATAGTTTCTTACCTTGTATACCAGCTAGTATGGACTTAAATTCTTTTATATATGCATCATAGAAGCGACTCTTTTTATGATAAGCTATGTATCCTCTGCTGTCCAGGTATGACACATCCTTTGCCAATAAACAAGATAAAAATGGTCAGCTTTCTGAGGTACATGATTGGGCAACTTCCACATATTACATTTACTTTAGAATTTTCTTGCAAGTTAGTGTTTGAAATATTATGACAGGTTTATGAACGACTTGCTTGCATAATCTCTATGGAAGAAGAAAACTCGAGTTTGAATAGGCCCCCGGGATGATCTTGTTTGGCAGAAATCACGAGAGAATGTTCTTTCTGCTACGAGTAAATGGTCTGAAACAGAATCCCCTGTTTGATCCTAGTTCTGCTGAATTATAGAGAACCGCTGCAGAGTCTGGCATTTGCAGATAATTTAAGGAGTGGTTATGGCCCGGTCTCTGCATCTTTCATGGAATTTTACTGATTTAGGAAGTTTCCGATTTTGTCCTGGTTTCCCCTTCCCCCCTGCGACGAGGATCCATGAAAAGAAGTCTTGCTCATCCGGTGACGGAGGATCTTTTTTCTAAAGGTCAGAGATGGAGAGCTGTTTGAAGCAGAACTAATATGATTCTGTGTAAAATATCACTCAGCCCAACAGATGGAGGATTTAGTGATGAAGAGTGTAAGATTATTTGGGTCAATACAAGAGCAACACCATCCTTGTTCTTCTTCTCTGATGAGTCTATTCTTGAGCACATTACACCCTTGTCTGATGTACATAGGTTGGAAACAAAATACTCGGGTCCAAGTATGTTAATTATTCAATTTTTTGTTATATTGACTTTTTAAAATGAAAATCATTGATCACAGCTTTCTAACTCCGAAACTAAAACAGAATTGAATATAGATGCAGACGTCACTTTGAAAAATTTGAAGGTAACAATTGTATATAAGTTTATTACTAGATACATAATAGAATTCAAAGAATTTAATGAATCTATTGAAGTATTAGACCATTTTTTTTTAATAATAACTTATAACTAATTATCCTAAAAAGTATACTTTTGATAAATTTGTTGTAAGCTTTAAATAAAATATTATTTAGTGATTTCTAAAATATATAATCAAATTGAACAACCAAGTCATCGACTTCAAATTGTATTGAGCTAAGATGGCTTTTGAGAATAAAAGAAAAAAAAATTATTATTATTAATTACTTTAGAATTTCCAGTGAAACAAGTAACAAAGATATTAGCTTTTGGGGAAATCCTTTGCGAGGAAAGTGGTTGGTAATAATTACGTCTTGCTGTCTTTTTAATTGAAATTATTAACCAAAAACAAAGAAAGTGGTTGGTAATAATTACGTCTTTGTGATTGTGACTGCGTGTGTGAGAGAGAAATTATATTAGTGTTAGTGTTGGCGTTGAATTGAAGCAATTGATTTAGAGAGAGAAAGAGGAAATTCTAGAGAGAGAGAGAGAGCAGAATGTGTTGTGGAGATGGAGATTGCAGACCAATTGGCTTTCTTTTGGGACTGCCCTTCGCCTTCCTATCCCTCATCATCTCCCTCGTCGGAATCGTCATTTGGATCGTCGGGTAACATTCCTAATTTCTCTATATCCCATTCTCATACATATATATATATATATATATGTATATATATATATTGGTGTATTACGGTCTCCAAACTTGATGTGTGTAATATATACAATACAGATTGGCGTTGACGTGTATATGCCCTTGTTGTCTGTGCGTGACGGTGCTGGTGGAACTTGCTCTGGAGCTCATCAAAGCCCCAATTCACGTTATCGAGTGGTTCACTTCTCAGATCCCCTGTTAGCTTTTACAAATCACTTGTGTCATTTCACTTCACTTCGCTGTGTAATCTCTCTCTCTCTCTTGCTTGTGTGCTATTGATATACTAGTATGATTTCATAGGCCACCCTGTACATTCAATTTACCGAAATTAGAGTTTTCCTTTGTTTGATTATGAATCTCCTGTGTTCTTGATGTTCAGTTGATTTCTCTAATCAATTTATAGATTTTATAGTTATAGATGTCGAGGGTATATGCACACACACTGACACACATACACATATATCTTGAGATTTTCGAACAATTAATAGTGTAACAGCTTTCTAATATTAAATTTCAATGTTTAACAACATAAATGACCGAGCTGCTTATCTTTGCGATGACATGGATGAGTCCTGCTTCTTGATATTGCAACTACTTTGTGCATGTATTTCATTTAAATCATTTCTGAAAATCATTCAACTTCCAAGAGCCATCACTTTGTTGAACCATTCCCTTATTTGCGATGATCCACCATCTAGGAGGTACCAAGTACTTATCTTTTAGACCATCGATTAGTTTGTTCACTAGTGCAAGATCCCGTTTAACAACCAAACGGAACCCTACATGAGGCCCTTGTGTTCCTGCAATTCCATGCAGATAAGCCTCCAAGTTATGCCAAGTCTCTAAAGTTCCCGGACGCTTTAGGTAGGGTGACTTTCGGGTATCAATCTCTAGCTCTTGCCCTACATCTGAGTATCCGACCATTGGATAGTATGGAACGATATCTGGGTCATTTTTCACACGTAGAATATGAAGATTTTTCATAGACGTCACCACATTTCGAAATTGTTCATTCCCAACGCGTGGACTGGCATAGAGGAAAGCTGTTACAGGACATGGCTTCGTCGAGATGTCATTTCGATTTTTCACTACATTAGCCGCAATATCAGCCGCACAAAGTGTTCCAAGGGCCGCCCCTAAACTGTGTCCAGTTACAGTTATGCTGATTTGCTCATTCTTGAATTTTTCCAGTAGTGTCTTCACCTCAGTTAGAACCTAGGATTTGGAAATCAAACGTGACATAAAAAGTTAGTTTGGATGATATACTTTAAGGAAGACTAGCATATAATTTTGTTCGTCGGAAACCTATAACATCTCTCAATTTCCACCACGTTTAAATAGAGCCTTAAGGTCTACTGGCTTTTCTTTTCAGTTAAATAATTACATAATAAACATTCACTATGCCAATCTTTTGGAAGTTTTTTACCGAGAAGTTAAAAAAGTTACTCCAAGAAAAATATTTGTGTAGCTCTTTCTGTAAAAGCAATAGAATTCATTATAAGAGTATTGAAAATCTTTGTTTAGAAAATTAATTCATACCGGGCCTTTCCCGAGAGGCACGGGGGATGTTTCATATTCTTGCCCTCTTGCTTGATGCAAGTCTTTTTTCCCATCTCCTAGCTAGATTTGCCCTTTTATCCTCTTCATATAAAGTATTCTCTAGTGTTTTCATGTACTTGTATTAACCCGATATGTTTATGAAAATCTTATATATGAAAAGCTTTAGCAACCTATTAATTATACAGTTATGAAAGTGACTATAATAACCAATTCATAGACATAAGGGGAAAAAGTGTGTGTGTCTCTCTCTACACACACGCATATATATATATATATATATATATATATATGCTTTTCATAAAATAAACACAAGCCCAATTGAATTACCCATAAGAACTTTTGTTGGTTTAGAAAGAAAATCAAATCAATTTCATGAGCTACAGGCTGTTGGAATCACCTGTTTTCGAGCACTGACTTTATTGAACCTTGATTGTGGATCATTTGAAGTGTAAATAGAAAGAAACCCACTGTGCACTTGAGGGTTACCAGCTTTCCCGAGTATCTTAGCAGCTGATGTCAACGGAGAATCAAAGTCTTTAACCCATTCAAGTGGCAGGACCGTCCCTCTCCAAGCTACCACTATATCTCTCCTACCCAGTTTCTTTTTTGTTTCGTCTGTGGCCACTGCAACATACCCAATCCAGTTGGATTGCTTACACACAGAGTCCTTCGCCAATGACTTAAAGATGAAGGCGCCCGGGACACCAATACGAGACGTTGCGTACAGGTACTTGGTGGCTGTATACCGGTATGGATGGCCTTTGGTGAGACCGACATTGGCAAAGAGGTTCTTCTTTGAGTATCTGCTGGTTCCCGCAAACCTTGAGAACGGATCGAGGTTGAAAGTGTCGTAGGTTACCTCAGCCAGCTCGCCGTAGTGAATAAGGTACCGTCGGAGTTCAATGTCGAGAGGCTTCAAGAGATTCTTCCAGTTGTTCTGGCCGCTGAGCACCCTCCATCTTTTAGCCACATTGTCCACCATTATCTCGCAGTAGAAACAAGTCTTATTTTTCTTAACTTAATCGTAATTTTATAACCATCATTTTTGTTCATTACTTCACACTCCCGACCTTTTAGATCAAATTGCGGAATTGCGGTTTATAAGCAGTTAATGTCATCATAAATGTGCTGCTTCTGATACGTGTGTTCACGGTATATGTGTCTATATATATATATACGTATATATTATATGTAGGTTGGTGTAAAAGGCAGATTGCGTGTTCCTTGTGTTGGATCTGCTGCAGACAAACTATTGTTGCAACACAAGTACAACAAGTGACTACGTAGAATTTGTTAGATTACCCTTTGTACACATATCGCGAAAGGTTGTAATGAAAAAGGAGAACTGAGGGAAAGAAAAATACAAGGATAGAGCTGGTTATTTGCAAGTGTTAATAAGGGAGGACAAAAGTATAATATTAACCCTCCATTGCTTGCTATTTAGAAAGATATAGTCGAAAGAGAGAAACAGAAATTCTTAAATTATTAATTGGGTTATAGGTAATCGTTCGGGGTCTGTTAGTATTAGAATAAAAAATTTCTTGATGACAATTTTGTAAAAACTAATATGAAAACTCCAAAAAGTAATTATGTATCATAGAATATGTAGATCTACTTTTTTTATTTTATTTTCACTTCTAAAAATTTCCAAAAAAATTGGACCAATATGCTCTCCTATTATCTGTGTCACGGCATGCTTGAGATTAACCATGTTTAAAGCATAAATCAACCCCGTATAGGATCTCATTGTGTGACAAAAAACAAAATGGCTTCCTACTTTTTAAAATCATTTTGTTGTATAAATGTAGTTTTCTAAATGATGGTTAGGGTTTAGAAAAGTAAAATGGTACCCCTTAAGCTGATGTAATGCAAACAAATTGGTTGGATTGAAGACACGTGTCTTTAGATTTGTCCCCAAATCCTGTTGAAAAGGAAAGGCATGCCAAGCATGCCCATGAGGTTTGAATAATATTGTGCACTTCAAGTCTTCATCAGCCCAAGATTTGTTATAAATTCAACTTTCTTTTATATTCTTCTCAACCATATCATGCATAAATCTCCCTAATAAGCCTAAAGATAAAGAGTGTGTAATAATGGGAAAGAAATATAACAAACCTCTAGTAATTTATTCATCTTGTCAACATATCTATATGTACAATATATATATCTATATATATCATATATCAATTTATTTGAGACACCAAACCAAAAAAGAAAACCAGTTTTTACCCATCTTTCACGAAAAAAAACAACACTGAAAACCCCCAGAACTCAAAAGTTGGCACGATTATTTATTTGTAGTTGGCCATTCTCATAGCAGCAACATATATATAGACATTTTACTTCTCATAGCTGCCTCTCCCTGCTTGCTTCTGTTGGCTCCCGCCAGCCACAAGCTCTTTAGTTGTCTGTGCTATTTCCACTATCGTCTCTCCGATAGCTTGCAGTACTCCAACAGTGCCACCTCTTTCCATCTCCGGCACCCCCTCTTCTGGAAACTCTTGCTTGCTCTCCCTATATTCCACCTCTTTCTCATCCCCGTCTCCACCTCCTTGTCCAGTGCTCTCTTGTTCCTCAGTAGCTACTTCCTTGGCCTTCTGGTATCGCTCTTGGGCAGCTCTGATGGCCTCCATGGAATTCTGCTGTGCTGTTTCTCTGTACTTGGATATCTCTTCAAGTGAAGGCGAAGACTTGTCTCTCTCCTCGCCGCCGCCTTCCTCCTCTTTCCTTTGAGAGCTTCGACTGATCTTGTCTTTGTCAGCTTCAGTTTGTTGGGCTTTGTCGGAACCCTCCTTGTCTTGTTCAGCATGCATTTCGAATTTCCCAACTCCTTTAGGCATCTCTTCTTCACCATGGGTGGCGGTGGCGGTGGCGGTCTCTGAGCTTTGTTTATCCTTGTCATAGGATTGTTGTAGTTTGGGTTCAACTTGAAGGTCTTGGACTTTGTCAGCAAGAGACTCGAAATGGGTAGTCATTTTGGGGACTATGTCTACCTCCACCTTGATTTCACGCCCGTCGGTTGTATTGTCTCTCCTCGACTGCTCTGTAGACATGTGATGATCTGAAATGTTTGTAAGGTTGTTTGTGTATGTGATTTGTAGTTTGTAGTGGGAAGGAGAGGAATGGGGAAGATGGATGTTATAGGAAGCAAAGGGAGGAGCTGGAGCGGTTCGAACTCATCCACATTATGGGTTGGGTTCAAAGCAGGGTGGACAGGTGTTCTGCTACGTGTTGGGATTCACGACACCCCAGTGGTGACTCGGCATTTTTCTGTTCTTCACTGGATCACACGTGTCACTCTGGGATCTGGATTGGATTACAGCTGAGCTGTCAAGTTTTAACCACGTTTCAATATTTATTTTTTTCCTTTTTTGTTTGCCTATGGATAATTACTAATCACAATCCTCACCTCGTTTCCTCCCCCGTGTAATTTCAGGCTACATTTCTATCTCTCTTTCGTTACTAAATGAGTTTCAATTTCAATATAAAATAGAGTGCCTTTTATTTATACAAAAATAAAATTGATGCGATGTGAACAATGCTTTACTATAATTAATAGGAATCTAATGAAAATGTTCTCTGTTAACATCATAAAAAGGAAACCAACAAACTAATGCAAAATCAATTTTCTCTTTCCACATTAATTACTCAAATATGAAAAACAGCAAAGCCTCTCTCCCTCTTTTTGTTGGGATTTACTTTATCACCTATCCGTTTTCATAGATGTGCTTGGCTACATTAGTCACAAACACCGTCATGCACAAATACTAATATTTTCTAGTGATTAAATAGGCCCTAAAAATTAGTTTTATTGAAAAGAAAAAAGAAAAAAAGACTTTTATTTGAGCAAGTAAAATATATTTTCTCACCTGGTATAATATATAAGGCTTTAACAATCATTTCATGCAACTAATGTCAGTTTATGCGAACAATGCTTACATCCCATGTAATCTTAATAAGAGAGTATATATGAATGATAATTCTCATGGTATTAATTTCCTTTAAAATTCAAATTAATTATAGGCAACTTTGTGCCAAAAACAAACTCGACCCTACTTTACAATTGATGCAGACATCATGCATCACCTTACTTATTGCCCATTTTTACTAGGGAAAATAGGAAACAATTAATCGTGGTTTTGATTTTTTTTTCTTTTTCATTTAAATGAAATTGATGAAACTAAAGTACACCTATAACAGTGATGATCAACTGAAGAGAGCTGCATAAAGGAGCTGGTTCCAAGTATCGGGCAATCCGGGCAGACACCAATGGCTGCAGTCGGTGGTGCTGCGCCCACCTCCCCCGTACCAGGTAGGGTGCGCATCCTTCCGGTACTGAGAGAGAGTGGTGACATCGAGCAAGTATACTGGTTTCTTGACGCGGCTCAACACTTTATTCACAATAATCGCAGCCTCGGGCATGCCTGCGGGGTACTTTGCCACCATGAATGGTTGCGTCTGACCCGTGCATGTCTTTGTTGGTTGACCCCACTCTCTTCCTCTGCTTCCACAAGGTACATTACATTTTGTAAGTATACACGTACATTAAAATTAATTATATTGTGCTAGTGTTTTTTTTTTTTTTTTTATGCTTCCAAGGTAGCTAGTAAGTCCATCCCACATTATAACAGGAATGAAATTCACAAGAAAATATTAATATCCTCATGTGTATGCATGTGCACTAAAAGGACAGAAAAACTAAGATAAAATCTCTAACAGCAAGAAGGTGAAAACTTGTACTCTAATAAGGGAAGGTTGTTGTATATGTAGGTGGTGCAATTATAAATGCATTTATGGGTTATTGCCTATGGGTAAGCATGGCTAAGGATGGCAAAATCCCAGTAAAAAAAAATCCTACGGGTATGGGGAGGGTCATCCCGCCCGTTTACATTGTCTCGCCCCGATTAGATATTAAATTACATATTTATCCTTATTAATTTATATATATTATACTTATATATCTATATAAATACATACCACAAGTAAATTTTAGTCTTCTAATTTATTTATTTTTAGTTTTCATCTCATACCAAATCTTAATTTTTTTACCTTTTCATTCTTCTCGTCTTAATCTCATCTCAATTATGTACAAAATTACATGTATTACTTTAATACTTGTACAATAATATTAAATTAAAAAATTTAATTAAGAAGTTAAATGTTTTTTTCATTTGCAAAATATATATTTTTAATTTAAGTGAAAAATCGCCCCGCCCCGCCCTTCTCCCGCCTAAATTTACCCCACGCTTGCCACATTTACTAACCAATTATAAATGCTTGCCACATTTACTAATCGATTATAAGAGTGACAAAGTTAAACGAAAATGAAAATGTGAACGGGATGGGGAATTAATGCGAACGGGATGGGGAATTAATGCGATCCGCGCCGTGCACATGCTCATATATGTTTGTCTGGTTGCCTATGTTTTTGTCCGTGTACATATATTGGTATATATGTGTAGTGAGTCTAGTGACTAAATTGGTGGTTAAAGTTGAATAAATTGAGTAGAAAGAGGGAATTAGTTTCTTACAAGTAATGGGTGGGGGAGATCCCTTGGAAGAAGACCTTGGTTTTGGAGGGGTCAACATTGAGATTGACCCATCTGGCCCATGTGGTTAGTCCTTTGTAATATGCAATCATACGGTTCATATCTTTGTACCGTTTGGTCCCATCTTGTATGTAATCAAATCTGCAATCAATCATCACCGTTAGATTAACCCCTATTCTGCCAATGTAATCTCACATTAATCAAAACACAAAAGTTGTAGTTGAATCCTACGGCTGGCTGCTTCCGGTGTGGGTCCACCAGTGCCACGTGTTGAAGATCAGCATGTCCATCCCCCTCCATGCATTGCCATTTTGGATGGAGTCAAGCTTCAAAACCGTACCTGCCTTTTCATTCACCATATCCACCAGATACGGTGTACGATACAGGATCAACTGAGTTCCATAATCCTGTACAAAAGATTCTATTATATACAAGTCACAGGTGGTTCCATCTGCACCGTCCTTTCTATACAGGGTGGGGCCAGTCTGATTATCATGTCACTCAAGATTCGAAAACAACATAGACGGTCATGATGTTCTTATGAAAACAGATATAATTTGGATGGGACCGAAATACCATTAGGACCACTACAATTTAATTTTAGTTGTTGAGAATCTTTCTTTTTCTTCTTAAAGTTCCGAATAATAAATTTGATGTTTGGTAGGTATGTATGTGTTTGAAAAAAGAAAAGAAAAAGAGAATGGTAAACCAATTTGTTAATAAGGAAATTATGCTAAATAATAAAACAAAAATGCAACCCTAGTGAATTTCAAATTATGAAGGGCAAGTTACATAAGGCGATTCGTCAAATATCACCTAAATACAACATTTGAGTATTATTACTTTGAGTTTTCTAAATTCAAAAAATAAGTTGACAAAATTTAAAATTGAGAATGATATATAGTTTACACTCTTTATATATTAATACTTATATACTAATTAAAAAAAATCATGAAAGGTCCACTTAATCATTTTTTAAAATTTTATTAATGACAGAAGTGTCATTGAACACATGAAACTTCAGGAGAGGTCAAAATGATTAACCTCAAAAGTTCCATCTGTGTTTGATATTAGATTAAAATTTAAAGAGATCAGTGTCTTGAAATTTGAAGCTCTCAAGCTCTAATTATTTCAATTTCAAGCAGCCAAAAGTTCATTTCTGACTAGCTTAAACGCATTCAAACATATAGTCCTATATGTATATGTATCTATATGTGTGTGTGATGTATGTGTTTGTGGAAGTGTGGACCGCTGGGTGAGGTCCATGGTATGATGTGAAAGAAGAATATGAGTCACATTACATATATATACATACATCCCCGTTTGTCTTGAACACATCATTTCGTACGTATATGTCTTCATTAATTAATAAATGGTTTGTCTCTTTCTTTTGCCATCTTTACAAGCAAGAAAGTGATAATAACACGTAATTGACTCTACGAAACTGGGACCAAAGGCTGAACAATCTTCAATTTGATCCAAAGTGTTAGGTTAACAATAACAGAGCAAGTTTGTCAAGTTATTTTCTGCTCCACTTAACATTCCACGTACTAAATATGACAAATTCATTTATTAATTTATATCAAGTCCTTTCCATTTACATTTAATTTCAATGTTTCATTTAATTATTATATATGAGGCATTGACATCCATGATTGTGACCATACCTTGACTCATGCGCAAGTGATCACTTGTCACCTAATCGGTTTAAATTGAGATTGTGTGTGGTGAAACAACTTACATGATGGACATGACACGTCACGTTTCCGACATATTTATAAAAATATATTTTTTTTTTATATATATTATATTATATAAATATTTTATTTATTATTTAAATAATAAGAATTAATAAATTTATAAACAAAAATAAATAAATAAGTTAAATGAAATGTCTGACATGTTCAAAAAATTTCATTCCACTACCATCCAAGGAATCAAATGTACCTCCTCCAACATCTGATATCTTAATCTCTCCCTCGTTATATTGTAAAAAAATTCTTCATTGAAGACAATGATTGGAATGTACACCAAATCTTTCAGCTTTTTGTAGTGATATCTTGTTCCGCTTTATATAGTAAATAAATGAATAAGTGCTTCAATTTTTCTCACAAGATGAGGATGAACAAAGATGTTCAAGTATATTCAAAATCGATTAAGGATGTTCAAGTTCTATAAGTGATCCACCAAATTAGCGGCTACAGAAGTTATCGTTTTTTTCATGGAATCAACTGAGACCCAAACACGTAGACACGTGCATGTCATCTGTGTGTCCAATTTTAAAAAATTCAGGACACGCCATTTGGCGTGTTAGGCACGTATTTTGATATATTTGCATATCCGACACGGGTACGGCAACCCTAGAGGAAGTGTGCTTCACAAGTTAGTTGATATTCCAAAGTCGGAAAAAATAATTCTTACTAGAAATTGATTTATCGAGTACAATTTTTAAACTTTGGAAGAAGAATCTAGGGGGGAAAGATCAAATTATTAGTAAGACACTAAATTATATTAATTTTATTAAATTTGACCGAAAAACAAGATTTAATTATTATAGGCAATTATAGGCAATTATGACCACTAATACTTTTTAAAAGCATCATTTGGTGTTGGAATTTTTTATATATGTTCGCGCTAATCCTAGTTAAAGCATCCAATTTTCCTTCGTATTGATTAAGTTACTTTGTAAATAAAAAAAAGAGAGAGGCAAGTTGGTGTTGGCGCCTAGAAATTTCAAAGTCCTTTTAACCACATCCAACTTTGTCAAAAGTGAAATTGTCTTGTACTGCTTTTCAATTAAGCACTTACCACAAGTAAAGTACCAAAGTGAAAAATACCACCAGAGGATTGAAAAGTAAAGCAAACTGGCAATTTCCATTTAATACACACATTTTGGTGCTTTATGAGCTGGAGGCTTCAAGTTCGTATTAAAGCTCATTTTGCCGTTTAATTGACTTAACCTTAATACTTTTTCCTGCATAATTCATCAATATATAAAATGACACACACACACATGTATGTATATACATATAGTAATGCATGTATAGGAAATTTGAACTTTTTTAAAATGATAGAGGTGTGGCGAAAAAGATATGACATGCATGGAGTGTACCAAAAAAATTATTATTGTTGACTTAATAAAGAGAAAAGAGAGAGAGAGAGAGAGCGCTATTCAAACTGACCTCAAATGTAACTGTTGCAATTATACCTCTCCTTGTGAGAGTGTACCTAGCATTTGGCACCCAAGAGTGTATCATACAGCTTAGAGACTCCCACATGTTCAAACTCAGTGAGTCACCCACAAACATTATCTTCTTCCCCCTCCATTTCTCCAAGAAATTCAACCCATTAAACCTGCAAATACATATATATATATATATATATATGTATATTTCCATGTCAAATATATATAGAGAAAGAGAGAGGACAATTATCTATAATATGCAAGAGTATATATATACATATATATAGTACCTTGGGAGGTTGCATGAGAAGGGCTGCCACCTATATTTTTGATACAATTGATCAGGTCTGCCGTGTTTTTGGCAATCGAACTCCGGATCTATGAATGGGCAGCTTGAGGAACTATACAGAGGATATGAATTATCATATACCCATTTGCCTCTGAATAAATTGCAACTACTCGCGAGCTCTCTAGCACCAGAGCTACTTGTATTTGCAGCGTTTGTTTGGTGGGAAAATAGAAATAATAGAGAGAGAAAAATGGCTTGGAATAAGAAACCCATCTTGGATTTCGATCCAAAATTAAGGTATGAATGAAGAAGCAAAAGGACGAGGAGTAAAGAAAAAGTTGTCTGATAAATGTGTGTTTGTTCGTTCATGTAATGTCTTTATATAATGTAATGCAGAGAGTGTGTGCGAGACTGGCACATGGTAGGTGCCACATGTTTCTATATATTTATTTATTTTATTTTAGTAATGTAATGTAATGTAATGAATTATGAAATGTTTTTTAATTGGATCGGAGTGACGGTAAGATGTGGGTTTGGACCGATTGTTTTTTCCTTTTTTGAAATACTAAAAAAAAAAAAGCATAATCACTTTTTTAATTTAAAATAGAAAAAAGGGTATTTAACTGGTCGTGTTTGGCAGCTGATTCAAGAATATTTCCAAAGGGAATGGAAAGCAACTTCCACCCGATTAAGTTCTCTTTTGGAATTTGGGCATCAATTAGCATTCATATTAAAAAGTTTTTATTTACTTCTCTCTGACCATTTAGTTGTATATTTTTAGTGTTGCCCAAGTGTCAAATTAATTCCCACAACTGTCTCACTTTTTTTTTTTTTTACCAATCTCTTCAATAAAGGAGTGAGAGTCTCACTAAATTTACTCTAGTAAGTTGTGTTTTTAATACTCCCTCTGTCCCAATTTAAGTGTTCACATTCACTATTCAACTCATTCTAAAATAAGAAAAATCAATACCACTTTATTTGGTCAATTTACTAATTTACCCTTCAATCATTCAAATTATAAAATATCTAAACTACAACCATCACATCATTTGGTGGGACCAAGGGTAAAATTGATTTTTCATTCACTAACACACCAATAAAAATCATCATTTCAAAAAATTAGATTACCCAAAATGGACCTATAATATGGGACGGAGGGAGTATATCATAAGAAGTTATTTCTTGTGATGAATGATGTGTTACTTTACTAGTTAATATACATTTCCCCTGTTCCATGATAATGGTGAGATTATACTTAGATTAATTCCACATTAATATACATATATATAGTCATATATAGTGGTTATTTCCCTAATAATTAGTTGGTTTATTTATGTGTTTGGGGAGTAAATCACTTTCACCTTTCTGTTTCCTTTTTGTCTGTCTTGGGCAGAAATTAAAGTTATTTATAGATATTAGGAAGGCCTTATTTCTTATACATCATTCTTTTTCCCCTTTAGCAAATGTTGATGTATACCTCCACCTCCTTCCTAATTTTCCTTCTCTTTTTCTTCCAACCAAATATGGCATTTATTTCTGAAAAATCAATCTCAAACTTTATTGTCTTAACAACTTGACTAACATAGGGGGAAGATCATGGAAATGGTCCAAATGACAACTTGCAAGTTGTTGCTATAGTTGATTCTTTGATGCCAATTTAAAGAATACAAATAAAAATATATTACTTCTATATAAGATACACTACATAAGTCTCATTTGATATTTTTTTTGTTTTTACACAGAACAAAAATAGAAGGCATTTTGAGTTAGTAGGGTAATATTCCCTAGAATTTCAAGATCCATACACTCTTTTAAAAAAATTAAGAGTTTTTTTTTTACTTAAGTCCTATAATTTTGGGGGTAATTTGATATTGATTCTTTTTTAAAACTTATTTGACATTGGTCCCTTTTTGAAAATTTAATATTTGGTAAATTATACTTTCACCCCAACCAAAGTTTGAAATATAAAATGAGTAACTTACCCCTAAATGTGTGTGAGGACCTATTTGTCCATCCATAAAGATATGAAAAGACTAACCTACCCTCCTTTTATATGTATTTCAAAAAATATATATATTTCCAGAAAAAATATCTATTTCAAAAATATATATCTATTTTTTAAAAATATATATATTTTGAAATATATATATTGCAAAAATATATATACTGGAAATCTATATATACATATTGCAAATATATATATAATAGTATATATATTTCCAATAATATATATATTTCAAAATTTTTTTTTATAAAAATAGATATATATATTTTTGAAAAATATATTCAATAATATATATATTAAAAAAATAGATATATATTTTCGAAAAAAATAAATATATTTCGAAATGACTGTAAGCTACATTTTTTTCGAAATATATATATTTGGAAATACATATTTCTGGAAATATATATATTTTTTGAATTAATTTTGTTTTTTGAAATACATATAAAATGATGGTAGGTTGGTCTTTTCACATCTTTATGAATGGACAAATAGATCCTCACACACATTTAGGGGTAATTTAGTCATTTTATATTTTAAATTTGGTTGAGGAAGTGAAAGTATAATTAGCAAAATAAGTGAGTGTGAATGTATAATTTATTAAACATTAAGTTTTTAAAAATGGACCAATGTGAAATTACCCCCAAAACTGTAGGACTTGAGTCTTGAGTAAAAAAACCCCAAAAATTAACAAACCCTTTCACTAGTAGAAACAATTTTTGAAAAGTTTAGGTGTAATATAAATTCTTTTCAACATCTGCAAAAAAGAAAAAAATGGGTTTTCGGCAATTATTACATTTCCCGTGGTAATCCTATATAAGACAACCTTTTCTCAAGTTTATGAATTATAGGCCTTGCATTCACACTTGATGATATCATAATTCAATATAGTTTTCTACTCATTCTGTTTATGGAAAACATGGGGCACCATAGAAAGTGAAATCTACTCAATTTTGGTCATGTACCAACTATAAATCAATAATGTACTAATGTGCGACCTTCTTGTGTATGGTTTTTGACTTTCTGGTCTTCTTATTCCAAAGAAGCCCATACTGGCTTTTTCTAAGGTTTTCGTTTTTTATTTCCTAATATCAATATAAGGACAAACTATTTTCCTTCTAGAGCCTATCTTACCCTACAATTACATATAAAGTCATTTTGTGGGTATGAAATATCTCAGTCTCCAGCTGTCTTTCACTAGTTCAACTGTTCATTTTTCCTTCTTTTCTTGACATGTATATATATTTTATAAAAAAATATAAAAGAAAAAAGAAATTTGTGATGTGCATAGCAAAATTTAATCAAATTGCTAAACATGTAATTTTTATTTTTTTTATCAAATTTTTTCTTCTAAAACCTCTTTTTCATTTAAAAAATAATTAGTTAAATATGAAAATAAGAGTTCAAATCTAAGAAAGAAAAAAAAAACATGAAAGGCGCAATGATGATTGAGTTTTTTTTCCCTTTTGTGTCTGCTTTTAAAGGATTTTGATCCTCTTCGCTTCCTGTATATTTTGTATATTCCTTTGTTTATAAAATACATGTTCATTCTATTTCATGTAAACTTTAGTTTTACTCTAACAAAGTGCTTTTAAAACTTTTAACAGGACAAAAAATGAAACTAAAAACTGATTTTGATGGAATTGAAATAGTTACTAATACATTGCATAGCTTCTAAACATAACTTGGGAGTCCCGTGAGTAATGCCATTGATTTATCATCCTTAATTAATGAAAAATAAAAAATACCATTACGGAACACATAGTTGACTAGTTTTCCTCTTGCATAAATAATGCGAAAAGATAGATATAAAAAAATATCAGAATAAATTCACTAATTATAAATGTCATAAATTAATATTGTAATCTCTAATGTCCAGATCAAATCATGATGCCGAATCGAGTGGCGAACACAGTGGAAATGGCCGACAACAGATGGCTGATCTGTTGCCATCTCCATGTCCCTCACTCACACCATATACTTTCCCTTCTCTGTAAGCCCCCCAACAGTGACCGAACCCACAGGTCCAAGGCACAATTGGGCTCTTCCCAAAGGTTGGTCGAAAACTCGCAAATTAGGGATGATAATTTGTGGGTCCGTCAGAGTCCCGTTTCATCCTTTTATTTAAGGATTTAGAAAGATTTTTTGTTTCATAGGGATAAAATTTGGTAAAATAAATTGATCTCATCATAGGTTATGGGCGCGGATATGGGTTTTATTAAATACCTGCTATAACCCACCCGCTTACATTAATTTTATTTTATTCTTTTTTTATTATATGATAAAAAAATTTATGAATACTAAATACTTTATTAGTTATTACTCATTCTTTTTTAAATTTTTTTAATTAGCTCATATAATTTTGTGTGCATTTTGACATTGGTCTCTTTTTGAAAACTTATTAGAGATCGGTCCTATTAGCCTTATTTTATGTTGGGTAAATTACATTTTCACTCCCTCTTGTTAATGTAAATTAAACTTTCACCATTTCTTGTTTGGTTAATTACATTTTCACCCCCTCAACCAAAACTTGAGATGTAAAATGACTAAAGTACTCCAAATGTGTGTGATGACCTATTTGTCCATCCAAAAATATGTGAAAAGACCAACCTACCATCTTTTTATATATGTATATATATTTTGAAATATATATATATTTCGAAACAATATATATATATATATATTTCGGGAAAAAATATATATATTTCGAGAAAAAATATATTTATTTAGAGAAAAAATATATATTTTGGAAAAAAAATATTTCGGGAAAAAATATATATATTTCGGGAAAAATAAACATTTCGGGAATTTTTTTTCTTTTTTATGAGAAAAAACATATATTTTCAAAAAATAAATATTTTTTGAAAAATATATATATAGTTCACATATATAGACACATATAAAAGGAGGGTATGTTGGTATTTTCACATCTTTATGAATGGACAAATAGGTATTCACACATATTTAGGGGTACTTTTGTCATTTCACATCTCAAAATTTAATTGAGAGGGTGAAAGTGTAATTAACAAAACAAGAGGAAGTGAAAGCATAATTTATATTAACAAAAGGGAGTGAAAGTGTAATTTACCCAACATAAAATTAGACTAATAAGACCAATCTCTAATAAATTTTAAAAAAGGGAGCAATGTCAAAATGCACACAAAATTATAGGACTTAATTAAAAAAAAAAACTCATTTTTTTTCATGGGGCTCGACATCTAAGATAAAGGAAAATACAAGTAGTCAAATATATATAAAAAAATAAATAAATAAAGAATTTTATTGTAGGATAATTTAAAATAAATTCTTAGGTTAATGCGACAGAGCGGGCGAAACGAGCATGATATAGTAAATTATTAATGCGGGAGGTATGGATTATGAATCTGCCCCCTTTGCCATCCCTTTCCAAAATGGAGAAATTTTCAATGATGATCCACTATTTGAATGCGATATCACCTTGTCATTATTCATATATATATATTATACATCCACTTTTGATATATAGCAGGCCTTTTAATTAAGCCGCCAAGACAAACAATGAAACAAACTATACGGCATATCTAAATATCTTTATATGTCACAATATTTCTCATAATTATAGTAGGTATTATCAATTTTGACCTTGGGGAAAGAAGATAGTACAACAAAGAAGCCATATATGCCTGGCATATGAAACTGTACACCCATAAAATAAAATTTACACATAAAAAAGTTATATATATATATACACACACACATACATATACTCCTGTCATGTTAAGCATGATTGTACTGGTTCTTGACTATGGAGTATAACTGCAGTATAATTTGAAAACTTTATTGAATACATTAGAAAACGAAAAAAAGAGTCAATATTTGACTTCCCCTGAATATAAGGAGGGGGGAGAGTCTGCAATTGATATAACTAATTGATGGAGGCTTTTCTTCATATCCCAGTACAACCCTTTACATGTTAGCTTTTTTAAGTTTTCATTATGATTGTTGGGTCCAAGATCAAATGCAAACACACACACAATAAACATCAAATATATAGTGGTTTCCCAAAAATATGGGTACGTCCACTTTGAGAGGCTTCACTATCTTCGGTTTGAACCAAAACCGAGAATGAGGAAATATACAATCGTTTTCACTCAACCTCACAACTTTCTCTGTTGAGTTCACAGACTCTCTGTGTGGTTTATCTCTCAAATATATCACTCTCTGGTTTTTGTGTCTTATCTCATTACAAAACCATATACTGGATATATATATAGCAGAGCATTCAAATACAACCAAACTTCCACTTGTACAGGCGTGGGATTTGCATGCAGTTGTTCTTGACTTCTTCAACCCATGCGTGAACACAAGCTGCCAAGTGTGGCCACCGATCTTGACTTCCAAACACATGCGTGAGCTTGCAAGTTGTGTTTTGGCTTCTCTTGGATGGTTGTTGTTGGAATGAATTACATGCGGCAGAGAGTTGGTGTAGGATATGGAACTTACAATTCTCCCCCTTCCATATCAATCAAAGGAGAACGTCTTCACCTGATCTCCCCCTCACTATCAATTTGGGGCTGGTGTTAAACCATCTTCTTCTCTGCAAACTTCTAACTTTTCTCTGGGCAGGCTCTTGGTCATCATATCTGATCCATTATCATCTGTGTGAATCTTCTCTAGCTGTAGAAGTTTATCTTCGAGCACGTCACGGATCCAGTGATACCTGACGTCGATGTGTTCGGACCTTGAGTGGAAGGTGGAATTTTTGCTAAGATGAATAGCACTCTGACTGTCACAGTGTATGACATACTTTTTCTGCTCTTGTCCCAATTCTTGAAGAAACTTCTTCATCCACAAGATCTCTTTGCATCCTTCTATTACTGCAATGTATTCAGCTTCTATGGTGGATAAGGCAACACACTTTTGTAATCGGGATTGCCATGAGACTGCTCCCCCTACAAAAATGGTTAGGTATCCTAATGTGGATTTTCTAGAGTCACTGTCTCCGGCCATGTCTGCATCTATGCAACCTTCCAATAAAGGTTTACCACTACCAAAACATAAACAAATATTGGTAGTTCCTCTAAGATACCTGAAGATCCATTTCACTGCTGCCCAATGGTCCTTTCCAGGATTTGACAGATATCGACTAACAACTCCAACTGCATGAGCAATATCAGGCCTCGTGCATACCATGGCGTACATCAAGCTACCAACCGCTGAAACATAAGACATTTTCTTCATTTATGCGTTTTCCGTCTCACTTGAAGGACACTGCTTCATATTCAGCTTGAAGTGGCTTGCAAGTGGAGCACTGCCTGGTTTTGCTTTGCTCATGTTGAACCTTTCAAGAACTTTTCCGATATACCTTTCTTGAGATAACCAGAGCTTGTGTTTCAGTATGTCTCGAGAGATCTGCATTCCCAAGATTTGTTTTGCCAGTCCCAACTCCTTCATAGCAAATGACTTGCTCAATTCCTTCTTCAACTTGTTGATCTTGCTGCTGTCATGGCCAACGATCAACATATCATCGACATATAACAAGAGGATGATAAAATCTCTGTCAGGAAATTTCTTGACAAATACACAATAATCTGCAGTGGTTCTGTTGTACCCATTCTGGTCCATGAATGAATCGAACTTTTTGTACCACTGTCTTGGTGCTTGTTTGAGCCCATAGAGACTCTTCTTCAATCTGCACACAAGATTTTCTTTTCCTCTGGTTCTGAATCCTCCAGGTTGCTCCATGTAGATTTCTTCATCCTGATCACCATGTAAAAATGCGGTCTTTACATCCAGTTGTTCGATTTCTAGGTTCAAGTTGGCTGTCAAGCCAAGAACAACTCGGATGGAGGACATTTTCACTACAGGTGAAAATATTTTTTCAAAATCAATGTCCTTCTTCTGACCGAATCCCTTCACAACCAGTCTTGCCTTGTACCTTGGTTGTGGATTATTTTATTCAGACTTCAGTTTGAATACCCATTTATTCTTGAGAACTTTCCTTCCCTGCGGTAACTTGACCAAGTCATATGTGTGGTTCTCATGCAATGATTTCATCTCTTCCTGCATGGCTTTCATCCACTCCGCATTTTTACTGTCTGCAACATCTTCCTGATAGCTCTCTGGTTCTCACCCGTCACTAAGCATCACGTACTCTGCGGAGGAATATTTGCGATTCGGTTGTCGCTCTCTGGAAGATCTCCTTGTTTGAGTGTCAATCGTATTTTCTTCTGCAACTGGTTCTAGTTCTGCACTGTCATCAGCTAGATCTCCTTGTATATCTCCCCCATCATTTTCTGCTCCCGGTGAAGGAACCGGGTCTAGGTTGGCTGGTAACTCTTCAGGTGGATCTGATTTCTTCTGTTTTTCAAGATCTTCAATGGTCTGATCTTCGAAAAATACCACATATCTGCTTCTGATGACCTTCTTGGTGATAGGATCCCAGAGTCTATAACCAAACTCTTCATGGGCATATCCCAAGAAGATGCACTGTTTGGCCTTTCCGTCAAGCTTGGATCTTTCATCTCTGGGGATATGGACAAATGCTCTGCAACCAAACACCTTCAAGTGTTTATAGGAAACATCTTTCTCTCTCCATACTTTCTCTGGAACATCATCGTTCAATGGAACTGAGGGAGATAGGTTGATTAAGTCAACTGCTGTTCTCATTGCCTCACCCCAGAAAGGAGTTGACAACTTGGCATTAGATAACATGCACCTGATCCTTTCGCAGATGGTTCTGTTTATTCTTTCTGCAAGGCCGTTATGTTGAGGAGTTTTCGGCACTGATTTTTCGAGTCTGATGCCGAAGCATCTGCAATACTCCTCGAATGGTCCTTTGTACTCGCCACCATTGTCTGCACGTACGCACTTCAGCCTTTTCCCAGTTTTTCTTTCAACCTTTACATGAAGTTGCTTGAACACTTCCAGCACCTAGTCTTTAGTTTTCAAGGCAAAGTTCCATAATTTCCTGGAATGATCATCAATGAATGTGACAAAATAGAGGGCACCTCCATGAGTTCTGGTTTGCATGGTGCAAACATCCATGTGTACGAGATCTAGAATGTTTGGTCTTCTAGATGGAGGGGAACTGCGGAATGCAACTCTGTGTTGTTTCCCCATGATGCAATCGACACAGGTGTGCAATGGAGTACCTTTCATTCCAGGTAAGAGTTCTTTTCTGGCAAGGACCTTGAGTCCTTTCTCACTCATATGACCGAGTCTTTTGTGCCATAACTCGGTGGGGATTTCTTTTTCCATCGTATTCACCTCGACTCTACACAATTTTGCTTGAGTTGTGTAGAGCGAGCTGGTCTTCTTTCCTCTGGCCACCACAAGATTGTTTTTGGTGAGCTTCCATTTACCATCACCAAAGTGACTGTTGTAGCCTTCATCATCGAGCTTGCCGGTGGAGATCAGGTTGAGATGAATATCTGGAACATGTCTCACATATTTGAGGATTAGTTTGCATCCATTGCTGCTTTCCAAAATAATATCACCTCTGCCGGTAATTTTGGATGCTCCTTGGTTCCCCATCTTCATAAGTCTGAAGTCACCACTAGTGTAGGATGTGAACATATCCTTCCTTGAAGTGACGTGACAGGAAACACTTGAGTCAATAACCCAGGTTGAATCTTCGGATGTGAAGTTGACACAATCATCATCTTGAATGATGATGAGCCATTCTCCGATTGTTGCTGCTGCTTCTGAGGTACTTTCGTCACCTCTATTTCTGGTATGTTGTCCAGACTGTTCGGCTTTAAGCTTCCTGCATTCTATGATAAAATGACCTGGCTTGCCGCAGTGATGACAGGTTTTGTCTCTTCTGAAAGTGGACTTTGATCGCCCACGATGTTGTGGCTGATTGCGATGGTTTCTGCTTTTGCTTCTACCGCGCCACTTTTCTTTGTCGTCTTTCAGTGACAAGAGCTTCTGACTCCGGATGATATCCTTCTTCCTTTCTTCTTGCTTCCTCGTTCAGCATTCTATCTTTCGTCATTTCCATGTCAATTATTCCATCTGGAGCTGAGTTGCTTACAGAAACAACTAGCGTATCCCAACTTTTCGGAAGGGAGTGTAATAGGAATACTGCTTGCATCTCATCTTCTAAAACCATTTTCATAGAGTTGAATTAATCCAACAGCCCCTGGAATTCACTCATGTGTTCTGACACACTTTTGCCGTCTTTGTATTTAAGGTTTACCATACGGCTCAAAAGATTTACCTTGTTCTGAGATGTCTTCCGTGCGTACATCTTCTCCAATTTTTGCCAAAGAGCATAAGCATCATTGTCGTTGGCAAAATTTTGGTAAATGTTTTTGTCGATCCATTGTCTTATTTGGGCGGCACAATTTCGGTTGAGTACCGTCCAGTCTCCGTCGGTCATGTCCTTCGGTTTGCCATCAGGTGCATCATCGGTCCTTTTGATCGGCTTCCATAGATCTTTAATATACAAAATATCCTCCATCTTTGACTTCCACAATGAATAGTTGGTTGCGGTCAATCTGATCATCGCTCCGGATCCTGAATCGTCCATCGAAACAGAATCTTTAAGCCTTCCTGGCTTGTTTGATATATTTGGAGTGGAATCACACGAAACGAAGTGTATAGTTGCGTCCAGAACGGTCAAAAACCTTAAGATCGCCTCTGACTGAGCTCAATTCCGAATTCAGATGAATCCAGAATGGTCAAAACAACGGCGATGGACAAAATTATAATTTTGCAAGTTGGTGATGATGTGGCAGCAGCTGGGAGTGACACATGGCAGTACACGTGGCAAGGTGTCAGTGGTGACACGTGGCGAGTGACGTGGCTGAATGGTTGGCTGACACGTGGCAGTGTCTGGGGGATGACACGTGGCAGGCTGTGACGTCAGCAGTGACGTGGCAGGCTGGGTGACGTCATTGCTGACGTGTCAGCGCGCGAGGCGTGTGGGTGCGCGTGGTCCTCACGCGCGGCTGAGCTTGGAGGCTCGTGGGGCGCGTGGTGCGCGTGGGCCTCACGCGCGTTGGAGGTAGACGACGCGTGACACCGAGGATGCTGACGCGCCGACCGTTGGGCGCCGCGTGGCGGCGGTTGACAGGAAACACTTCCTGGTTTGATGGGTTGTTTGAAAATGTGGGTGGTGTGATGATTTGGTCACTGGAATGGTTCGAAATAGAGCTTGAAGTTTCGACTCTGTTGAGCTTTAATGGCTCTGATACTATTTTGTTGGGTTCAAACCAAGATCAAATGCAAACACACACACACAATGGACACCAAATATATAGTGGTTCCCCAAAAATATGGGTACGTCCACTTTGAGAGGCTTCACTATCTTTGGTTTGAACCAAAACCGAGAATGAGGAAGTATACAATAATTTTCACTCAACCTCATAACTCTCTTTGTTGAGTTCACAGACTCTCTCTGTGGTTTCTCTCTCAAATATATCACTCTCTGGTTTTTGTGTCTTATCTCATTACAAAACCATATACTGGATATATATATATAGCAGAGCATTCAAATACAACCAAACTTCCACTTGTACAGGTGTGGGATTTGCATGCAGTTGTTCTTGACTTCTTCAACCTCTGCGTGAACACAAGCTGCCAAGCGTGACCACCGATCTTGACTTCCAAACACATACGTGAGCTTGCAAGTTGTGTTTTGGCTTCTCTTTAATGGTTGCTGTTGGAATGAATTACATGCGGAGAGAGTTGGTGTAGGATATGTAACTTACAATGATTTCAATCAAAAGCGACAATCAATGACAATTTAGTAGACCTGCAAAGAGGTTTAAGTTCTAATTGACAACTGGCTGCCCACTGTTTTTATCCATCTATAGGTATTGTATGATTGATATATATCAATTTGAAGAAAAATAAATAATTATCTGGTTAAAGTGTTGATAAGATTAAATATGAACATAGTATACAACTCTTATTCTCTAACAATTATTAAATAGTTGGGACGATTTGTCTTGTCCAGTAATATTATGACACATATATAATAAATTTTTATTCTCCTACAAAGTGTTCAAGGTCTTTCATTCCCGAGTAATCTTCGTGCACATCAATATAATGAATCGTTTGCATATAATAAAATTCAAATTTGAAACTTGATGCTTCAAGAAAATATCATATACTAATTTTTTTCTCATTCGGATATTGATACATGTATAATTGTGTCTGCAATGTGTGGAATGTCAAAGATATTTTTATGCATATTGAAACATGATTGGTGGAAACTGATGGTCTCAGAATTACTTAACAATTTATTCTTATTGTTGCGAGTGTGACTGTGAGAGGGCACTAAGAAAAGCTTGTTTGAAACGGCAGATATTTATATATTCAATAATTGGATGAAGATGATGAGAAAAGAAACAACCTTCCTCCTATCAAAGCACAATAATTGCGACCAGGAGTCAATCTTTGTTTATCTTTGATAGTATAAATGTAACCTTTTTAAAATTAAAAATCGAGTCTTTTCAATCAATAAAGATAGGGTAACATATAAAATTACATGTTTCTTACATTTATATTCACAACACTCCAAGTTTTCACTTTTAAAGTATGAGTAACCTCTCGGTAAAAGATTTGCACACCGGTAAATATATGTTTAACAAGTTTAATTATAATGAATTTCAACACAATTGGTAAAACTTCAATATATATTTATGTTTCGTGTGAATATATATGTTTTAACTATGTTAAATATTTTTAAATATAATATTAATTTCTTAATTTATTGGAATATGAGAAAAATGTACTAAACACAAATTCTGCATGAGGTTATACCGATCTTAACAAAAATACTTTTGTGAAGCATGAAGGGTCATTTTTGGATAGGACAAGGATTGAGGAAAAAGAACTAGCTTTAGGTAGTGTGAAGGTGGTTAATGTAGGACCTTTGCCATTGCTATAATTAATGTAGAACCAGGTTTGTTTTTTTATTTTTTTGTCCATGGAATCTAGTCTACCAGAAGCATCTACCCCAAATAGATACTTACAATTGGCACTTCGCAAGGTGCTTTCTCATCCTATTCTTTCAAGAGTTTCTGTCAGTGCCCCCCCACACTCACATCATTGCTCAAAAGCCGACCCCAAACCTGATATATATACATATATATATTATGTGAATGTATAATGTACGTACTTACACGCCCCTATATTATATATTACGATTTCAGCGATGTTGATGTATGACTTTCCTTCAAATTCACTAGTTAATTATTCATTACAAAGTGTTATTTACTAAACCAATTTCAGTGGTTGGTCCCAAGAAGGGGTGTGCTTAAGTGTTCCTAATTGTGGTACTAGTAAATCCAAGTCATCATATATAGTCGATGGATATACAAGATACATTTCTAGTTAAGGTTACCTTTAGAAATTGTCTAATTTGATTTGAATTAGTATCAAATAATTATTTCTATATACACTTATAATGTCAAATTGCCAACTCATAATCCATATGCCACTGCCAGTCTGCCACCAATTCTAACGACAACTTCCACATGTGTAAATTTTTATTGATGTGCTATCTCTAATCTACCTATATTATATATTATTAGTGATGTGATGATTATCTTTTGTTAAACTTTTTCATTTTGTTTCTTTTTTTTATAAGAAAATTTGCGCGAAGCTGTTTAAGATATTGAAACGCCAAAAAGTATCAGTAGCTTAGAGAGAACGAAATTAACAATGTGATGATAAACCTTATCCACTGAAAATTTGTGTCCCACTCGAATGGTTATGAAATGAGGCAACTTATATACGAAGCAACATAATATGTAAGTCTTTCTATGATAAATTTAGGATATATATTTATATATATGTGTGTGTGGCCTCTCAAACGTCAATGATGATAGCAACTTGTGTTGATGTGAATTGGCAACATTTACCTAACTTTGTTCTTAACAAGGACACGCAACAATAAGCATCCATTACATAATGGATTAGATGAGATATACTCCTACCATCCCAAATAATAAAAAATTTTCTGGGAGGATATTTTTTATTATAGTATTAGTGGATAAAATATCAACTTTATCCATAGTTTTACTATCGTGATGTGATGATGTATAATGTATATGTTTTATAACTTTAATATTTGAAGGTTCAATTAGTAAATTGACTAAATAAAGTATTTTGACTTTTTAAAAATAAATAATTATTTTGGGACATATAAAAGAGTAAAAGTAAACACTTATTTTTGGACGAAGAGAATATGTTGGTTTTGCTTATTACCACTTATTACATCTTCAAATATTTAGTGATTCAGCCTAGTATATATTGTAATTTTATAATAGCGTAACTGTGCATTGCCATGGAGTTACCTATAAATTTTTGGTCTGCTTTAATATTCTCTTGAGGCATGATCATTCTTATCTTTGTGATTCCTGTAATTTGTATAGTGGATTAGGTAATGGGCTGGGGTCACTTCTTGGTGCAATATTTAATAAGGTCAATGAAATCACAGGATTCTCCTCATTTTATTATCAATAATTAATAATGCAGAATTAAAGGTCTTCCGAGAGAGATGGGCTGTTTCAAAACAAAGAAATTGCTTGGGCTTGTAAGGCCCAATTCCTTATCCGGGTCATTACAAAGCATACTAAATTCGAATAAATACTCTAGTCTAGTAATAGGGCTGTGTTGGGCTCTAAGTCAATGATATGCATAACCTAGAAACCCTAGCAGCTTGTGTGGGCTTAAGATTGGGCTACATGAATGGTACTTCCCAATCCAATAGTTGGACTCCAACTTACATTTTTAATTTTCGAGAAGAAAAAAAAAAAAAAAAAGGAAAAAGGTTAGTTGAACAGTATATATGAAGAATAAGGGTAATTTTTGTATATGAATTAGGATCATCTCCTGCGGCGTAATCTCTCTCCTGCATTTTCTGAAGCATAAATATTAATAATCCACTAATAATGAATAACTTGAATTGGTCAAAATATGCGAAATTTCTTACTTTTCGTGGAGGCTTAGATCCAATAACTGGGGGTCTATGGTTGAGCGATATTGCACACCATCATGACCTAAAATATATTTTAGGGCCAGGGGCATAAAGGCCTATATGAGATCCAAACGACGTCATAGCATGCTCAGTTTTCTCTTAACCTATATATTTTAGGACAGTACTTGCGTCATGCCATGTAAATAGGACATTTTACTTACATGTGGTGTGATCCAATAATTTTTTTACATATATGCTAAAAGTTTAAAATATTCACTTTTGTCTTAAAATATAGGGTAATAGTTACCTCAGGTCATGTAAGTAGGAGCCTCCTACTTGCATGTGATATGGTCCAATGGAAATTTTACATGTGTTCAAAAAATTTGAAGCATTTTCATAATTTTCAAAATCATTAATTTGATTGATTTTTTAATTTTAAAAAGTAATTTACTTAAGGTAATATTTTAAACTTTTAACATAGATCTAAAAATTTTATTGGATCACACCACATGTAAGTAGAAGGTCCTACTTACATGGCCTGAGGCAAGTACTGCCGTTTCCGGTATCTTGTGAATTCAAATTGCTTATATATTATTTAAAATATTTTGTAAAAGTACCAAGCAACCCCTCACGTATATTTTTTCTTTTCAACCCGTGACAATGAAACCATGATGAGCTTCCCAAAGAAAGAAAAAGAAGGAAAAGACAGCGAAACCATGGATGATAAATATGCATTCCTGATTATAATATAACTTGTTAAGTAATTAATATCCAACATTCATACGGCATAATCCCTCATCATTATTTAGCACAAACTAAAAGAAAGGAAAGTAAAAAGTTATAACAAGTGAATATGAGAATCTAAAAAGTTAGAAGTTATAAAAATTATATATTTATGTATCTAATAAATATATCAATAAAGGTAAGAAACTAAAGACTTAAGTTATATCCATTATAACCATTACATAACTAATAAGTATTGTACACGTGGGATTCTTCAGGCCTACCAAGCCTTTAGCCCACGAATTGGATGACCCATCATGGATGACCGAAGCCCACCATAAAGGCCCATCAACCGAAATGTTCTAGAATAAATTTGAAGAACAAGTTAGTGACGTGGCAAAGGGACAAAAATACTGATGTGTAAGAGAATGTTGTCTTAATGGGCTCAAGGCCCAAAAAGGAAATGTATATAAGGAAAGAAAAATTTGAATAAAGCATTTTATTCTTGTGTTGTGCATTTTTTAGCATCTACACATTAGCGCCATTTGTGGGAAGTCATTTTTTATTCTAGATCTGTGATTTATCTTTACCTTCTAGATCTGTGATTATCTTCCCATCTTGATAGTTGAGCTTGTTTCTACTCATCTTGACCTTATTTTCTGTGATTATCTTGTTCATTCACCCTCCGAGCAATCATGTCGGTAACCCGTTCCCAAATAGATGCTCTGACCACTGGAGATAGCCAGGTAGATGATTCTCAGAACGCGGAGCTTATGGCGAGGATGGCTCTTCCAGCCGCTCCCCCAACAACACTCATCCGTTCTCAGGACTAGGAGGATAGTGTCGGGGCAAAAAAGCATGTTGAATCCTCTCATCGCCTAAGCAAGGCCCCCATTATCGATGAGGCATTGACCCCCCAAAAGCTCCAGCAGATGATTGACGAGTTCCAGAGAAAGGTTCCGAGAGATCTGAGGACCCAGTCTACTGACGATCTAGCCGTTCAAGCCTCCACTGAATTGATCCAGTCACCGTTCATTCTGGGAATAACCCGAGAGTCCTTCCCAAAGAAGTTTGTCATGCCCCGGTTTACCCCTTATGACGGCACTAAGGATCCCGAGGAGCACGTTTATCAGATTCATCAGAAAATGACAGTGTATGCCGAGAATGAGGCTTTGCTTTGTAAAGTATTTTCCACAAGTCTTGCCGATGCATCTCTATTGTTGTTCAGAAAGCAACCACCCGGGTCAATCGGTAGTTGGCAACAACTGACAAAGCTCTTTGTCGCCCAGTATTACGGGAACAAGAGATAGAAGAAAACTATATCATGCATCTTCACGATGATTCAGGAGAAGGGAGAATCCCTAAAGAGCTTCCTATCCCGATTCAACGTTGAATCTTCTTCCATCGACAATTATGACCAGCACTCTGCCATTGAAGCCTTCCGAATGGCCCTGATTCCCAGGACTAAGTTCCATCAGTCTCTAGTGAAGCGCCAACCATCAGGAATCGGGGAGCTAAACTCTAGGGCCCAAAGGTATTTGAGGATATAAGAGGAAGAGGCTATCAGATAGAAAATGACAGCCTTAGTCAGTGTTGAAGCCCGAATAAAAGAACCAGCAACCAACCGAAAGTGCCCAAGTACCTCGAGTCCTTCAACCCCAAACCTAGTGAAGCGTCCCAGGTTTGAAGACAAAGTGACTCCCCTGAATGTCACCCTTGGCAAACTTTATCAAGAAATCAAAACCAGAGGGATCTTCCAACCACCACTACCAATTAGATAACCTTTGGATCAAAGGGATAAGTCGAAGCACTCTGCCTTCCATAGTGATTTTGGGCACCTCACCAACGACTCAACGAGTGCCAAAATCTTAGGCGCCAAATGGAGGCAATGATACTTCGATGTGAGCTCCGGGATTACATCCAGAAAGACAAACCGATGACCGATCAACAAACACCCAACGCCCCCCGAAATCCCGCAGTTGCACAGCCAGTCAGAATTATCAATATGATTCTCGGGGGGGGGGGGGGGCACCTCTAAGGAGACAAAAGGAGCCAACGGGAGCTAGCTACGCCGAGCCCGAAAAATGAGGAAAATTAACGAAATGAGGGAAGTCCACCACAGGACAGGGGAAATGCATATTGTTTTTTCTACTGCAGACCTTCAGAACATCCAGACCCCTCATGATGACCCACTGGTTGTTACATTGATGGTAGCCAACTGCCTCATTAAGCGGGTCATAATTGATCCAGGGAGCAGTGCAAACATCATCACCAAATGGGCCTTCGAGAAGCTTGAAATCAATCCAAGCGAAGTTATGACCTCCTGGATTCCTATTGCAGGATTCGACGGGAAGCAGGTTGAACCCATCGGGGAAGTCCAACTACCAGTATCCGCTGCTCAAAGGACCCTGCTGGAAACTTTTGTCATAGTGGATGTGAAACCATCTTACAATTTGGTCATGGGAAAGGAATGTATCCACAGGATGCAGGGGGTATCTTCAACCCTACATAAGATGATAAGGTGCATAGGCCCAATCGAGTTTGACATCATCGACATCAAAGGAGATCAGGTGGCTGCAAAGGAGTGTTATGTCGTTACCCTAAAAGAGATCAGGAAAGAGAAAAGCCCGAAGAAGATCCGCACCGAAGATCGGGGTCCAGATCTTAAATAGCAATCAAAGGACGGGGATTCGGGTATCCCGATCGTGGTCGAGCCTTTATAACCTGTATCCATAATACACGATAAGCCTGAAAAAGTCACCTATGCAGGTACAAACCTTATTGATTATGAATTAAAAGAATTGACCCAATTTTTGCAAAACAACTGTGATGTCTTCGCTTAGGGACACACAAATATGCCTTGGTATTGATCCCGCTGTCTGCCAGCACTCCCTTCATATTGACCCCAATGTAAGGTCAATCAGGCATAAGCAGAGACGCACGGGAGCCCACAGGAACCAAATCATAGCAGAAGAGGTATCCCGATTGCTCTAGGCCGAGTTCATCAGGGAAGGGAAGTACCCCGATTCGCTTGCCAATGTCGTAGTTGTCCAGAAGAAGAATGGCAAGTGGAGATTTTGTGTTGATTTTAATGACTTGAACAAGGCATGCCCGAATGATAGATTTCCCTTTCCAAAAATTGATGAAATGGTGGATGCTACCGCTGGCTATGAGCGATTGAATTTCCTAGATGCATACTCAGAGGTACAATCAGATAAAGATGAACTCGGCCGATAAAAAAAAAAACATCATTCATCACTGAAACAGGTACTTACTATTTTAGAGTTATGCCTTTCGGATTGAAAAATGCAGGTGCTACTTTCCAGAGACTAGTAAACAAGATCTTTAAAGGGATGATGGGCACTATGATCGAAGCTTATATCGACGACACTGTGGTTAAAAGCAGAGCAAAAGGGGACCACTTGGGACATCTGCAACAAGTGTTTGACACCCTCAGGAGACATAGAATGAAACTCAACCCGGAGAAATGTTCCTTCGATACGTCATCTGAACAGTTCTTGGGACACATCGTGGACCAGACCGGACCGGAATTCAAGCTAGCCCGACACAAGTCAAAGCCCTGATGGAAATGAAGGAACCCTGAACTTATAAGGATGTTCAAGTCCTGACTGGAAGGGTGGTTGCCCTTAGCAAATTCATCCCAAAACTTACCGATCGGTGCAGACCATTTTTTCAGGCAATCAAGGCAAGGAAAGGTGAGGTCTGGGGTCCAGAGCAATCCATGACCCTCGCAAGATTGAAGGAGTACATGGCCAAGCCCCCAATCCTTACCACACCAAAACCTGATGAAGTCTTGTATCTCTATCTGACAACATCCTTTGTTTCAACCAGTGCAAACCTCATTAATGAGGATGGGAGCTTGCAGATGCCTATTTTTTACACAAGTAAATCATTGCCAGATACTGAAACCCGATACAGCAGGCAAGAGAAACTGATGTTATCACTGATAAATGCAAAACAAAAACTTAGGCATTACTTTAAGGCGCATCCAATCATTGTCCCAACCTCTACTCCTATCCGGTTCATTATGTCTAAACTTGACTTTTCTAGAAGAATTTCAAAGTGGGCCATTGAATTAGGCATTTACGATATACCTTACGTACCCCGGGTCTCCATCAAGGGTCAAGTAGTGCTAGACTTCTTACTTGAGGAGGAAACTGAGGAGACCGATCAGCAACACGAGCCAAATATTTGGAAGCTGTTTGTGGACGGGTCAACCAGTTCAAACGGGTCAGGGGTTGGCCTGGAAATCCAGACGCCCGATGGTACCCATCTCTATATGTCAGTGCGACTGCAGTTCCCAGCCACCAATAATGAGGCCGAGTATGAAACAATCATATATGGTTTAAGGTTAGCCAAAAGCCTCCAAATCCATATCTTAGCAATGCACAATAACTCCCAATTAGTCATCAGGAAAATCAAAGGAGAATATGAGGCAAATGATGCAAAAATGGAGTCTTATCGGGCACTCGTGTTAAAAGAAACAGAGCATTTTCAAATCATAACTTTTACTCAGATCCTGAGAAATGAGAATACTGTGGCTGACCACCTAGTCGGGCAGGCATCCTCAGCCAATGAGGACCTGACTCGGGTTGTGTTGGTCAATTTCCTAGCCAAACCAAACATCTAGGAACCCGAGAATGTAATGTTTATCCCTTGGGAGCCCAATTGGATGGATCCCATGACGGATTACCTCAAACATGGGGCCCTTCCGGAGAATAAAGTAGAAGCTCAAAAAATCCAGATGAATTCAGCCTGATACTCAATCATAAGAGGGCAACTCTATCGGAAATCATTCTCAGGTCCGTATTTAAAATGCGTAACCCCCTCTGAAGCAAGGGCAGTAATGGAGGAGATCCACAGCGGGCCATACAAGAATCACTCTGGAAAAAGATCTCTGGCTCACAAAATACTCTCCCAAAGATACTTCTGGCCCTATCTGTCACGAGATGCTGAGGACTATGTCCAAAGGTGCAAGGCATGCCAAATGCATGGAGATGCCATCCATCGGCCACCAGAGTTCCTACACCCTACCATGGTCCATCGCCCCTTCGCCTGATGGGGAATGGATATTGTGGGTCCATTCCCGAAGGCAATACGATCAACGTCCTATGTCCTTCTAGCCATTGACTATTTCACAAAATTGGTAAAAGCCGAAGTTTATCCAATAATTAAAAGCAACCATGTCATCAAATTCATTTGGAGCCACATAATATACAGATTCAGGCTACCAAGAACAATTATGATGGACAATGGGACAAACTTGGACAACCAGAAGATAAGGGCGTTCTTCACCGAGTATGGCATCAATCAGAATACGTCATCGGTCAGGTACCCACAAGGGAATGGACAAGCCAAAATGACAAATCAAACCATATTTGATACTCTTGCAAAAAAGCTCGAAGAAGCCAAAGAAGCATGGCTAGAAAAACTGCCTGAAGTGCTCTAGTTATACATAACGACACCAATGCAACTCACCAGGGAAACACCCTTCGTCATGGCATATGGCGTTGAGGCTGTAATCCCCAGATAAATCAAAGTTTCAACCCTCAGGAGCTAAGCCTGGGAAGATGGCCCTAATAACTAACATCTGGCTCACGACCTTAATCTGTTGAATGAAAGAAGAAATGCAACAGAAATCAAGTTAGCAGCCTACCAACACTGTGTCTGAAACCATTTCAATTAAAAATTCAAAAGAAGAGAGTTCCAAGTCAGGGACATGGTCTTTAGGCAAAAAATTGGACTCGTAGTCAAGCTCAAAGAGCCTTATGAGGGCACGTATACCATCACCAAAGTTATCAGGTGCGGAACATATCGTGTCCGCAGAAACGAAGATGGTAGAATAGAGCCGAACTCCCAGAACGCCTCTCGCCTGAAGGGGTACTACCCGTAACATGCCAATTCAATTTTTACCTTACCTTGTTCGCTTTTGTAAAAAGGCTTCGATGTCAGATCAGTTGAGTTGACATTAGTAAAATTATCTCTTTTTTTGGCAAAGATAACTTATAGATGATTACTGGTGCAAAAATAAACTAAGTGTTGTCATGTCTCTCGCATGGCCTCAAGAGCCCGAAAGACACAACACCTGATCCATAAGTGATCCAAGTTTTACAAAAATTATCCAAGTGTTGTTATGTCTCTCGCATGGCCTCAAAAGCCCGAAGACGCAACATTGATCCACAAGTGATCAAAATTGAAAAAATAAACTAATTGTTGTCATGTCTCTCGCATGGCCTTAAGAGCCCGAAAGACACAACACCGATCCATAAGTGATCCAAGTTTTACCAAAAAAATTTAAATGGTGTTATGTCTCTCGCATGGCCCAAGAGTCCGAAGTCCCAACATTGACCCGCAAGTGGTCAAAATGTTAAAGAAAAAATAAATCAAATGTTGTCATGTCTCTCGCATGGCCTCAAAAGCCCGAAAGACACAACACCGATCCATAAATAATCAAAGTTTTACCAAAATTTTCCCAAGTGTTGTTATGTCCCTCGCATGGCCCAAGAGCCCGAAGACATAACACTGACACACAAGTGGTCAAAATGTTAAAGAAAAAATAAACTAAGTGTTGTCATATCTCTCGCATGGCCTTAAGAGCCCAAAGGACACAACACCGATCCATAAGTGATTCAAGTTTTACAAAAATTATCCAAGTGTTGTTATGTCTCTCGCACGGCCCAAGAGCCCGAAGACACAACACTGACCCACAATCGGTTAAAATATTAAAGAAAAAATAAACTAAGTACGGTCACGTCTCTGGCATGGTCTTAAGAGCCCTAAAGACACAACACTGATCCACAAGTGATCAAGAAACTATAGAAAAAATTATCTAAGTATTGTGACATCTTTCACATGGCCTCAAGAGCCCGAAAGAAGCATTACCGATCGATCCGCAGGCGATCAAATTTTTACAAGAATTATTAATTAACTAAAGTAGTGTGACATCAAGGCCCCGATATAAAATATTAGATGGTTCTAAAAATGTCTCAAATATTTATATTAGACACGGGTCCCGGTGGCCAAGGCTTACAAAGTACAAAAAGAAATAATAAAAAAAAAACAGAGAAAAAATATTAAGTCTTCTGCCCCTGGTATCTGAACTCAGGACCACATTCCTCAATCATGTCACTGGCCCTAGTAATGGCCCCCTCTTGCGCGTTTGACTCTGTTTGAGAGGGATCGGGTTGAGCAATGGGATCAAGAACCAAAGCTAGTTCAGACACAGCAGTGCCAGAAGCTGAGGCAGACCCGGGAAAAGGCTTAGTTAAAAATTCACAGAAGATGAGGTCGTCGGGGCCTATTTCCGGATCCTTGTAAGGAGGAGAAATGCCAAGAGACTTATCCAATTCCTCCACTGAGATAAAATTCCCTTTCCTCAACAAGTTTCTGGAAGTCCTAAAAGCAAGTCCGCCAGCCTAATCCAGTCCGGTAGTTGGAGGTATCACAAAAACATTTATACATCTGGTTGCCACCCCGATGACACATCTCCACCCTGGACCTCTCCACTGCCAGAAGATTCTCAGTCTCGACTTTCTCCTCTAGAAGCTTCTCCTTTGAAGTCTTCAAGCCCTCATTCTCAGTCACTAGATCCTGGTTTTGCAACAATAGGGTCTGATGAGCTTCCTCCATCTCTTTGAGCTTATGATCAGCTTCTCAAAGTCGCTACTCAGTGGTTATAGCCCAGTTTGAGCCTCCAACTTCTCATTGGCAGTCACTAGCAAGGCAACCATCTTTTTCCTGCCCTCCTCTTTCAGCCTCAGGTATTCTGCCGATTGACGGAGGGCCTTACTGTCTTCCTCAAACTTTGAATTATAAGCTTAGATTAGGTAAAACATATGTCATAGAAACACAAGTGTTACACAATCAGTAGACAAATCAAGAAGAAATCATATGCAAGGCGGGATCAAGTTGCATACAAACCACTTCCATTGCCATATCAAGTCTAGTCAGGGCCAACTCACTCCTGTCCACCTTCTGGATAACCTTTCGGTCAACTGGGGTTCAGATCTGAAGACCCATCTCCCGAAGAGCAATGTCATCGTTGATGGTCTCACTCCTAGCGACCAAAAACCCGCCACCCGGGAGCCTTATTCTCGGATTCCAAGGAACCGGTTTCTCAGTTGTAGCTTCGGTTTCCATTTGCATGCTGGGAGAGGCCGCCGTTGTTAATCGGGGCTGTACCGAATATCCAGCCTGGTCATTCTCCAGATGGGGTCGGGTGATGCCCTGCACGGACGAAGATGGCAAGGTAGCCCCCCCTCTAGCTGATACGGAATCACCTTCATCAGCGGACCGGGGTGGATCAGCAAGATTTTCCCCTAAGGAAGGAAGAATAAGAGGAGTGGGGCTAAAGACACCCTCCTCCCCAGAAGGAGGGGGGGAGAGGAGTGAGTGGGGCATCACTTGGAGGGGGCGGTGGCAAAACCTCACTAACGAAAAGGGATGCGGTTCCCGAAGGGGTAACCGGGGTGGCAGGGTTGCCTGATGCACTCTTTCATTTTCCCTTAAGGCTAGGTTGAGGAATTGACATCATGATGTCTACTCCTTTAGATGATATTTCCTGCAAAACATCATCAGTCAGGAAATCAGGACACATCCTTAAAGGTTTACCCCAAACTTTGAACTTTAAGAGGTCAAAACAAGATCTGATATAATATGGGGGTTTTTGGTTAGCGGGCGCTTTCAAAAAACCTAAAATGTGCATCCCCAATTTATCATCACACACCTCACAGAAACATGCCCCTGAATGATAGGGTTTGAAATATGGGAGCAGGTGCTGGCTAAAAGTTTTGGGGATCGGGAAGTTTGCATCGGGATGTCTCCAGTTCCCACTCACCAAAATCATTCTCTCCTTCCGACCCTTATTAGATTTTATAACTCCATCACACATCTTTCTCCCTTGATATGGAAAAAGATTGAAACGCCCCTTACAGTCCTTTTGATCTTGCAGCTTATAAAAAAAAGATCTTGGTCAGGCCCAAGTCGAGACCCAGATCCCGATTGAGCAGCAAGACCATTGCCAGTATTCTAAAGAAGTTTGACCCAACTTGAAGTAGGGTCAGACCTAAGGTAGACAAGGCGAGCAAGAAGAAATGATGAATTGAAAATCGGAGGATCGATAGATGATAAGAGGAAAGTAGGATCTGGTCATCCCTAACCCCCTCACCGATCCTAAAATCCTTATCCCTGGGGTAGTGCCTAATAACTACCCCATCAAGGACCTCAAGCTTTTTCAGGATTGTGTCTACCCTTTTCTCAACTATCAAGGGGTCAGCAGTAACTTGTACTCCAGATCCCCTAACAGCCCGACCCCCAACTGGATGTGTAACAATGGGAACCCCACCGACACTAACACACTGGGTGACCTTCGGAGGACTGGATCTAACTGTCCTAACCACTTCAACTGATGGGGAACTGAGAGAGGCATCAAGGTCAACAGAGGAAGGAAGACGATCATTACCCGATCGGGTATCATCACTATCAGATATCTCTGGAAGAAGGAAAGAGCAGATGAAAGAACTTACACTCAAAGAGGATTTTGGCAAGTCTCCAATGAAAATCTCTGAATTCTCCGGGAAGCAAATGCAGTTTCCGACGAAGATATTTGCGAATATGATGATTTGCAGAGAAAAGCCTTTGCTGTGAGGACAAGATAACGAAGTAAAAAGTTTGCAAAAGTACAAATGAATGATATATATAGGAGTTACTGAAGGAGATCAACCGCCCCACTTTTACGCTAAACGGAGTACCGAGCCGTCTTTTCAGCCATTATTGCGAAAATCAAGGCCACGATGACCGTGTATTTCAAATTCAAATGATGGGGACAACTACCCTCATTTAATGACCTTGTCACGTTACTTGATATAAGAGATGTATCTACTTACCACATGTTACTCTTGATTATAGGTCTTAAACGTTTGAAAGCCTAAAATCAAGAGAGGTCTGTGTATATGTGGGATTCTTCAGGCCCACCAAACCTTTAGCCCACGAACCGGATGACCCATCATGGATGACCGAAGTCCACTATAAATGCCCATCAACCGAAATGTTCTAGAATAAACTTGAAGAGCAAGCTAGTGACGTGACAAATGGACAAAAATATTGATGTGTAAGAGAATGTTGTCCTAATGAGCTCACGGTTCAAAAAGGGAATGTATATAAAGAAAAAAAAAATTGAATCAAACATTATATTATTGTGTTGTGCATTTTTCAGTATGTATAATTATACATTAATTATCAGCTATTTTAATATTTATATGATATAATCCTATACATAATATATTCCTTTTTGGTCATCCTATGTTCCAACTCTCTCTGTCCTTTTCTTCCCAGACTTGGAATTAAAGCAGCCAAGCAGATCCCAAGTTGAATCTAATGACATGGTTGATTACGCTAATCAATTCTTTAAAATTTGATTTGGTTTAACTACCCTCACAAATATTGGTCCAAGCCTAAAGTAGCTAAACTTACCTAATACTACATGCTATATATACCTGTCTCCACTTGTCAAATTACTCGAGAGCAATAATGAAGGATGTTATTGTCCAAGGATATCACTAACCAAAAAACATGGAAATAAAAAAATAAAAAATTCCAAAAAGAGAATGACACATTAGCAAAGCAAATATAACAAAATCATGAAAAATAATAAAAATGAACATTATGAAAATACCCGACTTGCCAAATCCACCCCCAACTCATAAACAAAATTGCAAGAATGACCTGACCGGCTGACCCAATAAAAAAAATATACTCATTAGGATTCCAACGTCATAATCATATAAAATGATTAAAGAGTTACCAACTCACAGAGTTTACCTTTATTGACTTTTGATACAAGTACATTTTCTAACTTCTTAACTGTGAAAAAGAAAAATAAAACCGTCTTAACGTTCAAAATTGTATTGGTTACACCGAGCATGCATATTGTCGGAGTGTGTCCAATTGTCCCACCCATATAAAAAATAAAAAATAAAAATAAAAAAAAGGGGAAATGAATAGAATTTAAATGGGTGGATGTTAGCATAATTTATTTGTTTAAATTTTTAGGTCGAAGCACGAAATATTCATCCGCTATAATTGATATCAGAGCCAAACACAGTCTTTCATCCGGTATCACGCCAAGCACCTGCTTGGAGTCTGCACCCCGGGCCGGAATTCGGGTCCAAGGTCGAGTAGGCAGGGTGGTCCGACCGCAACGAGGGCATTGCGCGGGTTCGAATGGGGGAGAATATTACAGTGTGCACACTCGTCCCACATCAGATAAAAAGGGAAAAGTGAATGGGGTTTAAATAAGTGGATGTTAGTCTAACCTATTGACTTAAGCTTTTGGTCGAACCGCGAAATATCCAGACATTACACATACTTATTAATAACTTCAATGAAGGGACCCAATTGAAATTTGTTACTTAGTGTTTTACAAAAATATTACTCCCTCCATCCCAAATTATAATTCCATTTTGGGGAAACTAATTTTTTAAAATGATCACTTTTGTTGCAGTGTTAGTGAATGAAATATCAACTTTACACATGGTCCTACCATAGTGATGTAATAGTTTATAGTATATATGTTTTATAACTTTAATAGCTGGAGGTTAAATTGATAAATTAATCAAATAAAGTGTTTTGACTTTTCAAAAGTGGACACTTATTTTGGAACAGAAGGAGTTTGCTTCAAGTCTAAATTTTACATGAGCAAAAAATTCATTGTGGTCACGAGTGATATAATTCGAACCCTACGTTATGCATTGAAGTCATAATTATGGATATAATCTGAATCTTGCCTGATCACTTCACAGGAGTCTCGTAAATTAGTAGGCATGAAAGTTACAACACTCGGTTATCGAAAAAAAATACTACTTATTTATTACGTGTCAATCGAATTGTAATTGTTAAAACTTATAAAACTAATCAAAATCATCTCCCGCACTATCCAATATTGGTCTTCCTTAGCTGAATCTAAAATATCCGTCTAAAAGGGAAAGAAATTATTTCTGTATGAAGATAATTTTCTATACACATATAGGTGATGTGCCGTTTGATAAGAGGATGGAGATCTATAGAGTAAATTCCTCTTACAGATAACTAATATATATATAAGTAGACCACAACAGTCTGTAGTCGTTAATAATGTGATAAAGCCCATCATGAAGAGACCCCTATCATATTGCTCTACAAAAGCGGTATATAATTTTTTCTTCTTAACTTGCAAATCTATTTTCATGCATCCGCTAGATATATATTACTCCTATATATAGAATGGAAATAAATTAATGAGTACTTACGTGTAGACCATACTATATGATTCACACACACTCTTGCTCTTTCTAATTTAACAAATATTATTGACTTCTGAATCAACTTCCTTCCTTTTTTTGAAATGCTAGCTATGGATTCTAAATCTTTAGATTCTCATGTTTCCACCATTGATCAGAGATGGAAGCTTTGTACATTTGTGAGCTTCTTAGGCTGTTTTGTGCTTCTTTTGTGTCTGCGTACAAACCAACATTTTATTCCATCAACCTCTAAAGTTGAATCTCCCTCTAATCCACCAACCATTTTAACCAAAAATGTAACACAAAAATTAAATTGCGACATGTTTGATGGTAACTGGTTGTACAATCCCAAGGAAAAATCACCATATCATAAGTCCAAATGTCCATTTCTTAGCAAGCAAGTGAGCTGTCAGAGCAACGGAAGGCCAGACTCCGACTATGAGAGTTGGACTTGGGAAGCTAAGGATTGTGAGATTCCAAGGTTAGTATATATATATATAGGACCAAATTAATTTTGAGTTTTTATATATGTATGTTTTTGTTATTTGCATCGTCCTATATGTTATGCTAGTATGTAATAGTAGATTTGAGTGATGATTTAATTGAAGAGGTTGATTGGTTGGTAATATATATCTATATGTATGTATGTATGTATGTATAGGTTTAATGGGACAGAAATGTTGGAGAGACTGAGAGGAAAGAGAGTGATCATAGTTGGAGACTCCCTTAACAGAAACCAATGGGAGTCTCTTGCTTGTCTCCTCTACTCTGCCATTCCTCCCTCAACGGCTATTGTCGACTATCAAAAGGGTGATTACAAAGTCTTCAAAGCCAAAGTAAGATTTTATTTTCATTTCCTCCCTAGGAAATTATTCTTTTATATATTTTTAGGTGATTTGATATATATATATATATATATTATATGTATGTATATAGGTGGGAATGTGAATTGGGATTGTTGTTTGGAATGTTGCAGGACTATGAGTGTAGTGTGGAGTTCTATTGGAGCCCATTTCTGGTGGAACTATACACAGACAAAAGAAAGGGGACCAAAGTGTTGAGGCTAGATGAAATTGCAGTCATGGCTCACCGGTGGCGTGGCGCCGACCTTATGGTATTTAACACCGGTCATTGGTGGGTGCAAGGGGGAAAGGCCACAGCGTAAGTTTGTATGATTTTGATTATGTTTCATGAATTTTCAACCCTTTGGAAATATATATATATATATATACACTAATGTTTTCTTTTTGTTATTTAGTAGTATTACTAATAATACTATATGATTTTGGTTACGTTTCGTGAATTTCAACCATTTGGAGATATATACTATTTTTTTTTTCTTTTTTGTTGTTGTTGTTGTTTAATATTGTTAATAAAATTCCAGGTGGCTTGCATGTGAATGAAATCTAATGTAGTATGATGATCAAATTAGTCCATTAGCTTTCTGGTATTTAGATAAAGAATAATTTATTCAAAATAATTTATTTGATATTTTTGTAAGATTTCATTTTTCAATGCAATGAAGTACATTAAGTATGTTATTTATAATAAAATTACTCCAATAACATATTGATATGAAGATGAAGAATAATTTAAGTTCCTTAAAAACCGTTATAAGTAATATAGATGTGATTGCAGGTGGGACTTGGTTGAATACAAAGGAAAATTGGTAGAAGAAATTGAGCTAATCTCAGCATTTGAGATGGCGATGAAGACGTGGGGTCTCTGGGTTGATAACAACGTTGATTCAACAAAAACAAAAGTGTTTTTCAGAAGCATTTCGCCTGAACACAAGGGCAAGAATTTTTGCTACAATGAAACCAAACCAATCATGGACGAGTCGTATGAGCCAATATTTCCGAAACATATTGTGGAGGTCGTGGAGCGGAGAATCAGTGAAATGAGGACTCCGGTGAAGTACCTCAACGTCACGAAGCTATCACAGTACCGGAAAGACGCACATCCATCCTTGTACGGTACAAAGCAAGGGAAGCCCAAGTCTTTCTCCGATTGCAGCCATTGGTGTCTGCCCGGCCTCCCGGATACTTGGAACAGACTATTGTATGCACATCTGGTGTTAGATAGTTCATCACATGTCATTGTTTGATCCTCGCTTCATTGTTTTAGTTTTGTCACACAACAACAACAGAAGATTTAAGATTCAAGTCAAGTGTTCCGGTGACTCGAGGAACATAATCATATCAGTCCATTTGTAAAGAGTGTCTCAATTTAATAGCTTTTGGCTAGATTCTTCAGAATGAGAAGTTCTACCAAATCCGATGTTTTTTGTTTTCAGAAAAATGATGAATCTATTTTGTTCACCTCTCTGACCATGCTTAGATACATCATTTTTCATCACCTACAACGATAAATCATCGAAAACAGAGTTCATCTTCTTCTCTAGTAAAATAATGGCACGCGATTAGGGTATCAATTTTAGTAGACAATGCAACAACCAAATAGCTGGGCTCAGTATCAACAACAATATAACCATGGGAAAAGTGGTACTGTACCACTTCAATGTAATGTTATTTGGAGATGAGTACTAGTATTTTGTATCCCCTTCAACCTAAGGGGTAACCAGATAATCAAATGAAGTATATATTTACAGAAGCCTTGTGAATAGTGGTGTCTAGAGGAGCTCCCACTCAGACTCGCAGAAGTCGGTAGTTGGTAAATTCTTCGACTCTGCATCCATGGTGGTAAGAGTTGGCATCAAATTCTCCTCCGACTTCAGGCTTGACCCTGTACCAACATCTTCATATCGTACTACAAGCTGCTCGTACTCCTGTTTCCTTGCTAGCCTCGTTTTTGAAGAGAAAGCTTCCCGGATCTTTTTCTGAAAGGAAAATTTGCATTAATGAGAAGTTACAACAACCAGAATGTTGAGAGAGAGAGAGAGAGAGTACCTTGTATGACCTTTTTCCCTCTTCCCTGTGAGAAACGAAAGGAAGTTTTTCTCCATCTACCAAAACACAAGATTCCCCCAGCTTCAGCTTATCAAATTGTACAATGGGTTCTATCCCTGCTTGAGTAATTGTATTACTCTCAACGCTGTCCCTATTACAGTCCCCTGATTTTCCTGTAAAAGTTACAAAAGAAAACATCATAAAAGCATCGGATTTGTCACCACAAAGGTCGTTCGATAAGGAAGGAGATAAAAAGAGGGGCAAATATGAGATGGTTTAAGAATCTAACTTAATGATAGTAGACAAGCTTCCAAGAAAAAATATAGCTCATGTAAGATTATGTCCGTCTTGATTTCATGAACTTTACAATCTGAGCATCTTTTGTTCACAAACCACAACAAAATGATCTAAAAATTTCCTTATTCATGTAACACAGTTTTTGAGTGCAACGGGTATTTAAGCATAAATTAACAAAAATTAAGGTTAGGTAAGAGTTGAGAATTCTATATCATAACCAGAAGGTTGAACTTAAACAAGAATTACAGTAAAGAGTTGCGATACACATCATAAAAACAAATTCATGATCAGCATGGCAGTAATTAATTGTTCATTTATCACTAAAAAAAAAAAAGGTGGAATTTCAAGCAGGTATCTAGGTGAATATCATGAATTCATGATATGAATCATTTCTCTTAAATAAAAGTGTGGAGAGATAATGACAAATCTATAAACAGGATTGAAGCAGGTATCTATATATACCACTAGCCGAGGACCAGTGAAACAATGATGAAGGTGGAATTTCACAACCTCATGTAACTTATTTTATACTAGCTGTTTATGATCATGAAAGAGTGCAAAACTGACATTGAAGCTTCCAAAAAGCTACTACAAGAAATTTTATCCGGCACAAAGTAACTAAAGAATGATGAAGCCTACAGAGAACATCGCACCAAATAAATATGTCTTTATATATAACACTATCAAATAAAATTAAATACTCATATGGCCACTGTCACTTACATATCACAATAATTAACACCCTGGCATAAACAAAGATATCGCAAGAACAAAACATTTATTACTTCAGTTTTCTTTCTCTCTTTTTCTCCTTTTTCCTTCCAAACATGATTAAACTTTTTAGAGTCGTACAAAAATCTTCAATTGTATTATTACAAAAATTGAACTTTTTTATTTCTTAACTAAAACCTCTATTTCACAATCAGCATATGGTGTTCAACGGTCATATAATGTCAAGAGACCAATATGTGTCAGCCATGTGCTCATAATTAGGTGTTTTACTTTAAATGATGAATATGTCAAAGATGTGGCGAACACGAGCACAGAACTGTCCTAGAAGTATTTATGAAACACACGCCCTAGTGCCCTAAAAAGATGTGACTTCTATTTTGACGCATTTGACCTTTCTAAGAACTAGTGTCCAACAACTACTACAATATAACGGAGAGAGGTTTGAATTTGTTGTCGAATAATTTTTATTCCTGCTACTCAGATCAACTATGCATTCTTTGTTCATCATCTCTTTTATGGATTACTTAAAGAATAGAATGAGATGATCTAACCTCAATCTACTCTTCCTAGTTTAGACAACCACATTAAAAATGAGACAACAATACCTGAATGGGACGTTAAGACCACCACACCAGCAGATTCACCACACTGCGCGTCCTTAGTAGTATATGACCCACTGTTTGTACATGTGCTCGCAGCTGCCAAAGCAAGTAGTTAACAAACAGCAACTAGAGGAAGTCAGAAAATTAAGCAATTAAAACAGCTAGTAAGGAATCACCATTTGATTCTACTGCTAAGCAACCAGCTCCATCACCAAAGGAAGTACTTCTCACTTTTGTTCCTTGATTCCTACTGGATTCAACTGATAGAATTATATCAGACATTGGGACGTCAATTATAGCATCAGTGAGAGACGAAGTTGCCCCTGCAACACTGTTACAAGTTTTTGTTACTCCACAGTTGTAGTGTGCAACTTCCACCGAGGTGGGGTTTGACATCATAGTTATATGGTCACAAGCTGCATCATGACTTTCACTTGTTTCATTACATAATGAAGGCATTCTTGTATCTTTTGATACAGAAGTATTTGACCTTGTCATTTCCGATGATGAATGATTCTTCTTTTTGGAGTTTCTCTTGATAACAACCTTTGACTGTCCAGATATTCCTCCCTCTTTACCGAAGCTCTGAGAAGATAAGGGTGGAAACTGATTCAAATCACAAAGTCCACTGAAAGATGATAATCCAACTGCATCCCTACCAGTATTCACTTCAGAATCCGTAGCTACTTGCTTGTCGACCTTTACAGGATCTTCCTTCATGCTTGCTTTCGGCTTATTTACTTGCTTCTCAACCTTTACAGGATCTTCCTTGATGCCTGCTTTTGGCTTCTTACATATCCCTAAATCAGCATATGGGCTCAGAAACAAGTCCGCAGCAGTCACTTCCAAAGGAGCCGTACAAGATGGAGGAAGCAAATCTTGCACAACATCTGAATAGAACTTTTTGACACTTGCACCGACTGTCTGCACCTGATCTTCAACATATTTAACTGTGTCCTACCCAAATGAACAAGTGACATTGTGATTAAAAAGATACCCAGGTTCAGTTAATGGGTATATCTTAATACAGGAAGGAAGGGTTAATATAGCGGTTGCAATCACAATTGTACGACTATGTCATTTAACAATTCATAGTGATGTGCAACTACCTCCGCACCTGGGGATTTTAAGGAATCAAGCCTCGCAAATGTCCTTGCATCTCATAAGGACTGGATGGGAGCCTAGTCAATGGGACATCTTAACTCTCAAGGCTAGATCACTAAAGAAGGGAAAGTACATACCTCGTACATAATTTCTTCCGCCTCCAAGCACATAGTTTCGAACTTCTGGTATATACCCCCGACCCAAGTGATGCCGTTGAACTCCATAGTCATCACAAAGTAACCTTGCAGTATATTTGTTCACTTTTGTGTGATCTTGTTTAGTTCCTACTCCAAGATGGCACTACTCTTCAACTGCAAAAATTCAGATGAACATTTTTTTTATAAAGGCATGCAATTGTTTCACTAAAACCATATCCTAGCTTAGGCTACCACCCTTAGCAGTAGGCTTTATTCAATTCAATGGAAGTAGCAGTTGAGCCGACAAAAATGTAAAACATTTCATTTTATGCAGGCTTTACATGCAATATTGCTTACAAGCCTAATCAACGCTAAATATAAACCCACTTCAATAGTCCTTATGAGCTTAATAAATTTCCCCCAATAGCTATAACTATGCAAGTTTTGCAAGTCTAGTGGTCATTCTAACCCCCCAAATTAAAAACCATAATAATATATATATATATATATATATATATAATAAAAAATAAAAAAATTTGTTGCATATCACCCTTATATTAAAAAGATAAGGGCCCTGAACATCAAAAATTTTGCTAGAAATTCCCTTTCGTTTAAAAATAACAGTCAAAGTACGGAAACTTTTGAAAATCCTAAATTATCCTTTAAATCAATTAAGAACCATAAAAGATTTGCATGTTACACCCTGTTGTAGGAGAAAGAGTGCAAATTATTATAATTTGTGGGGCACAAAATTATGACTAGATAGTTGGCCTTACTTTAAGGTACGCAAATTTTTGATAGGGCATGGAATTTCAGGGAAATTAAGATTTTAACCACCATCAACGAAGTAAACTCTTTATCCAGTATTCTAGGGTTCTTAGAAAAAACTACAATCAATTTACCCAATCCATATACTAAGAAGGATAGGGCTGTACTGATAAATACCGAGTATTGCTCAACAATTGAATAACAAACAGAACCCACAAATAGTGGTCGATAAACAACACATAATATATACAGAGATACAAAACTATATACACAGAATTATATAAAATCAACTATTGAATTAAGACTTACAGATGAACACCCAGAGCAGGAAGGTAAAATAAATTAACGATTGATAATAAGACCTAAAAATAAGAAGAGGAAAATCAAGGGGCAAAAAGACATGAGAGAAAACTTTACAGGAAGCAGAAACGTAGAGACGGAGTTCACTGTGACTTCTGCAAGCGAACTTTGACAGGTGGACAAGAATATACCTAAATTATGATAGAAATAATTATATATCGATATATATGTATATATATAGGGTTAATTTCATTTACACCCCTGAACTTTGGTCAAAATTCATTTTGACCCCCAAACTCTGCATAATTGCATTAAGACCCTCTAATTAGGCAAACTTTCATCAGTTTGACCCCCTTATGAACTTTTAGTACATTTTCAAACCTGGCAGTGTGTGAAATGTCTAAAATGCCATTATCCCTATCCCTACTTATTACCCCCTTATCTGTACAATTTTGGCGTCATATATGTAATGTTTTATGTCATTTTGACCCCCTCATTCAAGAGTAGGTTGAGTTTGGCATCAAATTGTATAATTTAATAAATCATTTTGACCCCCTCACCATGTAACTTGTTTTAGGCGTCAATCTGACAACTTTAATAAATCATTTTGACCCTCTCACCATGTAACTTGTTTTATGCCCCAATCTGACAACTTTAGTAAATCATTTTCACTCCCTCACCATGTAACTTGTTGTAGGTGCCAATCTGACAACTTGATTTAATCATTTTGACCCCCTTTATTGTTAAAACGGCTATATTGCACAAACGGTCATATTTTTTATATTTGTGTTCATCATTTTGACCCCCTCAAACGGTCATATTTTGCTTTATAAATAGGGTTCAATTGCCTCTCATTTTAAATACAAGTTTCAATTCATTTACATCATTTTTTTCTCTCTTTCTCTCCATCTCTATTCATATCTCAAATAAATTATGAAAGTGAGAGTATAGGTTATATACGTTACAAAAATGTGAGGTGTCGTTGTGGAAATTTTGCAATAGTCAAAATTACTGAAAATGACAGAAATAACAACAAATGGAGGTTGTACTATGTTTATGAAGCTCAAAATTGCCCAATATAAGCATGGTGCAATCCTATTCATTCTGAAGATGATCAACCTGCACTATTTGAAGAAGTAGCATAATTGAAAGCTAAAAGTTAAGTGATATGCTCAAGATTGAAAGCTTTAGAAGTAGCTAATTATTCAGTGAAACATACTCTATTCATATGTATTATTTTCCAAGTAAATGAGTTCAAAATCATGGCAGTTCAATACACCAACATTCACATCATAACAGTTTTTCATAGATAACATAATTTGATAGTTCAAAATGATCACCAAATCTAAGTTGAGTCAACATCATAACATTTCAAAATAAGTTGACAACTTTACAACATTTTCTAAATGATCATTTTGAACTATCCAATTACAATTGTATCCAATTGCAATTCCAAAAGAACCAAAATATTGTCCAAAACAAAACCAAAATAACTTCAAAATACACAAACCAATATGTCCTTACACTTCGCCACCACTTCAAAATAATCCAAACTGCAACACTTTAAAACATCCATTCCATCACATTGTTACCCTCATTGCAATATTCCAGTTTGAGATGCACTTATTACAGCTTGTGACTAATGTTCAAATGTGTAAAAACAGTTAATGTTCAAGCATGACTAATGTTCAAGTAATGTTTTAGTAAAAAACACAATAAAATACATGTTGGGTTACAGAAGACACCCCTTAAGATGCACTTGCTCCAACTGTTTGAGAACTACTACCCTCTTAATTCATAACAAGTAATGCTTTAGCAAAATACCAAACTTACACAAGAAAAATAGCAAAACTTCCTAATTTACTTACCATATTTGCAGCTCTCTGCCTAACAATTGCAGCATTTTTCTCCTTCAATGTTTTAACTCTTTAGCAACTTCTTTTGTTGTGGCCTGGCTCTTGGCAAACTTGGCATGTGATGACCATTGATCTTTTCACTCCTGGGGTTGCCTCACCTTGTTCCATCCTCCTATTACATCTTGGTCTACCAGACAACCTTCTTAAAACTGGAAGATATAGGGCAAAACCAGGTTCTCTAAGCCACAGTTTCTCATCCAGTATTGGATGAATTATCCCACTATGGGCCAACATATAAGTTTCCTTGTTATACATTGGATCACAAAACAACTCCAAATCCTCTCTCTGCCATAAAAGAGCACCTACAACATGCTTGCAAGGTATCACAGAGACCTGTCAAGCTCTACATGAACATGTCCAATACCCAAGGTTGACAACACTCACACGTGCATCCATCTCATGCACTTCAAACTCCCCATTACCAACAACACACACTCTATAACCCCTTGACTTTGAAATAGCTTTATTCAACTTCTTCTTAATCTGAGGTGTCACCCTCCCACTTCAAGTTTGTGATTTTTGATGTCTTTTCTTTATTCTAACCATAAGTTTGTTTATCATCCACTCAAGCATAGTCAATAGTGGTTTAGCCCTATAGTGACCTACCCAATTATTGAAAGACTCGGCCAAATTATTGGTTATGTGATCACTCTTCGAAGACTCATTGTATCCATACCTACACCAAATGTCTAAGGGTTTTTCCATCAGCCAAGCATCTGCCTTAGGATTAAGCTCATGCATGGGTCCCATTGCAGCCTCAAAGTTTATTTGGTTATAGGCCCTACATGCCCTCCAAAAATACTTCCTCAACAACACCCCAGGGAATGTCTTCCTAAAACTGTTGTACAAATGCCTTGCACAAATTCTATGTGTGGCTTGTGGGAAAAACTCACCAATAGCAGCCTCTAAACCCTAGGACAGTTAAACAAAGAATTAAATAAATGAACAAAATGATTTAGTAAATGACAGTTAATACAAAAAATTAAATAAATGAACAAAATGATTTAATAAATGACAGTTAATACAAAGAATTAAATAAATGAACAAAATAATTTAGTAAATGACAGTTAATACAAAGAATTAAATAAATGAACAAAATGATTAAGTAAATCATAGTTAATACAAAGAATTAAATAAATGAACAAAATAATTTAGTAAATGACAATTAATACAAATAATTAAATAAATGAACAAAATGATTTAGTTACCTTTTGCATTCACTCATTAGTGTCCAGGGTCTATGTTGAGCATCATTTCCAAGCATATCCTTCAAATTCTTCAAGAAAAAAGATCATGTATTTTTGCCTTCATTCTCCACCACAACATAAGCCAATGACAACAACACATTATTGTCATCCAGTGCCACTGCAAAAAGCAACACTCCTCCAAAGGGCCCCTTAAGAAAACACTCATCCATGCCAATGAAGGGTCTACACCCTTTAATAAACCCTAACTTCATTGCATCAAATGCAATGAAAATCCTCTTAAAAAATGGTTTTTTGTTTAATTGTGGGTCAGCAAAATCAATTTTTATTAGAGTATGTGGATTGGATCTCCTAATCTCATTTCTGTAAGGATAAACCAAAGTGTATGACTTCTTATGGTTCCCATCAATGACCTCCAATGCATTCTTCCTAGCCCTATAACATCTTTGCATGTTTGACACAATCTCAAATTTATTGTGAAGTTGCTCCTTTAGAGACTCAATTATCATTCGTGGGTTTTGCTTTAATTTTTTTAAAACTTTTCTGCAATCCATGTTGACTTAATTTATGGATTCTTATCAATCCTAATACATGTTTGCTCTCCACAATATGACTTAATCATAAATGTAACTTTGTCTGGCAATGGAGATGCATGAACCCTCCATGGACAGCCTTTGACTTTGCAAACTCAAGTCACTCTGGTGGACTTATTCTTCCTTTTTTCAACCTCAAACCCTTCCTGGACACAATAATCTAATACAACCTTCCTAAATTTTCTAACATTTTCAAATACTTGATGTGCTTCCAACTTAATAGGTTGCTCTTTCACCATTTTTAATTTCTTACCCTTAATCATTTTTTCCCATAGATGACTCTTAGACCTACTCTTTTTTGGCAATCTCACACCAACCTCCTCCACACTAGAATCTGAATGCACCTCATCATTTGACTCATAATCAGACAACCCATCATCCTCCACATTCAACTCTTCATTAGGTGGAAATTCCTCATCTGAACTAGAACTATCTATCACATCATGGTCACCTTCTGCCCTACAGTCTTGCTCTTCATCTCTAAGCCCATGTACTTGATTTTATTCCTCTAAATCAACTAATTTCTCATGCTCATTACACTCTTCCTCATCATCTAAGTCAGGACCTATTTCCCCCTCATTTAACTCAACATCCTCATCCTCATTCAACTCAACATCCTCCCACATATTAGGTTCATTAACCCCCACATTAAGTTCATTAAACTCATCAATTACAGCTAAGGGTGTCACTTCAATTAGCTTAAGAAAATAATTGATCTCTTTTACACCTATATGTTGATAGAACATGTCCATAACTGCTTGTCAGTCTCCACTAGCATATTACCCCCATTACCAGGTAAAACACAATACACAGTAAATACAAACCCTATACCACATTCCTCACTAAGAAATGCCTTATTAATGTCTTGCAGAAAATCTAATATACTATACATGTCAGGATCAATCCTTCTAATACTAACCATAGTTGCCTCATAATGAACATGTATGTCATAAGTAAAGAAGGGGTCTGTCATGACTGTAATGTGAAAAAAATACACAAAAAACATAATACAAATTACATGCATGCATTCAGAAACCCTAAACCACTTTCAACATATCATGTATGCACTCATATCATAATGTTTCATTCAACCCAACACTTAACAAAATTCTCAGGTTATAAAATCTAACTCATGCAATCATTTCATGGGTAAAACAACATTAATGTGGTATTTGGTAGAAGGAGTTGGAGTGAAATATATGATTTTTGGATGAAATTTGTGGCTCATTCCATGTTTGGCAATCATGGTGTTGGTGGAATAGTGTTGCACAATTGGTACCAAATTCATCATTTTCACACCATCTCAATAGATGGTTTGGTTTGGTTTTTTCACACAAAAACTATTCTTAAACCCAAACCAATTCAATTTGGTGTACCATTGTTTAACCCAAATCAATTCATTTATAATATTATATATATATAAATTCAAAAAATAAAATATTTATGAAAAAATAAAATATTTCAAAAAAATCAAACGAAAAAATATATTTCATAAAAAATAAAATATTTATGGAAAACAAAAATATATTTATTATTTTTTAACAAATATACAAATTATATGTATTTTTACTGAAATCTTTTATTTTTTCAAAATCTTTTATTTTTTTGAAATATCTTATATAAAATATTTTATCTATAAATATTTCAAAAAAATTAAATATTTATGAAAAATTAAATATTTATATATTTTATTTTTTAAAACATATATATTTACAAAATTTTATTTTAAATAAATAAAATGTCAAACTATTCCAAGTTACCAAATATGATTGGTTTTAGAATTTCAACTCATACCAACTCTACCAAACATGGTTTGGTTTTTCAGTTTCACTTTTCTCACACCAAAACCATCTGCACCAAACATGATTTCAGTTCAGAATAAAATCACACCAAACCCAACCCAACCTAACTCCAACCAAACCAAAACCAAAAACCAACACCACACCGGTTGCCAAACAAGCACTAAATAGTAATCCTAAACACAATAACTATAATTTGATACTAATTAAACCAAAAAATAACATCAATTTCAAAAAAAACCAATTTTACAGCAACATAGTAACCCGAAAACCATAAATCATATGTTAATGTGCAAAAAGAATGAAATTAAAAAAAAAATAAACACAATAATCACCATTTATGGACTAATTATACCACAAATTCGAATCAATTTCAAAAAACCCTAAAATTTGATCTGTGTCGGAAAAACCCTAATTTTTTCGCTTGCATTCAACACTTTCTAACTGAGATCATGTTTGAAAGGAGAGAAATAATGTAAATGAAAGGTTATATGTGTTACCTCTTTGAGATTTCGAAGCCAAAACACTTGAACAATATTTCTCTTGCAACAGATCTACTATTCGTCTCAGATCTGACAATAATAGAGCTCTAAATCGCGATAAGAAAAGACGTTAAATTGGAGTGAACGAAAACAACTGGTTTCAGATGTAAACAAGAGAGGGATGTGAGCATACGAATAGTTTGAGATGTGTTTAGGGTTTGGGTGAGAGAATGAAACTTGGTTTCAGATGTAAACGAGAGAGAGATAGAGGTGGTTTCAGATGTGGTTAGGGTTTGAGAGAGAGAAAGAACGAAGCATGTCCATGGGGTTTGAGAGGTGAAAGAACGAAGCTTGGTTTCAAATGTAAACGAGAGAGAGATGAGGTGGTTTCAGATGTGGTTAGGGTTTGAGAGAGAGAGAACGAAACACGTCCATGGGGTTTGAGAGGTGAGAGAAGAAGAAGGGTAGGGTTAGGGTTTGATTTAAAAAATATCTCAATTGTGGATATATATAGTCTTAGGGTGTTTGGGAATGGGTTTTACCTAAACCCTCAATTGGAATAAGGATATCTTTATTTCTACAAATTGATAGGTTTATATTTAAAATACAGTTGTTTAGCAGAGGGCAAATTTGTATTTTTCCTACCTAATCAATGCCCAAAAGTGGTCAAGGGTCAAAATGATGAAAGTTTACCTAATTAGGGGGTATGACTGTAATTATACAGAGTTGGAGAATCAAAATACATTTTGACCAAAGTTCAGGGGGTGTAAATGAAATTAACATATACTGTTACTTAGTGAGTTTAATGGGCCTCCACTAATTCATAAGCTCTAAGGGCTAGACTTTTGTTCCTGTCCATTAGCTTTCAAGTTGGGATGGGTTGGTAGGTCCACATTTTTAAGTAAAAGGATTGCTGAGGTAGACCTTAGACATAATTACCCATCAGGACCAATTTGACAATTTTGACCCTCCCCAATGCTAACATCATTAACATGTGATTGTGTTCTAAAAATCATCCCTTAAATCTACTAAGATGTGTTTTTTTTTTTAAAATCTATGTCATTGAAAATATTTTGAAATTATTGAATAACGCATGACATATCAGGACACGAGCCGCTAAAATTTTAATTTACAATAATATAAGAGAGAGTTAACTTAACTGAGACTATGAGTATGATTGACACATATCTTGCGTTGTTTTTGATAGAATATTAATTTAATTATATTATAATTAATTTATTTATATGAGAATATATATAAAGTTTATAAACAGGTTTCCAACTCCGTTTGACTTGTATCTTATCATGTTTAATTTTAAAAATTATGATAACTGTTATTTTTTGTTTTTGTTCTTTTTATCAAATTTCATGTTCTTACAGAATCCTAATCACAAAATAAGCAAATAAAATTTATCGGTCTAGTTTTGATATGCTATTTTTATTTTTATTTTATAGAGAACGATCATTTTCTGCATAGAACTTTTGTTTTGGAGAAGGCTGGATATATATATATATATATATATATTGTAGGAGAGGATCCTTATTCGTTATGTAATATGGATTACAAATTGTTTTTGCCAAGAATATATAATTGTATTGCATTTTTTTCCTTTTTAATAGACAATTGGAATATTTAGCCCTCAAGACCCCACCCCCATTGGTAATACAGAAATGTAATAAAATAAGATTTAAAAACTGATTTGGCAACACCAAATCAGCAATTTTTCAATTTGGAAGGGAGGAAATTTAGTACAAAGTTTAATTAAGTTTGTTTCATCAAATCTCAAAAAATAAAACATTTGATTCCATGTTCCAAAACAGAAGATAAATCCCATCATACCAAACACACTGTCTGTTCAGTTGGTTCATCTCCAAAACCATATATACATAGTTCATCCCACAATCATGATTAATTAATGCAAAACCTCCAAACCAAAGTTGGATTGTGTTCCAAAATGAATGAGCCCCAACCTGTGTCCACAGTCTCATTAAAAGCCTCTAGCCTTATCCACACTCCTTGGTATCATCAAACCCTAAAATAACAACAATTCAGACAAGTTACTGCTAATTTACTTTGTCAGCCTCAACAGCCAGCCAAGTGGTGATGGGTGAGGCAACCACCACCAACCCCTCCCACTCCTGCCTCAAAGTACACACTCCAACAGATACAAAGAAAAGCACTTTATAAGCTTCCATTCCAAAACTACAAAGTTTTGAAACTGTCAATAACCTCAACAAAACCATGATACAGTAGTTGCAAACTTCATGCTTCATCTGACCAAAAACACCAACTGTCCCTGAAAAAAGTGGCTCCCACCAACTTCAAATCACATGCTAATCACCACCCTTGATTGAGTAAATCATCACAAAGATCCATATCAAGCTCCAAAGACAGCAAAGACTAGCATAGTTCATGCATGCAAATAAAACACATCACCCTCTCTGTGGCCAGTCTCTATAAAAGAAGGTTTAGTTTGGTGTGTTAGCTTACTATCCTCCTTTGTCCTCCCTACACATTTCATAGTCTTTTTCTCTACCTCCCCATGGGCCTACCAGTGAAGGCACCAAAAGATACCAAATATAGAATAAGAACCAAGAATTTGTCCTACAAATTATCACCAAAACATTGCAACTTCACTTGGATGTTTTGGAGTGAGGTGACTAACAATACAAATAAGTACATTTTGAAGAATGTCAATTGTGAAGCCAAACCAGGGGAGGTCACAGCCGTTGCTGGTTCAAGCGGGGCAGGAAAGACCACATTGCTGGAAATTCTTGCTGGGGTGATCGTGCCGTGTCGTGTTTCTGGTCAAGTACTTGTAAATGACCAGCCGATGGATGCGGCACATTTCCGGAGAATATCCGGATATGTGACACAAGATGAAGCTCTATTCCCCCTTTTAACTGTTGAAGAAACGCTCATGTATAGTGCGCGTCTCAGGCTGCAGGGGGGGCGTCACAAGGCCGCGACTAGAGTGAAAGAGCTGTTGAAGGAGCTTGGATTAGACCATGTTGCTGGTACCAAAATCGGGAGTGAATCAAGTAGAGGAATCTCGGGTGGCGAGAAGCGTCGGGTTTCGATTGGCGTTGATCTAGTTCATGACCCTGCTGTTCTTCTAATTGATGAGCCAACATCAGGATTGGACTCGGCATCAGCTCTTAATGTGGTTTTGTTGCTTCAGTCTATGGCTAAGAATCAAGGTAAGACAATTGTGTTAACCATCCATCAACCTGGCTTTCGAATTTTGGACCTTTTTGATAAAGTTGTGTTGTTATCCAATGGAATTGTTCTCCACCATGGATCCTTGAACCTCCTAGAGGAGCGGCTCAAGTTTGCAGGCCATTTCATCCCTCACCATGTCAATGTGCTCGAGTTTGCCATAGGAAGCCACCCTATAGATAAGGAAGAAAACGATATTAAAGAGAGCGAAACTAAACAAGAATATCACCACATGAAGAAAATCTCCGATTTGGGTAATATGGAAGAAAATCACCTCTTTTACCCCAACTCTCGACTTAATGAGATACTAATACTGAGCCAGAGATTTTCAAGTAACATATTTAGAACCAAACAGCTCTTTGCTGCTAGAATAACGCAGGCAGTGCTTGTGGGGGTTCTATTAGGGACGATATTTATGAACATGAATAATGATCCAAAGAGACTTAAGCTGCAAAGTAAAGTCGGGTTCTTTGCCTTCAGTCTCGCCTTCTTGCTGTCTCCCATAACAGAAGCTCTACCAATTTTCTTGCAGGAGAGAAGCATTTTAATGAAGGAGACCTCAAGAGGCGCTTATAGAGTCTCATCCTACGTTATCTCGAATACACTAGTTTTCCTACCTTTCCTTCTAATAGTGGCCCTTCTCTACACTATCCCAGTTTACTGGCTAGTTGGATTGAGGCGCAATACTGATGGATTTCTATACTTCTCTCTGGTGGTTTGGATAGTTGTTCTGGTTTCAAATTCTTTCGTGGCATGTTGTAGCGCTCTGGTGCCAGATTTTATAATGGGGAGCTCTTTGACTGCAGGGCTAATGGGGTCTTTCTTTCTATTTTCTGGGTATTTCATATCGAAACAGGACATACCTTGCTACTGGATTTTCATGCATTACTTGAGTCTGTTTAAGTACCCATTTGAGTGCTTTTTGATCAATGAATATGGAGGAGAAAAAGGGAAAGGGAAATGCTTGGAAAGTGTGGAAGGAGTTTGCCTTCTGTATGGTGATGGTCTCATGGAGCAGCAAGGCTTGAAGGAGTCACAGAAATGGAGCAATTTACTAGTGATGGTGGGCTTTATTTTTGGGTACAGATTTATTTGTTTCATGATTCTGTGGTACAGATCATATAGAACCAGAAGTTAAAAGGAGGAAGAGTTTCAGAATGTCAATGCTCTGTTCTGCTTATCTGATTGAAAAGGAAATTCTAGTCCCAATTTTGCTAAAGAAGAAGAATATACCAACTTGCCCTGGATAAAACCAAGTTATATTGTCTTGGACATGACCATACTCTTAGATAATTCAGTAAATTACTCAGCTAGTTTTTCTTAAGAATCATCTATTAGTATTGGAATCACTGTATCATTTCTTGTACCTTGATTTTCCAAATTTTCTTACTCCTTTGATAATTTCAGTGAATATGCCAACTTCTTTGTGTTCTAGTAGGAAATTTTCACCTCAGTTTCTTTAATATTCAGTTTTTGTAATATTTTCCTCTATACCTTGCCAGTGTTTTACAGTCAGATATCTACAATTTGTCAAATTCATAACAATTCTTGCATTGAGTAACAGAAACTTGTCTTTGCACATGACCAAGCAGTGTCCTTAATATTTGTGAACAACTATGATTGGTGTACTAGAGGACAACACTGAAACAGAATTCTTCATATCAAAAAAGGCCTTCCTGATTGTTGCTACATAACATATGAATGCAATCATATCCACTTGCTCTTATCATCTCATAAATATGATTGGTGTTCTAAAAGACTTCAGATTTTTCACAAAAATCAAATTTATTTAGGTCCAGAGAACATGTTCCACTAAACAACAATCTCTCCGCAGACAACAGGAAAACACTTTCGAACTAATCAGATCTTTGGTAGAAACCCGAATTTCACAAGTTCCTATTTCAGTTTATCTCTTCTTCCATCAAAACGGGAGGATACAAAGACAACAATAAGAGAACACATCACGATGATCAAGCCATGAGCATCACAGAAGAACTTCCAGTTATATTCAGTATTCAGATTTGTAAAATGCACTAAAGAAATCAAAAGAAGCGCAACCCAAGCTCTAATAGAGTGTCATCACCATCACCCAAGCTCTTTCTCCACTCTTTTCTTATCACTTCATTCCAAGTCAGTTTTGGTTGCCCTCATTGTCCCTTGATTTTTATACAAGGCAATCTTCCTCTCCTCATGGAAGCATCTATAGGTCAGCATTGAATATGCACAATACCACCTAAGTCTACTCTCTCTTATTTTTTCGCTTCTAGACCCCAAACCTAATGGTTCCTAATACTTTGATTACTAATCTTGTCTTTCCTAACCTCAGGGGAAAAACAAATATATAATTATATAAAATCTTATCTTTCCTAGTTACTCCTATCATCCATCTTAACATGAAGACCAGAGAAGGACATGTTCACTTGTGGAATTAACAGATGATTAAGTGGAAAATGCAATATTAACTGGCTGCCAAAAGAACTCAAACATCAACTATCTATAGCTTATATGCATTAAGTACAACATATTCAGCCCTCTGAATTTTAGGCACATGACATTTGCATACAACCCTCTTGAGTTTGAAAAGAAGAAGACATATATGCTACAAACTTCTGGATCAACAATATGTATGCCAAAGCATATTAACAAAGAGAAGTGACAAAAATAATGCAACTTATCTTTTGAAATCACCTTTCTCACCAGAAATCACCTAAAGAAGATGAGCCTGAAGAATTGTATAAAGACGCCCTTCGCCTCTTGTTTGAAAATGAATTTCTTGAGGAGAACTCTTGTGAAGCATAAAATTTATCAAGTACAGACCTCATGGCCTGGCGAACAGAATTGGCAAGAAGCTGGCATTTTTCAGTATCTTTAATATTCTCTTCTTTGCAGCAATTAATCACAAAAACATTAATCATCCTGCTTCCCAAGGTTGAAATCTCTGCCTTTACCGTTTTCAGCTGCAGGGCATCAAGAGCTGTCTTTAAATCAGACAGAATTTCATGTCTATAATCACAACATAGAGATGCCCTAATAGAGAAAGAGCTTCCATCTGATCCATCCTCCTGTTGTTCAACTCTTACTTCATCAATGTCCATTGGTATGAGAACACCTTTAGTAGCTTCCGCAGCACTTCTTCTCAGTTCTTTCAAGCGGTTGATAACTTCAGCAAGTAATGATGCTTTGTCCATCTGGGAATATAAATTTGTAATTCAATTTCAGCAACTGTTTCAACATATTCTCAGAAGCAGTAAAGTTCTAATATTAGCTTCTGCCCTACAACCATTCCATAGGCAGACTTTCATTATCAAGGGAAAAAATTAAGGCATTCTCATAAATCGATTGATAACACGAACTTAGGGTGGGGGTGTTATACAGGTGTCTGACTTTGACTTAACAATGGGCTCGCAGAGGATACTACTTGGCTGGTACGTTGTTACCTTTATTGTGTAATAATACATTTTGCGGAGTTTTCATGTTTACCAAAAAGATGTTTTTTTCTTTTCCTTTTCTCGCAGTAATCTACATTGATACCTCTACATGAATATGAATACTGATGCGAGAGGGGTGCCCACCTTTGTGATGGGACTAATCCTGTCCCAGTATGCTGCAAACCCCAAGCAGCATGCTGAAATCATTCAGGAAAGTCCTCTGAGTTAGTTATTGATGTATAGGCATGTTTCAAGAAAATTGCATCTTTTAGTTTTACTCTTTAAGGGCAAAGTGAAAACATTATGCAATCAGCTTCTGACCTACAAATCCACGAGTTAGACTGTCCATCCTGTTAAGTTTCTTAATTCAGATGCTACTTCCCATTTAGGATGCCATTCTAGGAATTGTAATTTCTATTGCTTCCAAAGTACATGACAAAAAGGATGTGTTTGAAATATTTTCTCTGAACTATAAACCCCATCCTCAATCACTACACCTTCAGTTTCACCAATCTTCTTCTCTTCATGACGACACCCCTATGGGACGAGTCGCTTCTCCCCTTCTATACTCTCTCTGGCGAAGAAAGCTCTTCGAGCTTATGGATGACCTTAGGCTTACTCTCAACCTCTTCGATTAGTAGGAGTAATTTTGGGCAGAACCAAACTTATCAGCCAAAAAACAAAAAAAACAAAAACAAAAAAAAAAAACTGCAATTTTGACAATTTAATCTTTGTTCTACTGGACTATTTAATGTTCCATAAGTAATACTCACCACACCTTTTCTATATTTGTCGATTGCAAGAGAAAGTTTAGAGAATATGAACTGGAAAGTTTACTATATTTCTGTAAGTTCTGGAAATTTTAGTACTATATTTCTTTGGCTCATAGGTATTTACAACATAACAATTCTACTTATATGGAAAAATTCAAATCAACTTTAGTTAAGAGTATAAAAATTTAAACAGTAAATACAGCAAGCAACAAAAACAGCAAAAATCACCTTATTAGTGCCGGGAACCAGGCTCCGGAGTGTGGAGAGATGACCGTTAATCCGCTCTCTGCGCCGCCTCTCGGCCTCGCTGTGGTTCCTCAAGGCCACCAATGCCTTATCAGCCTTTGGCCCCTTCTGTCCTGGCATCATCAAAGCCCTCACAAGCTCTCCTCTCTCACTATCCAACACCAATGAAGAGGAGGACATTGACCCATTTCTCATTATCTCCTCAAACTCACAATTCCCCAAAAACCCATCAAAAGAATTTTGAAATTCCATGATTTCAAGGGACTATGGAGCAATATAGAGAGCATATATAATACAAATACAAACAATCACTACACTTTCATGAGACTACCTGGTGACAAGTTGGAGACCAGGAGGGCGATTGGTTGGGGATGACCAAAAAGACAAAGTTGGACAACACAGTTTGAAGACTCTTGAACTGGGTCTCCTTCTTCTTGTGGTTCTTTTGGTACTTTCCATTGGGTTCCAAAGTGGTGTTAAACAGAGAACACCCACATTTTGTTCTTCAATGCTTCAAACATTTTTGGGTTTTATAGGAAACCCAAGAACTAGGAGATTTAAAAGCTGGGAATGGAAAAACATGAGGTGCATAGGGGAAAAAGAGAGTGAGGGAAGTACAGAGACACACACAGAGTGGTCTTTTTTAAGAAAGGACTTTTAAAGAGCACAAACACTACTTAAACCCTAAAAAAGGATTAATGTCACTGTATGAGCAAGTCCAATTATATATACCCAACTAGACCAATAATTAATTCCGACTTATATGACCCAAATTTTTACATTTTAGTGCTGTTCGTCTTTAAAATATATAATGCTTAGGGGAATTTGAGTATTATTCAAAAATGAAATGAAATGAAATTTCAAGGGAGGAACACTTCAATACTTCAAAATAAGTAATAAAATTTTCGTAGATATTATTTTTCACTAAATAGGCTCTTCTCTAATCTAAAGATTCTAAACTCTACTATCAAGAAAATGATTGTTATTTTATTTATTTTTTCTGTTTTCTTCCCAAACAACATCACCATAACTTAGTAGTAATTGTTCCATCTCCCAATTGTTAGATGATAATTTAAAGGCCTATTATCAGAATATTTTCATATGGCTTTTAAATTGTTCAAAAAAATTAATGTGGTTTCAAAAATTTTCCTATGATTTATGATTTTTAATTTAATCAAATATTCCCTGTCTTCTATAAGATTACAAAAATATCTTCCAAAATTATAACCGGCCGAGATTTTTTGTAATCTTATAGAGGGCGGGGTATTTGATTAAATCGAAAATCATAGGGGTTTGTTTGAAACCACATGATTTTTTTTGTACAATTTGAAAATCATAGGAGGGTTTTCTGATAATAGCCCTAATTTAAATTGAATAATATTAAAGAGCATAAAACTCCCCATGCTTTTTACGGGTTGCAAAATACCCCTTGCTTTTTTTTTGCCCCATTTCACTATCCTCGTCTTTCTAAAACAAACAAACTATCCCATTTACACCATTATATGCCTAAATTACCTCCAATGTTTCATTATATCATTATCATTTGTATTAAAATTTAAACAAAATATATAAAATTCAAATATATATATTAAATTTCGATTTTTTTTATAAAATTCAAAAATAATATATAAATTTCGAAAAAACATATAAAATTCGAAACAAGTATATAAAATTCTAAAAATATATAAAATTTGAAAATATATATATTAAAATTTGAAAATATATATTAAAATTTGAAAAAAATTATAAAATTCGAAAATAAATATAAAATTCAAAACAAATATAAAATTCGTAAAAATATATATATTAAATTTCAAAATTTTTTATAAATTTTGAAAAAATATATATTAAATTTTGAATTTTTTTATAAAATTCAAAAATAAATATAATTTTTTTTTAAAAAAAAGCATATAAAATTTGAAATAAAAATGATATATCTAAAAATATAAGAAACTGTATAGCTGCATGTTATACATAAAAAATGATATAGGTTGACATGTTGATTATACTTTGAAGAGACGAAAAATGTGAAGAACAAACCCATAAAAATCATGTTTTAATATTCAATTTCTCTCTTATCTAGTGACTTATGATTTACCGTTCCCCCAATGGTACTGAGTGGATCTACATATCCAATAAAACAATTCATTTTGATTGTCCTATTGGGATCACAAAGCACCCTCAATGACATATAAAATTCAAAAAATATATATTAAATTTTGAAAAAACTATAAAATTCGAAAACAAATTCGATTTTTTTTTTATAAAATTCGAAATATATATATATATTTAAAAATATATATAAAATTCAGAAAAAATATAAATTCGAAAAATTTGTTCCCCAAATTTTATATTTTTTCCCCAAAATTTATATTTTTTTTCGAATTATATATATATTTACGAATTTTATATATTTTTTTCGAATTTTATATTTATTTTCGAATTTTATAATTTTTTCAAAATTTAATATATAGTTTTTTTAATTTTATATATTTTTATTATTTTATATATTTTTTTACGAATTATATATATATTTTTTGAATTTTATATGTTTTTTTCAAAATTTATATATTATTTTTGAATTTTATAAAAAAAATTCAAAATTTAATATATATATTTTTGAATTTTATATATTTTATTTAAATTTTAATACAAATATAATGATAAAATAAAATTTTGGGGGTAATTTAGGCATATAGTGGCATAAAAGGGATAATTTGCTTGTTTTAGAAAGATGAGGGTAATGAAATGAAAAAAATAGGGTAATTTGCAGCCACACACTCTGAACTTTGGGTTTATTGCAGCCAGATGCAAGATTTTGCTTTTTCGGTCCCATAACCCCCTGAACTTTCAATTTCGTTGCAATGACACCCCCTGGGCTGGTGAAATGACTATAATGCCCCTTTAATTGTTTCACTTATTATATTAGGGTAATATATAAAATGTGAAATTACACATATGCCTAAACACTTCACCTCTCTAAAATTACTAATTACACTTCCACCCCTTATTACAATATATATATATATATATATATTACGAAAATTACAATTTAATTTTTTTGTTTATAATATAATTTGTATATATAATTACGAATATATATATAATTTGTAAAAAATATATAAATTTGAAAAAACATATAAAATTCAAAAATATATATAAAATTTGAAACAATATATAAAATTTAAAATATATATATATATAATTCGTAAACAATATATAAAATTTGAAAAACATATAAAATTCTAAAAAATATATAAAATTCAAATATATATATATATATATATATATATATATATATAAAGTGTGACTGAAGTTTAAGTAGACAAGTCTCGGAGTCATTAACCAAGATAACGGATCCTCTCCAGCTCTCTGCAGAGCTATTTCAATGGGCATGATGGTGACACATGCCCCACGATGATGACCGAAATCGGAATCGAACCGATACATTCTTAAAATATTTTAATCAAAATAAAATATATTAATATTTGGATCAAAATTAACGATTCGGTTCCGATTCTCATTTTTAAAAAACCGAAAGTATCGGTTCGATTCCGGTTCGGTTGGAATCAAAAGCGAACCGTATCGTGAATATATTAATATTTAAATCAAAATTAACGATTCGGTTCCGGTTCTCATTTTTAAAGAACTGAAAGTATCAGAACCAAACCGTTAATTTTTATCCAAATAAAAATTTACCTTTGGTTCTTTAAAAATGAGAACCGGAACCGAACCGTTAATTTTGATCCAAATATTAATATATTTAATTTTGATTAAAATATTTTAATAAAGTATCGATTCAATTCCGATTTCGATCACCATCGTGGGGTATGTGTCGCCATCGTGGCTATTGAAATAACTCTGCAAAGAGCTGGAGAAGATCTGTTACCTTGACTAATGACTCTGAGGCTTGTCCACTTAAACTTCAGTCACACTTTATATATATATTTGAATTTTATATATTTTTTAGAATTTTATATGTTTTTCGAATTTTATATATTGTTTACAAATTTTATATATTTGTTTCAAATTTTATATATTTTTTAGAATTTTATATGTTTTTTGAATTTTATATATTGTTTATGAATTTTATATATTTGTTTCGAATTTTATATATATATTTTTTGAATTTTATATATTGTTTCAAATTATATATATATTTTTGAATTTTATATGTTTTTCAAATTTTATATATTTTTTACAAATTATATATATATTTTCGTAATTATATATACAAATAATATTATAAAGAAAAAAAATTAAATTGTAATTTATGTAATATATATATATATATTGTAATAAGGGGTGGAAGTGTAATTAGTAATTTTAGAGGGGTGAAGTGTTTGGGCATATGGATAATTTCACACTTTATATATTACCCTAATATAATAAGTGAAACAATTAAATGGGCATTATAGTCATTTCACCAGCCAGCCACTGACTGCCATTGACCCAAAGTTCAGAGGGTCTGGCTGCAAATTACCCAAAAATATATATATATAGAAGATATTTTGCAAAACTCTTAAAAAACATGCGGGATTTTATGCTCTTTTACCTAATATTAATTTTAAAAAGTCAAATGTGACTTTTTTACGGGCGCAATTATTTATCTAAACAAAGTACACAGTTATTATTTTCTAAAATAACATTATATCTCTATTTGGATTTAAAATAGTGATTTCAGATCAGTCTGCTCAAGCCTCAAACCGTTATTTAATCGCATTATTATCAATTAGATTAGAAGAATAATGGGCCACACTTTAAACAAAGAGGGGAAATGGTGATCTACTCACTAAATATGTAATTTTAGTTGTTGGTATAGCTTTGCTCATGTAAAAATGACATGACATTTGAAAAATAATATCTGCAGAAACCTTCAGGAGAGTCTTTTGCAGCCTCATACCTATCAAGTTCACTGTTTAATTTGCGTACGGGTACTCAATATGTGACTAAGGTCATGTTAACTTCTGTGTCCGGCTTTTCCTAAAAAAAAAAAAAAAAGAGTAAAAGTTATTTAGAGATGTTGGTATTCCCAATTTCATTTAAATATTCTTTCAAAACTCGGAAACTATTTTAATTTTTTTTGTGAAATACCGTTCAAAACAACTTTTCATTTCCGGAAACCAAGAATAATATTTGAAAAACCAATCCAAACATGACCTAACACTCTTCGTATATATCTTAATCAGACAACGCACTTACGAAATAAAACAGAGCCTCATTTGAACAGAGTATTTTTAGAAGTTAAATCAAATTTATCCACGGCATATATTGTTTCCCAACAAAGTAAAAAGAAAACCACAACTATATGTCTATGTGATCTCAGTGGAGATTTACCATATCTTTTGAACACTACTTTTGCCTCCCATGACGACTGGTGTCAATTATTCTAAATCCCAGTGGTGGAGGTAGCATTTTTTTAAAAATATTGTGTTTTCTAATTTCTATTTTATTTTAAACTTTAAAAAATGCAATGTGAGTAGTCAAGTTAGGCCATCAAACAAAGGTAGTTGGGGCCCGTAGGGGTTAAAGGACCAGCTCATCACTTTGGAAGAGAGCCAATGAGGCCCTCACCAACTTCTTTTTGACAATGACATTATTTTGAGACTTTACTTATAAGTCCCGCAATACTTATCAAATTAAATTTTTTTAATATTTTATAAATTAAAGTTGAGTAGTGAGTAATTTTTAATTTTGTTCTTAATGATATAATATTATGGTGGATGATATTTGTTTGAATTTAGTGAATGTTTTTTTTGAATTTAGTGAAAAAAATATAAGATTAAATTATATTGAAATTCGAAACTGAATAAATAAATTTACAATAATGGAGAATTAATGGAGATAGTAGTACAAAATTAAAGCTTTATATGAACATTCAACACCCATTTGATTTACTTAGTGGTTGACTAACTTTTTTTCTAGTAATTTGGAGCTTTCTCTTTGTCATCATCTTCCTTTGAGTTGATCCTCATCTTTCTGCAGCCCCAATATGATGAGCCTATGGCTTTGTATTGGATTATTATATATATATATAATTGGTTTCAACTTTCAACTAATTAAAGATAGAGAAATAGAGCTGATACAGCACCTGTCCCTATCCATTAGTATAGCATATTATAGAATCCAATGCTTCTATGTCATGAATCTTTATTGACTTATGTTTTGGAGATTTAGCCACCTTCTCTGAGGAGAGTTTATCCTCCTAACAAGAAAAGCCAATGGAACTTTATTGCATATACATGGTTAAAAAAGTATCAGGGTACCATGTGTCATTTATCCCCCATTATAAAAAGAGTACAACACACATGATCACCTTCTCTAGCACACCTCCTGCAAAAATATCACATGACATATAAGATCACCTTATATAATACACATTCTGTGGTGATTAACCAAGAATATCATGTGATATATTTTTGTAACCAGTATTTGTTCCGTGAATCATATTATGGTCTTCCTCTTTTTTCTTTTTTTCATAATCTCTTTAGGTTAGTAAGCACTTATACTTTGAACAACCACCATAAAAGAGACTACTCAGATGGACTAAATAATCCCCCATGTAGTATGGTTTGTGGTAACGGTCTGTGTGTATCGCCCGATTCGTAATATTTTTAAAAAGTGTAGATACCAATATTTAATATCGATATTTATTTTTAAGATCGATATTATCCGAATTCGTTACACCGATATCACGACCGTTACTGATACGTTACTGCTAACTATGCCATGTAGTTGGTGACAACAATCTTTTAGATTGAATGATATGACAACCCTCATAAGGTTTATACTTCTCAATGGACTTGCCATATATATCACAAGAGAAGCCTAGGGGACTCATTTATCTAGATTTTGGACATCTTAATTCATTAGCCCTTTTTTTGGTAGTGCTTAGTTCAATGGGTCCACTTTTTAATAAAATGCTCAAAACCCAAGATGGACTTTTTTCTTTTTTCTTTTCTAAAGTATTAAATCCAATGGTACTGCTACTTTAACCTGTTTCAATTGATCATTTGATGTGTTCATTATTTCCTGCAACTGAGATGAACTCTGTATGATGTGGTGTGATTATATATAATTACAGTTAAAGTTTGTTCCCTTTTCTAACAACTGAGATAGCTATCAAACTTGACTAACATTATATATGCTTCACATCATGTATGTCAACATACATGCATACATGAACCAAGTCATCCAACAAACCAAACATTAACAGATCCATAAAATATTCATGATATGCATGGGACAACAAAAATTGAAGAATATGGCAACAAAACAGAGTAATAGGACAGCATAGGATGCTAATTAGAAGAATATATTTCTTGACTCAAAACAGGTAGATCACATTTTATTAGAGGAAGGTCAACCAAGTGAGGACTATTTTGAGTGACAGCAGCCTCAACAAAACAGATTTTTTTTAAATGAAGGTCAATAAGATGTGGCTTAATAATGGAAGGAGTTGTTGCTGTGATTCATCATATATACCAGATCATATATGTATACATATATATATACATATTCTGCAGAATGGCATGCAGAGTTTAAATGGACAAGCCACCAACTGTTGGACTCATTTGCACCACACCATCATCAATTCATCATCCCTTACACAAGCTCCTAAAATGAAAAAAATTCAACTTGTAAATGGTGAAGAGAAGTATCAAAATTGACTCACTGTTATTTTTGTTCTCACTTATAATTACAAAATTTTGGGATAAGTAATAGAGATACGATGGGTCAACAATATAGGTTTATGAAACATATCTTATATATGGCGGTTGATAGGTTATGGCATTGGGATTTAATAATTGAGGTGGAACTGTCATTACAACAACATGGAACCTACCCGATATATTTGCTAAGGATGAGTCAACCTTGAGCTGACCAAATTCAAAATAACCCAAATACATTGCTCAAAATTAATTCCGCCAATCCAAAATGATTAATATTTGATTGAAGTATTTTCAAAGAAGATAAATGGATTTGCATATTGGTTTTAGTTCTGTATGAAATGCAAATTGAATTTTCAAACAAATTGCCTTCACATACAAAAGTTTGTACAAATACTGTCAAGTAAAGAATGATCTTTTCCGTCCTTTTATGCATTGATTATTTTTCAACTAGGATTTTATTTTTCGGTGTTGATATGCATATGTAGGTTAGGGCCGGCAAAATTAGACACGATACGGTAACATGACATGAACATGAGATTATTTAAAAGGGTTAAAGTTGAACATAAAAAGGTTGAGGCCTAAAAAGGGTCAACCCGAACACGACACGGATAACCCGAACACGACACGTTTGACATGATTATATTTATATTTATTTTTATTTTTATATTTTTCTCTTCTCTAATTGATCATGGATTGAAATATATCAATAAAATAGTACTGGATCATGTCAAAATCAATTTAATTTTGTTGATCATAGGTTAAATAGTTTATTTCGTGTTGGATTATGTCAAATTTAATTTAAAATATTATAATAAATAAGCTAAATGAATTACATGAGTCGACACAGACACGACATGGGTTGGGTTATGGTTGAAGATATTTGAAATGTATATTAACCAGATATTTTTGACACGACACGATTTCGACCTAACATGGTTTCGACCTGACACGAACACGATCCGTAACTTGAAATTGCCAGCCCTAATGTAGGTATAGAGGAGAAAAAGGATAATATATATATATATATATATATATATAATTTTCACGTATGAGCCAAAAACCATATGATGCTTACATATGAGTAAAAAATTATGACTATAGAATTAATGGAAAATAGGTAATTGTTAAAAATAATAACTAAAGAAAACTATCACATAAATTATTTGCTTCAAAAAATAATCGGCAGAAGGATCAGGCTAATTTTCTTATTTTTCATAAAATGCGGGTGTGCTAGAATCGGTGACCGAGTTCAACCGGTTCAAAAGGAACGAGTTTTTGACTCTTTTGAATATGAGGAATAAAATTAGGCGATTTACGAGAGAAAGAACTCAACTCTCGTAAAGGGTTCTGATTACCTCAACAAAGAGGACTTTGGGTAACTGAAAGAAAAATAACAAAAGGGATAGAAAAGAATTGAAAGTGCGAAACAAGAAATTTAAAGATACTGAGAATTGAACGGACGCAAGAAATTAAATGGACTAAAATTTAAAGGAATTGAAATAAACAGTGCTGATAAAATAAATTGCATAAAGGTAAAAGGGCTGTTAAATGCAAAAAAATTACATTATTTTTGTGTTTGGTCGGGCACATCTAAAATAGAGATATACGTACATTATTTAGAGGTTAAAATTGTAAAAATAACCTAGAGATAAATAACTAAAAATAAAAGATAAAACAACCTAAATTTTAAACCTATCTAAACACTAGCATCAACTCAACTACAACTTATTTTCCAACAGTGTCAAATACTTCACAAACTTTGTAATTTTGATCGGCAAGAATTTCCTTCAATCAGATGAACTTCAAAGTTGAGCCGAAACTCTTTTACAAAAAATCATCTTCTGGCCCAAAGCTTCGTACCAATTTTTGGCCCATTTCACGCAACGTGACCACCTTTGCCTTGCCACGGGCTCATTTAGGGTGTCAAAAGAAATAATTTGTTCTACACATGTACTCTCTTTTTATAGATCACCAATGAGTGATTTGACCAAAAAAAAAATTACAATAGAATAAAATTCACAAATATATCCAAGATTCATTTTTGCCTGTTAAGCCCACTTTCAACCCACTTTTGTCCGGAGCAAACACCCGGGTTGGGCTCTTTGATATGGTGATTAGGCGTCCTGCTCCAAAATGAGAATATAGGCCTTATATATTAAGGATGGCTCACTTGTTTAGCATCCTACTTAATTGGGCTTGAGGCCTATAACGTTAGATATTATGGATGGCCCACTTGTTAGCATCCTAATTATATTATGTATATCAAGGCCCATAACGTTAGATATTATGTATATCCCTACAGCTATAAGAACGCGTCGCAACACAATCTCAATCTCAATCTCTGTCTATCTGAAACATTTGTGTTGCGGCGGAGTCAAAGAGTGACGAAAATGGCGGCGGCTACCTCCTTCTCTCCCTCCGTGGCGGCTACACCATCCTCCTCCTCCAAAACCCTAAATCCATCCTCCTCTTCCAAAACCCTAGCTGTCAATCTAGGGTTTCTTTCTTCCACTTCTTCCAAAACAGCTCTAAAGCCTCTCAAAGCTCGGGTCTTTTCTATCAACAATGGTGGTTCTGGCTCGGGCTCAGCCCTTGGGGCTAGGATGGTGTCTATGCCTGCGATCAAGTCTCCAATGTCGCTTGATTTCGACACCTCTGTGTTCAACAAAGAGAAGGTGACTCTAGCGGGCCATGACGAGGTATATACCCTATTTTCTCTCTCTAAAAATATTAATTTATATATATGTATATATATTTATGGTATGTGATGATTTTTTTTGGGTATTGTAGTATATTGTGAAAGGAGGGAGAGATTTGTTCCATTTGCTGCCTGAGTCATTCAAGGGTATCAAGCAAATTGGTGTTATTGGTTGGGGATCTCAGGTATATTCATTCATTCGCTCATTTTCTTCATTCCTTCACATTTTATTATTGTTTTTATCGAGTTTTTATGTTTATTTTGTGTAATAACTGTTAATTGCCTTAGGAAAATCGTTTTTATTGATGACATTCATTTGAAAATGTTGTTTATATATCAAGCTATGCCATTTTGAAGGGTAGTTAAAAAAGGATCATGTATGAGAAAACACAGTAAGGTTCATATTTTTGTTAAATGGTTCCGTTATTATTTGAAACTTCATGACTTTTTCCACTACTTTGCTTGCGCCTTGTGCCTAGGCTCTAGAGGACCTATATCGCCTTGGGCATTTGATAAGGCTGGTCATCACTATACCATCACAATGATATGTAACATCATTTGGTATCCCAATTCCATTTCTTTTTAACTGATTTGAGCTTTCCTCTTTTAGTTGTTTCTTTATATTTATGAATTGGATGCATGTATTCATGTGACCCTTTAGTTTGATCTCTTTCTTTTTAGGTGTACTTTTATGTCAATGTGTTCTGGTGGTTGTTGGCCTTATTATGGTTATTATCTTTGTAGATACATGTATTACTAGAATTGATTTGGTTTTTCAATGGTCTAGTTTTGATGTTTTTAAAGTGCGGAAACTTGGAAGTACCCTTGTTCTGATCCAAATGGCAGTTTTGCTATTTGGATAAATGGTGGTGGATTCTAGAAATATGTGTTTGTGTTGATTTGGAACGAAGAAACGGATAGAGAAGTTCTCTATTGAAATTAATCTGATGGGAATCTTTTTCCTCTGTTTGCTGCCTAAAATTTTGTAGTTGAATTTCTTGTTGGATCTTGATTCTTATCTTCTCATGTATGGGAAAATTATTTCCTTGATCAAGGAATTTTTGTTTAATGATCTGTACTAGTAAATGATATCATTTCCTTGCATATATATAGGGCCCCGCTCAAGCTCAGAATCTAAGGGATTCTCTTGCAGAAGCAAAATCCAATATTGTGGTCAAGGTGAAAATTGATTTCCTACACTTTTCTAGTGATTTTATTAGCAACTTTCTTCAGTTTTACAATTGATATTATTTATCATTCAACTTATTTCTCATTGATGAATGCATCTGCATGTCATGTTTGCGTCATTATACAGATAGGTCTTCGCAAGGGTTCTCGTTCATTTGCAGAAGCTCGTACTGCTGGTTTCACAGAAGAGAGTGGAACACTAGGCGATATATGGGAAACTATATCGGGGAGCGATCTCGTGCTGCTCTTGATTTCAGATGCTGCACAGGTTGGTTCTTCGGGAGGATATGTGTTCAATTATTGCTAGTATGTTATCCCATGCTTTTGATTTGTAGCTGTCAGGATTTATGTAAAAAATTGCTTCACAAATATATTTGATTTTCTATATTTTTATGCTTCTACTATGCTGCCCGTAAATTGTGCCCTCTAGTAACCTAAGAATTTCTACCAATTTCTCTTATTTTTGAGCTAGATATAGAAAAACTTGTAGTAGGCTGCAAGGTTTTATTTCTCATTTTGGCTATCTTGTGTCATAGAATAAAGTATATGAGGTTGGAATGAGTCTCCCATTTAGTGCCCATGTTCCTTTCCCTTCTTTTTCTGATGCCACCCGGACTGGAGTTTTTAGCTTGTAGCAATCAGGATTTAAGTAACAAATTCCTTAGGATGTATATGTAATTTCTAACTTTATCTGCTGCTGCTATTGCCGGTATATTATGTCCTCTTGTGAAATTTGACTTTCTACCAGTTACTGTTGTTTCTTTGCTGGGTATAGGAAAACTTGGAGTATGAGGGAAGTTTTAGTCCTTAGTTTGTCTCTCTTCTGTCACAGAATGAGAATATTATGTTTTAATGAGCCTCCCTTTTAATACTGATGTCCTTTTTTCTTTTACTCAGTTTCTTATAGATATGTCATGTTCTGTGTTGGATTTAAAGGTAGGAAGAAAAGTAAATGTTATAGTATAACACTAAGTGACTGACAAGTAAAAGCATTCACAAATCCATCACCAATGGATCCCTGCCGGAGCTTGAGGGGCATAACAGTTACCTCTCATAACAACAATCAAATAGTGAGATTTTGCTTAAATATCTCTACTACTTGAAGTAATGTCAAATATAATGGTGTATTGATGTTCATTTCACTGATGCCTTGGGGTTTTGTTGCCATGTTCTTTATTGTATTTCAATCTTAGTTTGTGCATCTTGTTTTGAAGTTCTTCATGTGTCGCAGGCTGATAATTATGAGAAAGTATTTTCCCACATGAAGCCAAATAGTATACTTGGGCTTTCCCATGGATTTCTTCTTGGCCATTTACAGTCAATGGCCCTTGACTTTCCCAAGAACATTAGCGTGATAGCTGTGTGTCCCAAGGGAATGGGTCCATCTGTGAGAAGACTCTACATTCAAGGCAAGGAAATTAATGGTGCAGGAATTAATGCCAGTTTTGCGGTCCACCAGGTCTCTCTCTCTCTCTCTCTGGGTGGGGATATGTTGGCCATGGACATTGTTTTCTCTCTGGCTAATTGTGTTTGGTAAGACCTCTTAGCATAGATTCCTTTGTTGAAACAGGATGTTGACGGCAGAGCCACAGATGTTGCCCTTGGATGGTCAGTTGCCCTTGGTTCTCCTTTTACATTTGCCACTACCTTGGAGCAGGAGTACAAGAGTGACATATTTGGGGAACGAGGTAAGCCATTCTATCATCCATTTTTTTTGTGTTTTCACTACCTATGGATGTCTGATATTAACTCGTGGTTAATAGGCATTTTACTTGGAGCTGTGCACGGTATTGTTGAGTCCTTGTTTAGAAGATATACTGAAAATGGAATGAAAGAGGATCTGGCTTACAAGAATACTGTTGAGTGCATAACAGGGATAATTTCTAGAACCATTTCTACTAAGGTAAAGTTCTTTGATCATTCCATGGGATGTGGGTTTTGTTGTGATTAATTTTGTGGGTTTCGTTCTTTTTCCCTCCATATGTGTGTTGTATGCATGGAAGCTTCTCATGTCTTTTGATGGGAAATTACTTTCCTGTTTTTGCACACTTCTACCATTATGCTTTCGAGCATGTTGGGATGTTAATTTCCTAGTTCCTTGTTACAGGGCATGTTGGCGGTGTATGACTCTCTTTCAGAAGATGGCAAAAAAGAGTTTGAGGCTGCATATAGTGCCTCGTATTATCCCTGCATGGACATCTTATATGAGTGTTATGAAGATGTAGCTACTGGCAGCGAGATCAGGAGTGTCGTCCTGGCTGGGCGTCGTTTTTATGTATGCCAGTTTCTTTATATAGTTTTTTTGAGATATTTCTAGGGGCTCTACTGTCACTGTTCTCAAACAATTTTTGTTATGTTACATTTAAGCTTTGGAACCCTTGAGCTCTTTATGCTATTTGAAGAGTTACAAGTTTTACATAACCACTGATTTGTGTATAAATTTTCTATGCAGGAAAAGGATGGTCTACCAGCTTTCCCGATGGGTAAAATTGATCAGACACGAATGTGGAAAGTAGGTGAACGAGTTAGAGCAGTGCGGCCAGCAGGTGACTTAGGCCCACTATATCCCTTCACTGCAGGTGTCTTCGTTGCATTGATGATGGCCCAGGTAAGAGCTCTTTTGATGTTTCAAGTCAAATCAAGCTAAGGTTGAAACTTGTAATTAAATAAGAGTGAATGTTCATTGTGTGTTCATACTGAGGGTTGCTTGACCATATATATATTTTAATCCTAAACAGATGTATTTATAAGATTTATATGCCTTACATATTTCCATATTACTATTCTTCTTACAGATAGAGATTCTGAGGAAGAAAGGACACTCCTACTCGGAGATCATCAATGAAAGTGTGATTGAATCTGTTGATTCGTTAAATCCTTTCATGCATGCTCGTGGGGTTTCTTTCATGGTTGACAATTGTTCAACAACAGCCCGTCTGGGATCAAGGAAATGGGCCCCACGTTTTGATTACGTTCTCACCCAGCAGGCCCTGGTGGCAGTGGATAGTGGAGCTCCCATCAACCGGGACCTCATCAGCAACTTCCTGTCAGATCCAGTGCACGGAGCCATTGAAGTATGTGCCCAGTTGAGACCTACAGTTGACATTTCGGTCCCTGCTGATGCTGATTTTGTTCGTCCAGAGTTGCGCCAGTAACTGAAGTGTTAAAGAACTCTTGAATTAGCTTACCCGGATATCTTCTGGTGGGATGGTGAGAGAGAAGCTTTATTATATCTAGTCTGTTTCGACTGTTACTCTGTTTGTAGAAGTGAGCATGACATGTACTTCCTGTTGGTAATTTTGAGATATTTATGAGTTATGGGAGGAACTTTGAGAATGCATTCTAGTAATTACTCTTAACTTGAAAATTTTGATTGTCTGAAGTTTTTTGTGTGTAACAGTTGCATAGCTGTGAAGAGTACGTTGGTTTCAGGCATGCTGATCTCTGAGTGTTGAGTGAAGAGTGGATCTTGGGAGGAGAATCCCTTGATTGCTGTAGAATGATTTTATTATGTCTTCTGATTTCTTTGAAGCCATGACAGTTTTCGAACTTTCAAGGAACCTGTCTTTCTTGTGACAGCATCTTGTTGATTTTAGGTTCAATATATACATACATATATATTTTGCATATATGTATTGTGTGTGTGTGTGTGTTCGAGTCATCTGCGCTGAATAAACAAAGTTTGTGTCGAAGTTCATATTTGGTCATTCTTTATGAAATCATGTATATATCCTCATGTTATATGTATTTTTATTTTATTTTTTTCATTTATATCACAACCAAGCATATAAGACCACAAGTCTTGTATTCTCTTCTTCTTCTATCTATATTGCCTTAAAGCCAGTCATGCAAAACAAGGTCTTATTAGCATCGAGACTTTTCCTACTAAATGTACGGAAAGGTATCGATCTAACTCCAACTTGATCCATCGTTGTACCAGCAAAAGCAAGCATTCCTTAATTGTCCACCAAAAGTATATGATTATTTAATATTAATATAGAGGTGGTTTGTTCAAGAAAAGAAAGATCCAACTTGAAAGACATTGACTAGTCTATTTATCGAGGTTCCTCCTTTCGGGACAATCAATAATGATTTGCTAGGGCTGGCCTAGTGAGTGAGTTAATTAGAAGAAAAGGTAACATATGTTGCATCTCTCCAATACCAAGTAAAAATATTTACTCCTATGAAATTGAGACAAATTATATAGGAAAAATAATTACCATGTAACCAAAGTTTCCATTCAGGTTGGCCGCATTATCATTCGGTTTGTAATATTTTTGGAAAGTGTCAATACTATTATTTAATACCAATATTCATTTTTAAGGTTGATATTGTCCGAGTCCGTTACACCGATACCGTAATCACGAAATTTGCTTCCATTATTATTATTATTATTTCTAACCAGATGGTAGAAGGATGTTTTATTTCTATAATGGAATCCAGAGGCTATTAGAATACTAAAAGAATACCTTAATTGGAACCATCAAATCTCATTACCAAAGATTATGATCTCTTTCCACAATAAAGTAGAGGACAACATCATTGTGGCCTAATCTCATTACCAAAGATTATGTTCCACAAAAATATTGTGGCCTAATAAAGTAGAGGGCAACATCAACAAATCTCACTTTTTCTTCTCACCAGTAGAGTAAGGATTTTCATGAATTTAAACCTATGCTTGAGCAAACATTATCAAACTTGAAAGAGCCTACATAGTGTATCTATGCAAAATATTCGTAATTGTAAGACACAATTTATTAAGTCTTTCAAAACTTTTCTGACTATTACATTCACAAAAATATAAAATATAATCAATCAAAGATTGTCAAATCCGGATATCCGTTTGTTCGATAAAAGGTGACAATGTCATTAAAATATTCAATAAAATTCAATGAAGTCATATTATTGTATTTAATTAATTTGAAAATGATTAGAATCTTGTTTATGAAGGCAAAATGCATAATAAAATATAACGAATTGAGCTCCAAGTTAAATAATTTGGTGCCTCAAAATATTTTCCTTTTGATGGTGGAAGATGCCAATTAGGTTATTTGTGTAATTCTTGAAGAACCCAAAGCTAAAAGCTAGCATCATTAGGGGGTAATTAGCTTCCCCTTTTTGGACCAAAGCTAACTTTGGGTGCCTTTAGATTTTGATTGCTCTTTATAATAATAAGGGTTAATTTCAGTAAACCCCCTATACTATGCAGATTAATTAACTAATTTATTGTGTGTCCACTTTGTCCCTTATATTATTCAATTTCATCAAATTGTCCCCTCACTTCTCAAAATGTCTAAACTATCCTCAATAGTATAAGGGGGTTTAGTGAAATTAATAGTATAAGGGGGTTTAGTGAATTATTTCGGAAAAAATAATATATACTTTTTGCAAAAAAAAAAAATTCGAAAAAAATCATATTTTGTTCCAAAATATGAATTTTTTTTTCGAAAAATATTTTTTTGCGAAAAAGTATATATTATGTTCCAAAATATGAATTTTGTTTTCGAAAAATATTTTTTTTTGCAAAAAAGTATATATTATGTTCCAAAATATGAATTTTTTGTTCGAAAAATATTGTTTTTGCAAAAAAGTATATATTATGTTCCAAAATATGAATTTTTTTTTCGAAAAATATTTTTTTTGTAAAAAATATATATTATGTTCCAAAATATGATTTTTTTTTATGAAATTGAATAGTATAGGGGATAAAGTAGACATACAAGGGGTTAGTTGATTAATATGGATAGTATAGGGGGGTTTACTGAAATTAATCCTAAAAATAATTATGTTTTTTTTTAACCCTAAATCGTTCTCGGTTGGCACACTCTAAGCTGTCCCTTGACCTTTTCACTGAAAAGTGAGTATTTTAATCTATTTTTCACTTTTTCCAACAATAGTAACCGTGTTTCTGACGTGGAGCACACTCATTGGTCAAAGCACACAATTGGAGTGTGTGAAGAAGGATGTCTCTTGCTGCAAAAAGTAGAACATACATTATTATGTGTGGAATAAAGGTTAAATCCTTGCTATTTAGTTGCAATGAATAAATATTCAAATTGAAATGCTCCAAAAAGTGAAAAGGAAAAATTATAGAAATCATATCTCACCAACAAAAGAAAGAAAAACATGTAAGCCCCCGTTAGATATTAAAAAATAATGAGAAAATTGAATGGAACTTTTTAAAAGTAAATGAAAAGAAAATTATTCTTATTATATTTATTTTGTATTTTATGAAAAATTATACTTCCATCCATTTTTTGCTGTGTTTTTTCAAAAAAATAAATAATAATCTCCCTTAGATGAATTCCAAATCTCCAAAAAAATAAATTAAATTTCCATTTCCCTTTCGAAAAAAAAAATCACATTTTTATCTGAATGGACCACAAGATAGATTACTTTATGGAAATGGAGGAGAAAGTGATTTTGTATCTTCTAATAGACTTCTATAGTATCACGGCTCATAACTTTTTGTTGTCTAACCAAAATAGTAGTAATAAATAAAAGGTAAATGTAAAAAATTAATATGTGTTTGCATTTTTTTAGTTTGGATATTAATATGTGTTTCGATTCGTATCGATATTTGATATTGTTATGTAGTATTAATATTTATTTAAATACTTATTTTTAAGATTTATATAATTTAAATTTATTAAATAATTACTACAATCATAACCATCGAAATTGATACTGCGATAACGGATCAGGCTGCCACCGTCTCTTGGTCTTCCCAATCTCAATTCTATTCGATTCAGGAGGGTATGACTGAAAACAGAATATTCCGACAAAGTTTGGAAGATTCCGGTGAAGAAAAGGAGGTGATATTGTTAGTGGTATATATGTGTATGTATATGTATATGATGGTTAGCTAGCTGGAAGGCCATTAGTAATAGAGATGGGGAATGGGGAGAGGTGGCGCTTAGCTAGCTAGGAATAGAAATAGAATGGGGCCAGCTGGCACGCCACTCTCTTGCACATGGCCAGCTGTGTCTGTCTCCAATCACACCCATATCCATTCTCATATTAACCCCATCTCAACTTTTCTTTCATTACATCACGTGCATATCCTTATATCACACTCCTTTATTTATTTATTTATTTAAAGGGTAATTTGTAGTGACACCCATGAGATTTAGTTTAGGTCAATTCAATCTATTCTCCGGTCAACGCATAAATTTACAATAACATTTTCTAAGTTTTAAAAAATCTTGCAGTGATACCCCAATTGTGCGTAAAAAGTCAAGTTTGCCCTTATTATAAATAACATTAATTTCAATAAACCCCCTCTCCTATTGAATTTAATTAATTAATCTCTCTACTATTGAATTTCAATCACATTGCCCCCCGCCCTCAAACAATATATTTACAAAATTCAAAAAATATATATCAAATTCGAAACAAGTATATAAATTTCAAAAAATATATATAAATTCGAAAACAATATATTAAATTTTAAAAAATATATAAAATTCAAAAATATTATATAAATTCGAAAATAAATATATAACATTCAAAAAAGTATGTAAAATTCAAAAATATTATATAACTTTCGAAAACATCATATAAATTTCAAAAACGTCATATAAATTTTGAAATATATATATATAATTCAAATATATATATTTTGAAAATATATAAATAAAAAAGACCACTAAATGTTGTTGGATATATTTTTTCTAAATTTTTTTTTTTGAATTTATATTTTTTTTTCTGAATTATATATATATATTTTTGAATTATATATATATTCAAAAAATATATATATTTTAATTTTATATATTTTTGTGAATTTTATATATATATTTCAAATTTTATATATTTGTTTGGATTTGACCTAAATTTCAGGGGGTGTCATTGCATTTTTTTTTTTAAATTCGAAAAATATATATATAATTCGAAAAAAATATATAGAAAGAAAGATCAAAAATTGTTGTTGGTGGTAAGCAATTTGATTCACTTCATTAGAAAATATATGATATTTTACCAATATATTTTTTTTTTTCTAATTTTTTTTTTCACATTTTGTTTTTCGAAATATATATATTTTAAAATTTATATATATATTTTCGAATTTTTTATATTTTTTTTAAATTTATATTTTTTGAATTTATATATTTTTTCCGAATTATATAAATATATATTTGAATTTTATATATATATTCGAAATTTATATATTTTTTTCGAAATTTATATTTTTGTTTTTGAATTTTATATATTTTTTGAAATTTAATATATTGTTTTTGAATTTATATATATTTTTTAAAATTTTATATATTTGTTTCAAATTTTATATATATTTTTCGAATTTGATAGATATTTTTTGAATTTTATATATATATTGTTTGAGAGTGGGGGTAATGTGATTGAAATTGAAAAGTATATGAGACAATCCGGATATATGAGGTGTTAGTTGATTAAATTGGAAAGCATAAGGGACAATCTGGATATAAGAGAAGTTAGTTGATTAAATTCAATACTAGATGAGGGTTTATTGAAATTAACTCTATTTATATTAAGGGCAAACTTGACTTTTTACAGTTCAAAGGAGTGTCACTGCAAGATTTTTTAAAGCTCAGAGGGTGTCATTGTAAACTTATGTGTCAAACAGAGTGTAGGTAAAATTGACCTAAATCTCAGAAAGTGTAAGTACAAATTACCCTTATTTAAATGTTTAAAATCCTTATTTTCTGCTATCCAAAAAGGTTAATGTAAGTGAATGTATAGTTATGGATTCACAGTATTATTTTTTATTACGATCGCAATAATTGTATAACGAAATAAGTTCATATCAGTTTAAAAGATAATTTTCATTGTTGAGTTGTTGTATAATGATGTCGAACCTTTAGGACTACAAACAAGACCATAGGGCAAACTATGGCTCTAATTTATTAATTACACTACAAAATGTTATAAGTGATATTTTCTTACAAGTTTACGGGGAAAATATAGTATTGATTTAGAGATTTAAACATAGAAGTTTGAACACTCAATTTTATTTTTTCTCAAAATAAGAAAAAGAATTGTAAACAAAAAACAGTTGGAATGTAGGCTAAGGGCTCGCTTGGGTTATGCTTTTGCTTTCGTGTTTTGAAATTTACAAAGCAGAAATATATGTTTTTGTTGTGGAGTGTTGTGAGTCAAAACTGAAAGCACGTTTGATATTAATATTTTTGTTTTGTTTTGTTCACTTATTTCCTCCGTTACAATGTAATTTTTGTGAACATTGCAAAAAAAAAAAAGAAAAAAAAAATCATTTTGATACTTTTGATAATAATGACACTATTTACTTTATGTTTTTCTACCGTAGAACGAAACATTAATACCAATTATGTTTTTATTGTGAAAAAAAAAAACACAATAAATAAATAAAAACGTGAACCAAAAATGATTATTATTGGTTATAAAGTTTTAAACTATATATGTATCCATGTTTTGCATCTTTACAGCAAGTGTTGGACGAGGAAGACAATTGGGTTGATTTGATTAATTGCAAGTTTTATGCTTAAGAAAGTACATTGTTGTCCATCTATAAAGGAGGCCCATAAAACCCTTTGTCTTAATTCCATTATCCTCACTCATTTTTAGCTTTGTAGCATTAATATTTGTACATTTACTTTGTGGCAATTGAGATGGTACTATGGTTGTTCAAACCTATATAGCTACCCTAATCTATTTAAATGGTAATAATTCAATGATGGGATAAAATGTTGCCTTCTACATTTATGATTCTTTGAAAGGAAAATTTATTTTCTTTTTTTGTCACCTCCTTATCAAATGAACAAAAATTAGTTTATTCGTTCGAAAAAAATTCACCGCTCGTCCTTCCTTTCTCAGAGCAACGCTTTAGTAGAATGATAAAAAAATATATATATTTTAACCCTTATGAAATTTCTTATCATTAAACACATTTGAGAATATATTGGTGACAAATTTGTTGCCAAAATTATGTAATACCACAGATCACTTTCAAATATAATATTAACTTAGATACCAAGGGTTCGAAATAATTCATTATGCAAGTTAGTTTTTTATTTTTAAATATGGTAAATATATCTCATTTTTGTTAAGGAAACTATTGTATCTTCATGACAGCTTCGAAAAATAAAATAAGACATTATCATTCACTTAAGAAAGGAAAAAAAATATTGCATACACGAAAATTGAAAATGACTTATGCATAACTAGACGTGTATTGACATTTCAACTTATGAGTTATGACTATATATTGACTGGTTAATGGGACTAAATTTTGGCAAACAATGTATGGTTCAAAGAATGTTGATCTATTCACGATTCTAAATTTATGAATTCAAAGAATGTTGATCTATTTACGATTCTAAATTTATGAATTCAAAGTGGCCTCGCAAAATAAATTAACCAGTAAATCATTTATTGCTACTACAGTTTAGTGATAATTTTTTACCTTTTTAAGTAAGAAAGTCAAAGGTTGAAGTCTCTAAAGTTCAGAATAACTAAGTGCAAAGTTTTTTTTATTGATAACTTAAAAAAATTCTCAAGTTGTGTTATTTGTTAACTAAAAAAATTATATGCTTTTTCATAAATCTTCCTCTATCTATTGTAGGTTGATGGCTCATTCTATTTCTTCTTTTCTCAAAGTTCGATTCACATATTTCAAAAGGAATTTATGATAATGATAGAATAAGATTCATTTTGCATCATGTATGAGAACTTTTTTCATTCAGGTCGAAGAAATAATATCGCTCAATTATTATCAAGCTGATTGTAGTCTTTTTTTTCATTGGTAACACATTTTACTTAAGTATCATATACACATACTAAGTAATATAGGTGTTTATTGCATTTTTTTAATAGTGATATCTTTTTCTAAAGCACTTTATCTTTTAAGTTAAAGGCAAGGTGAAAAATCAATAGTGAATCTTTAACTATATAAAAATATAAAAGAATTTTTTATTAATTTTAATATGATGGATTGACCTTAATTTAAATCCCATGTGTTAAGGTATCGAGTTATAGAATTTGAATCTTAATTGATATATTAAATTTCTTACTCAATTTATATCTGATTATGGAATTAAAATCTGATTCATTAGCATTTATAACTAAAATCCTCCTTATAGAAAGTATCAATTTTCATACCCTTAAAAAAGGATTTTGGTTCCATTTTAAGTCATACTAATCAATCAATCTACATTGTACCAAAAAAAAAATTAAAAAATTAAAAAAAAAAGTTGGAAGAAGAACTTTATTATGTTATTTCATTGAATTAACTTACCCTTAGGTGGCACCCACTAATCTTAGTCTTAAAAAAAACTAAATTTATATGACCCCACCTCAAAATAATAGTAATAAACTGTGAGTATTGAGTTGCATTATAGTAATAGAATATCATGCTTAGTGTTTAATTACAGTGTTGTATACTAGTCTATCATTAACTTAGGTGATTATCTACTAAGCTCAATGCTAATTAAATAAAGGCAATATAATTAACACCATACACCATTAATTTAAAACATTAAATATTATTTATATCCCTTTTTTCCGGTAAGTAATTATTTTGTACCCTTAAATTTAACAGAAACACTTTCTTCTAAAAAAAAAAAAAGCGGCTCTTCATAATCCACTGAGAGAGAGAGGTGTCTCGTGAACTGAAGAAAAAGAAGAATTCAATATATATATACAATATACGTATACATATATATTTTGTAAATATAAAAAACCAGAAATAGAAAATTTTCTCTCTCCCATTCATTCTTTGCTTTCTCCCTTTAAATCACGAGATCCCCATCTACATCCCCTTTTTTTTTTTCTTCTCTCTTTCCCTCTCTAAAATCTCTACATTCATGTATACTTCGCAACCTCTCTTCTATTGTACACTTGTGCTGTTACATCTTCCATTGTTGTTGTTTTAATTGCAAGCATTCATGTGAGAGAAAGAGTAACTTCAATTACTCTACATTAAACCTCTCTCTGTATACACAAACACAATATACCTATATCTATATATAGATATATTTTTGAATTATACTGTAAATACGGGGTAATGTCGCATCCTGGGAAGTCATTACATGAAATGGGTCTCGATTCCCTGCCCGATCGGTTCACCGACTCCTTCGCTTTGGACCACAACAAGCCCGATTTCAAAGAACTTGATCTGGGTTCTCCGATTTTACCCTTAATTACCCGCGCTGGTTCAGATGGTGCTGGTGGCGCCACCACCACCACCAGCAGCAGTTCAAGTTCCTATACTTCGGTGTCGAATCACACCCCACGCGTTAATAGATCTAGTAGACACACACCCAATTACTCCGGTGAGCTCCAAACCGGCCGATCCGTGGCCACAACTCCTAATTCGAAACCGGGTCATCGGAGATCAAACTCCACCGGAGCCCCATTAATCTATTCAGGCTCTGGAAGTCACTATAACAACAGTAGTAGTAGTGGTAGTGGTAGTAGCACCACCAATAGCGGTGGTAGTGGTGGTGGAGGCGGCAGTGTAGGTTCGGGTTCAGGTTCAGTCTCGTCTCCAAACACAACCATTTATCCAACCGGAAACATTTGCCCTTCTGGGAAGATTTTAAAGTCAAATATGGCTTCTCGGGGTGCGAATCGGACCGAAACATTGAGTTCAGGGACAGCCCACTACGGCGTTGGAAGCATAGTTCGCGGCGGCGGCGGCGGCGGAAAGGTTGAAGCTAATGTGAGTGGGAATGTGGCATTGGCCGGAGAATCTGCAATGGTGAAGAGGGCTATGTCGAGTTCTGATCCGGAGGAGGTTAAAATGGCGGGTAACGATTTGTATCGACGAGGGCATTTTATGGAGGCTTTATCACTGTACAATAGAGCTATTGCAATGTCGCCGGAGAATGCAGCTTACCGGAGTAACCGGGCAGCGGCGTTGACTATGCTTGGGAGGTTGGGGGAGGCGGTGAGGGAGTGTGAGGAGGCTGTAAGGTTGGACCCTGGGTATGTCAGGTCTCACCGGAGGTTGGCCTCTCTGTATATCAGGTCAGTATTTCCTCAATTCCGTTTGTGGGTTTTTCTTTATTATTATTATTTTTCGAAAAATTTAGTATTTTTCGCTTTTATTACTTGGATGAATGTGATTGGTTTTTGTTGTTGCAACGCAAGTTATGTTTCTGTCTTGTTTGATATTGGGGATGGTGCAGATTGGATGATCTAATTTTTATAGGAGTCTGTCTTTGTTTGCTGTGGCTTTATAGTTCAGTTCTCTATTGCTTATGATTATTGGTCTCCAGAGTTCAAGATCTCAGATGCCACATTTTCAGTCTTACTGATTTGGTTGCTTTTGTTCAATGCATACAAGTTGTGGATTTGTTATTGTTTCTTTTCTGGAACAGATGTTGATTTCAAGTAATTCATGTGATTCCATTTTATCACTTTTTATTTTTTGGTCATAGTAAGTTTGAGCCACAATTCTATTTTCAAGATTAATCTCTTGGTTACCAGGATTGATTTATTTGGATAGCGTTTTTCGGCTTTCTGGATTCAATTTTGTCTTTCAGTTTTTCCTTGTCAAACTCGTGTTCACAGAAAGATGGGGTCTTTCTTTCACAGTTACAGGCTTATAAGATGCATTGGTCATTTGTTTGTGACTTTCACTCCTAGTAGTTAGGACCTTCTTGTTCTTCAGTTCATGCCTTTCTATTCTCCCAAGTTGTCTTCAGAGAAGCGATGAAATACCAATATGGCTTTCAACTTTCATGATCCTTTCTGCAGGTTAGGACAGGTTGAAAATGCCCGTCACCACCTTTGTTTTCATGGGCGACAGCCCGACGCCACAGAGTTGCAGAAATTGCGTTTATTGGAGAAGCATCTTAATCGTTGTTCAGATGCTCGAAAAATTGGCCATTGGAAAAGTGCCTTAATGGAATGTGATGCAGCTATTGTTTCTGGAGCTGAGTCTTCTCCTCAGGTAAAGTTATAACCTTGAAAATAATCACTTGGTTGAAATATTAGGTAGCAAAAGTTCCTAAAGCAGTTGATTTTACAGATCATTGCTTGTAAAGCAGAAGCCTATTTGAAGCTCCAGCAACTTGAAGATGCAGACTCTAGCATTTCAGACATTCCCAAATTAGAACCTTATCCTGCTTCCTGCTCGCAGACCAAGTTCTTTGGCATGCATTCTGAAGCTTATGTTCTCTATGTCCGAGCCCAGGTTGACATGGCATTGGGAAGGTGAGCTTAGATTATCAAAGGTCTGAAAGATAGATAGCTGTGACTCTTGGCTTGAGTGAATGAATGATGATGTCTTGCAGGTTTGAGAATGCTATTGCTGCAGCCGAGAAGGCTGGGCTGATTGATTATGGTAACATTGAAGTTGCCATGTTGCTAAATAATGTGAAATCGCTCACAAGAGCTCGTGCTCGTGGTAAAGATCTTTTTGATTCTGGACGGTTTGCAGAAGCGTGCACAGCTTATGGTGAAGGCCTAAGCTACAATTTGTCAAATTCTGTTCTTTATTGCAATAGAGCAGTTTGTTGGTCCAAACTTGGAATGTGGGAGCATTCTGTCGAGGACTGCAACCAAGCCCTCAAGATCCAACCAAATTATACAAAAGCTCTTCTCCGGAGGGCTGCTTCAAATGCAAAGGTGATCTAGCATGTTTATGAGTTCTATGTTTATTCAAATGACCTTTTTTTTTTCGAATAATTGTTTGAGGTTTATTTTGCTTTTTGCCTCTTTCCTTGTGGGAGTATAGCTTGAAAGATGGGCAGAAGCTGTGAGAGATTACGAGGCCTTAAGGAGGGAACTTCCTGGTGACAATGAGGTGGCCGAATCTCTACTCCATGCACAAGTTGCATTAAAGAAATTCAGAGGAGCTGAAGTTCATACTATGAAATTTGGTAGTTCAGTGGTTGAAGTTACTGATCTTGATCAGTTTAAAGCTGCAATATCTTCACCGGGTGAACCTTTGACGCCTTGCTCTCACTACCTATTATTAGTCTTCTCTTTGGTTGTCCACTTCTTTCTCTTTTGGTTAATGTTTTGCCTAAAGCCGAAACACCAATATTTCAGGTGTTTCACTTGTTCATTTCATGATGGTATCCAACCAACAGTGTGAACAGATATCTCCATTTGTAGATTCGCTTCGCGCTCGATACCCATCTGTTAAGTTCCTCAAGGTAGGTGACTACCATTGGAGCCTTTCCTTGGAACTATATTGATCAGAATATCTACTTGCTATTGAAATACATAATTCCACACTTGCTATAGAGTTTAGAACCATCATCATATCACTAATACTGTATTTGCCAAGCATGTAGACCCCTTTTCAGGATTTGAAAATTCCAGCTTTTTTCTTTTTCTTTTCTTAAAAAGGAAATAGTGAAGGAAAGTAGACACACACATATATATTGACTCATTCAATTCTGTAATTACTGTGATGGTCTTATGCTCATAATGTCAAACAAAAGATGGTGGGATAAATGTGACCAATATGTATTTGATTTGTCATGTGATTTATACATATTTCCTGGTGTGAAAACAGAACCTTATTTATATATATATTTTTGCTGAAGGTGAACGTGGAACAGAGTGCAGCAATTGCAAAATCGGAATGTGTACGAATAGTTCCAACATTCAACATTTACAAGAAGGGAGACAAGGTGAAGGAGATAATATCTCCTCGCAATCAGGATTTAGAGACCTTGCTGAGGCAACACAGTTTGTAGAGGAATACGGCTGCTGTGTTTCTTCTTGGCGGCAAAAAATCCTCAGCTCCGGTAGTTCCCAATATTTCATTCATTCATACAAGGATAACAAATTTTATATGTGATATAATCAACTACATATTTCTTTCAGTCTCATGCAGGGAACCCCCTCCGAGAAATAGCACATTTGTAGTTTAATTTATTTGATTCTTGCCATTTTTAATCCATCTATTGTATCATCTTCAACCTGTCAATTTATTTCCGTTAATATTTGCATATATTGCCAGTCTTATATTGATCTCAGTTTCATATGAGGAAATTTTTACTCATGACAGATGTGCATTTTCACTTAATATTGGTCCCTTCAATAACTTTTTTTTTTTTTTTTTCTCTTTCAAAAGGTAGGTTTACTGAATACACAAATGCGATAGATGAGATTTTGTTGTTAGTGGTAAGAAACGCACACACTGCTACATGAGTCTTATGAGACTCGAATCCTAACCTAACCCTTTGGGGAGGAGGGAAGAAATGTGATATGCTAGAGGCTTTTTGTCAATGATGGTTGGTTGTGTGTATATATATATATATATGTCACGTCAACTTTTTCCAGGTGGAAACAGTGTTTATGTATTTAAATTACGGCCATACAAATGTTTATTGGTTGGTAGAAATGATAGAGAGATTAGTTAGTTATTCCTGATATGTAGCAAGTTGGATATCCTTTGTATAAAATTATTCCTATTCCTTCACAAGTACAGTACATTGAGACATGATATATATTTTCAACGTGTGAAGGCGACCGCAGAATTTCCCAATCTAAATTTATGGTTTTAAATTGTGTGGATTGGATTTGAGAGAGAGTTGTGGGTGGGTAGTTGGAGACGACATCTATGGAAAACAGGAAAAAGGATGGAAGCTAGTAGATGAGGGAGGACCTTCTAACACACTTGTCATGGGCATGGGCACTCTTAGCACGCAAAATGACCACATATCACAAGTAATATATATACTTGTTGCATGTGTGATTTCACCATTTTCCCCTTAGGGTTCGTTTGGGATCATGGAATTGGAGCCCTCGGAATTGGGGTTTCAATTCCAAATTCATTGTTTGGATATAACAAAATACTTTGGAATTGGAATTTAAATACAATTCCAAGGACACCAATTCCACAATTTGAATTCCACAAGGAGAAAAGTTGTGATTTCCAATTCCACATGTTCTCCAAACCCTGACCCACTAAATATTTTTTTTCTAACAAATTTTTAACAACGACCAACATACATACATATACATAAATATCTATATATATACATACGCCTATATATATATACACACGCCTATATATATACAAATATATATAAACACGCTTATATATAAAAATATATATACACATTTATATATACGTATGTATATATATGAACTCATAGACGCATATATATACAAATATGAATACACCTACACACAAATATATAGCCACATACATATATATACACATAAACACATATATAAATTTATGCATATATACACATTCATAGACATACATGTATATATACACATATACATGTATATACACACATACATACACATGTATATATATGAATACCTATACTTGTATACTTATATCTATATATATATTTATCTATATTGTCTATTTTAATTTTAAAGTTATGACCTTTTATATTTAAATTGGGTTGACTTTGAGATTGAATTCCAAGATACATCCAAACAATATATTTGGAATTGTATTTGTGAAATTGAAATACCCTCGCACTCAAACGGACCCTTAGTGAATTCACTGAATTGTGTTACTTGTAATCAAGCTCCTCGCAGATCCTTTCGTCCAAAATTATAAATATACTGCTAAATAAAAATGTCCCAGTTTACAAAGGGATGCTCTTTCTTCACATCTTCAACCTCAATTAAACTAATTTTTTTTCAAAAGAGACTTCAGGCCATCCCAAACCTACGATAAACTAGACTTTGAGTCTTTACATTTTAACCAAAAAAAATTAAGTAAATCCTACTGTGAATGAATTGAAGTCCAATTTTTGTAATTCAGGTTTTCTTATATATTTAACAATCATTATAATAAAAACGTTGTTGTCAATTCAGATCAGCATAAGAAACATACGAAATATAAATTATAGTTAATAAAGCAAAAGCTTTTTTAAATATTTAAAAAAGCTAACCTCGAAGAAGAATCTCCCTGTGACCTAGACCCCAACGAACGTTAAGTCATGATACCCAGCAACTAAAATTCGAATATACATTAATTATTAATCAAGCCGGGTTCTTTGCAGGTTTTAAGCCCCCTTTCCAAAATACGCCTTACTTTGATTAGGTTGATCCTAAACTGGTCCCATTGAGGACGGGACGGGACATGTTAAACTGACATCCTTATTGCGGAAGCTGGAAATATACACAGAAGAAAACATTTGTATCTACTTCAACAACTTCCAAAACCTAATTGGCAGTTAGATACAAATTGAGATAAAAGAACATCAAATTTGTCAAATGGTCTTAGAATACATTGGAAAAAATAACATCCCCGGAGCCAAAAGCCTTGAATATTTGAAACCAGACTATTCATGCCATAATTTCTTTGCTTTCATCAAAAAGCCAAAGACAAGTGTTCAGCTGAACTTACAATTGCAGAAATAACAATATTTACAAGAAAGAAGCAGCCATCATCATGCACCAGTTGCATACAAACGGGTCCACTCTTTCGCTGCAAGTTTTCCACATAATAACTCCAAGTGAATAAATCAACTATATGTACCAAATATTTCATAACTTGCATATCAGAGTGAAATTTTTATAGATTAGATGACAGAAGATATTATAACATTTATTTTTAAGACTTCCAGCAGCAGAGCTCTTATGGTTATCTCCTTAATATCTGCTTACAAATGGACCAAATTAACTTTTGGTAGATCGTGAAAACATTACCTGTTTCCATAGCTTCAGCTTCACTTCTCTTCCAATGCTTTGCGATGTTCTCTGAAAGTGGATCATCTGGGTTTGGAGCGCTAAGAAGTGCTTGGATACTGATTCACAAAATTGACCAATAATGTTAATATTTAACTAAACCGAGTCCCAACTGTATTATCCTATTCACCTACTTAACAAATGTGCTTCACATTGAATTTGTTAAGTCGGTTACTACTGTTTTCAATTTCAAAGGGTAATCATACATGGCAGAAACAATGACGCTCTCCATTTAGTGCAACATTTTCAAAGTACCAATGAAAACTGATCCCCAAGTGAAAATTAAAATAGCTCTTGACTAAGGAGACATAAAAGTTTCACCTTAGCAATACCGTTCGGATCTGGAGGGCTGGACTCCATTTATCTTTAAGAATATCTAGACATATCCTGCCTAGCTGCGCAAAGAAATCAATGATATTTCAAGCAAGATGTAAACTTGAAGTAGCGAATTAAAATAGCAGATACTACTTGCCTTGTCAATGTTAGGATGGTATATTTTGGTCAGGAAGCGGACCTGTAACAAGCAAAATAAAAAACTGACGACTCAAAAAAGATGAAAGAAAAGAAAGAAGGAATTTCATAGCTGATAATAACATAATTGTTCAACATTGGGGTTAGTATCAAAAGGAAAAACAGAAAAAACCAAAAGCCACTGTAGAAACATGGAGATGCAACCAAGAATAAAGTAAAACATATCTCGTATGTTGGGTAAAAAACATTGTAGTACAAGCACTAAAAGATACGCTATGGTTTCGAATCCAGTAGTCAACTCAAGATAATAAAAACAAATTGGCAATGTTCTCATACCAATAATCAGTTCATTTAATTCAAACAACATTAGAACTGGAATAACGGAAAGTCATTTCCACACAATTTTTTACGAAACTAACATCAATAACATTAGGCAGCATTTCAAGGGCAAATATCCGAGTTGAAAGTTCATTACATGCAATTAGTACTGTGAGAATTGTGAAGTGAATGAACACTTGGCTCCATATAATACCCCTGCAACGAGGCAACAAAGATAACAAAAATGAAAGAAATGTAACTTAATGCCCTTGCCAACTTGTTGGAGAATTTGTGTTACCACCCTAAACGGCAACATTTAAAAACAAAGCACTTAGGCACAATGAAGAGGCACGGATATCCACTAGTAAAGCACTCCTAGGAATACTGAATCAAAATTTCAATATAGATTTTTAAAAAAATATATATTTTAATTCAAACAGACGAGGATAAATCAAGCCATAATACATGAAAGTAACCTAAAATAATAAAATGGAAAACACTACTTGAACTTTCAATGAGAAGTTCAAAAGGGTCCAAAATGACATTGTGGCAACTACTTGGAACTACAACCATGGACAAGAAACAAAGGATAGGTGCAAACATATCACTAAGAATTATAATACCTTGGGAGCGGCCATTGGATATTCTTCAGGCAAAAATAATTCCAATTTGAATACCCCTCCTATAGTGAAAATGATATTTAGAAAAGCATCAGAATATATACATCCAAGTGTCATGAAGAAAAAGGGGGAAAGGAAACAAGAAGAAATGTTATACTATAAAATGAATACTACTGGCAGGTCAGCATAAAAACCAATAAGGTACACAAAAGATTAACATAGATGAGCAGTTTTGAATCCCCCATAATCTGACATTGAAAATATTTATGAGCAAACCACTTGCAGCACAAGATCCTTTCCCCTTTTGAAGGGAAAAACGAGTTCTCCATGATATTTCCCACCACAGAAATCATTTGTATGCAGCAATACTAGGTCCCCTAAATCGTCTAACAACAATAGTATAGATTAAGCTAGTACGTAAATTGGTGACGATAAGACCCCCTTGAAGAATCTATCAACTACGCCTGCAAGTCTTGCATGTCAACTCTATAGTATACAAATGCCTGATATTGAAAATAGAGTAGGAGCATATATGTATACAATAAACGTGTATAACCGTTACGAATTTGGCTCTCTACTACTGCTTTTGTGCTTGATCAACCAAAGAAAAGTGGTGTTGGGGCTAGCAGTACACCAAAAAAATAGATTTTTGCAGTTAATTAAAATTTAGTGAATACCCACATTTCCAAAGATATCAAATCAGAAATAGATATTACTAACGAAGCATTGAATTGGAGAAAGGATAGTGTAGGGAGATGGGGTACCTTCATAAGGAGATTGTGATGGACCAAGTATCAGTACGTTGAAATATCGCATGTTATCTTCTGAAGGTGAAGCACTGATTCCAGGAGCTGTAATTATATATTCACAATTCCCAATAATTACATTAAACTCCACATAACTTTTACAGCAACAAACAATTCACAAATCTAAATCTTAATTTCATTACACTAGAATTTCTACTAATGCACTTGGGACCATCTTTCCTTTAATTATTGTCATAATTATTCTTATTACTGTGAGAAAAAACACAATACCATCATTAAAGCTTCTAAGAAATCTATTTTCACTCCAAAAAAAAATTATGAAACATTTCTTAAAGTCACTTTTTGAGAGAGAGATAGAGAGAGACCTGGTTCAGTGAGGAGGCGCTGTGTTTCCTGTTCAATCACAGAACCGTGTAAGCGAAAATCACAAGGAGGAAGTGAAGGATTTACACACACAGATATATCTATGTATATACAAATTATATACACACACACACATATATATATAGATATATATTATACAAACACATATACGAACATATAAATTGATAGGTCTGGACAATAAAAAGGAGATCTAGGAAGCAGAAAAAAGTAGAAAGAACCTTGATTATCCTTCGAGGTAAATTAGTGTTCGCCATTAATTTCTCTCTCTGGTACAAGTTTAGGTCAACAAACAGGTCTTTAGACTTCAGAGGGATAGAGAGGCAAATGGCAATTATTGGGAGTAACTAGTAGGACCCACTTTGTGGGTTTCACTTAATTATAATTTAAACATAATAATTATCGAATATTAATTAATTAATTGAGTTTAGAATATTTCAAGTTGAAGTTAATAATAATACCATTACGTGTTTTGATAAGTATGTTTAGGTGGAGCATAAATTCGACCAATAGGAACATGACACGGGTGCAAAGAGCTGACACCTGTACACAACGAGAGACCAACTTGGACAAATTGTTAAATTGGGGATAGAGCAACCAATCAAACAAATATCGAGGCAAAGGGACCACAAGTTTTGTAAATTTAGATTCTCGTTTCCAATTACCTATTCACTTGTATACATCCAGATTATATGAGAAGCAAATTATTCATGAATCCTATCAACTATATATATATATATGAAATTAGATATCTTGTTAGAAAAGTTATCAGGAATAATTCGTTCTATCATATTCCAGTTTCCCACCAACAGTGTCTTTTCTCCGAATGGTAGTTTTCCAACAATATCACCACTACACATTAGTTGATAGTTTGATACTTGATACAACCTCTCATTCCTCATTTCCCTCGACATAGGTATTAACAATTGTAGTGTTCCTATCCCTCGTGATTTGATGGAGGGGTTGTATTACTTTCTGTTGAAACTCTGAATTAATTATTTCTTTATACATAACATGTTACTTCTTTGTTAAGTTGACCATGAGCAGTGATGTCGCAGAGTATGGATCAGCTGTTGCAGCCGATGTATATAGTTATGGAGTCCTACTGATGGAAACTTTTACAAGAAAGAACTCCGCAGATGATCTATTCGTGGGAGAAGTGGGCCACTTTCTAACAAATAATGCAGCCTGCACTACATCTACTGGCGCCTTAAACATGGTTTAAACTTGTGGTGATGTCATCACTAGCAAAGTCATCAACCTTTTTCTATCATCAATAGCTATCAATATCATTTCTTGACAGAAATATTAGCGAAGAATGGACTTTTTTGCCCAATATACCAAAACCGGCTATATTAAACAGAAAGGTTGATAACCTATTTATAACATTCTTACACTGTAGAGGCATGGCTTATACAACTGAGTTACTTTAGATCTCATAGACGCAAACACACTCTCTCCTTACAATGGATAAGAAGAATGTGATGGCATCAATGTTGGTAATGCCTTTGCTTATGACTTCCCTGCAGGCTGTGTCATTGCGCAGCAATTTCACAGATGAATCTGCACTTGTATCCTTGAGAGCTCCTATCACTTGTGGTCCTGATAACATCTTAGCAAGCAACTGGTCAAAAAGATCATCCTTCTTTTGCGATTGGGTGGGCATCTTTCTTTTGCGATTGGGTGGGCGTCACTTGCAGCAGTAGGCGCCAAAGAGTCACTGCCTCGAATCTTCCCTCCATGGCTCCTGGAGGAGCCATTCCCAAACAAATTAGCAACCTCTATTTCCTCACTTATCTGAACGTCAGTATTAACTACTTCCAAGACCCTCTCCCTCCTGAATTGGATCGGTCTTCTTCCTAGTTTACAGATACTAGACCTCAGCAACAATTCTATATCAGGACTCATTCCTTCCAGCATGTTCAATATCTCCTCCTTGCAGGTGATTTTGCTGAGAAACAACAGCCTATATGGGACCCTACCAATGGACATGTGCAGCAATCTTCCAAATCTAGAAATGCTACATCTATCATACAATCAGCTAAGCGGTCCACTCCCAAATAGTTTATCCAAATGTACTCAACTTCGTACATTATCTTTGTCGGTCAATAGCTTCACAGGAAACATACCCAGGGGAGTTGGCAACTTATCCAAACTTGAGGAGTTATATCTATATATAAACAGTGTGACATGTATCATATCTATCAATGCACGCACATTAATTCCACCTTCATTTGCTGATACATGAAATATATATTGACCCCTTGCGAAAGTTTTATGCATTTATTTCATATGATAAATATTTGCTACACAGGAATCATGGAAATTGAAATTTGGAACCTGCCAGTTCTAACAGTGTTAGCGCTGGGCAGAAATAACACAACGGTACGATTCCACCTTCAATTGGTAATATGTCCACGCTAGAGAAGATTGACATTAGTGAAAACGAAATCCAAGGTGGAATTCCTCAGGAATTGGGGCAACTACTGAATTTGAACTTGATCTAGCAACTAACTTGTTCAACGGTAGAGTACACATCATTCTTGGGAATTTAGAAAACCTCGAATTTCTGGACTTTGAATAGAATAACTTGACCAATGACCAGTCTGCCCATGAAATAGTTTTTCTTTCATCATTCAGCAATTGCAAGCTTTTGTTGCTTTTGGGTATAGGAGATTATCCCCTAAATGGCATTTTTCTCAAGTCCTTGGGAAATTTGTCCATTTCACTTGAAGAATTTTACGCAAGTTCTAGTGGTGTCAGAGGCATGATTCCCATTGAAATTGGTAATTTGAGCAACTTGGTGATTTTGGAATTGGGAGAGAATGACTTGACAGGATCAATTCCTGACACACTAGGACAGCTAAGGAACATCCAACGTTTGCGACTACATACTACACTAGTTCAGGGGCATATACCCAACAATTTTTGCAATTTGATAAATTTAGGCGACTTCGCTTTGGAAGAAAATAAGCTTTCTGAGCCAATTACAGGCCAAAATCTAGGCTCCAATGCACTGACTTTCGATATACCACCAGCTTTGTGGAGCCTCGAGGATGTCAACTTTCTGGACTTGTCCTCTAATCTTCTAACTGGCTCTCTACCTCCAGAAATCAGCGGCTTGAAACATGTTAGAGAGTTGTATATATCAAAAAATCATTTCACAGGTGAAATTTCAAGCACCATTGGGCAACTCCAGAGCTTGGAATCCTTAGACCTATCTCATAATAGATTTCAAGGCCCCATACCCTTGTCATTTTCTAATTTAATGAGCTTGAAATCGATGAACGGAATGGTGTCATTCCCAAGTCGTTGGAGAAACTTTTGGATCTTAAACATGTAAATGTTTCTTTCTGAGAAGTATTATTTGTTCAACACAGAAAGGGCTACAGAAAGATAAGAGTTATCAACCGACTACGGAGTGGACTCCTATCAGGGCTCTACCTAACTGTTGCAATCCTAATAAGGATAACTCCTACGGGTTTCGACCTTATCAAGATAGCTACAAGGAGTTGCAATCCTATTAACACCACCACATTAAAGTCCCTATAAATATAGGATCGGGATCCACCTAAAAAGGTACGCCACAATTACCCTCTCCATTACTACTACTCCATTCTCTTTCCTTTCCCCGATGTTCCAAGTACTATATATATCTTTTAGCCATATTAGATTCACATTCTTTGACTCAAAATCAATCCCAAAATCAGGAATTACAAAACCTATTCTCACGAAATATATTTATTAAGCATACAACAAAAAGCATTTATGACATATAGACTATGTTGCACTTGTCAACGTAGAATTACTAAAGTACTAACAAAGCTAAAATTCATTACAACTCTACTAATATTTCATTCTAGGCAGCAGTCCTCTTCGAAAGAAGCTTCGGGAAAGAAAGACGCACAGGTATGATGAGCATATACTGGCATATCCAATGAAGCACTAGCAATGAGCTTGTCTTCCTCAAGTATTTCAATCTCACCAGATGTATTTCCCTGTAAAACACATGTTTCTGCTTAGAATAGGTTTTAATATAAGAAAAAGCTAAGATACTTATACATCAACTCGGTATGAAATTCAATAGCAAGAAGCTTACTAGTTTAATGATCATGCATGGTTGAAACTAGTTGACTATATTACTTGAATTTTATATCTGTCTATATGTGTTTGTGTTAGCACGCGAAATGCCTTTACAGTTTCGATTATCATAAGAATTTTTTTTATTCTATTCTATTTTATTGTTATTATTGTTTGTGCTATCTATTCATACGATACGTCGATAGCATAACCTTTTGTTGATATTTCAGTTTTTAACAACTCATCTGGTTGCAATTTCAAATTAATCATTCTATTCCAGGAATTGAGAATAACAATATTAAGGAACATTCCTGACAGAGTGGTAAACATTATCGAGTCTATGTTCTTTATTTCCTTAACTTATATGAATCTATATCAGATATTTAAGTACCTGGCTATTCAATCCTCGGATGTAGCCAACAAGCAATACTTGTATAAGCTCACTGGATATATCCTCCTTGCTACCATCAACCGGACAAAGTTGCTGCAAAGGAACACGAGAGACACCATAAATATAATCAAGTTAAGTATGAGCAATAAGAGAAAGCCGAAAGTGCCCCACAACAAGAAGGAATGCATTTTATATGTCGGAACCCCATGTGTAATAGGGTGGAAAAATATTTTGGCTGTATAGAAACTTTCAATAGGTCCCACCCGAACTGACTTCTATCATCAAGAAATAGGAAACACAAAGAAATTTCTCATATACGGGCACTTTTTTCTAAGAATTACATAAATCAACTGGAAGCGCACACATAATATCTGTAGACCTACCACCATTCACTAATATTAAAGTTAGATATAGGGGGTCAGCAAACTACATAGAAATGAAATAATATATTTCCTCTTTCAAGGAAGATGAGCATGTAATTATGAGAAGAAAAAGGAAAATAATGTAAGGTTGTCATGCAGAATGGAGTTCATCAAATTTACTGAAAATTGGAAAGAGAGACGAGTTTTAGTACAATTTAATCTTTAAAAGTTGGAAAGAAATGGGCTAGAAAATACACAAGTAACCCTTACAGGTTCCTTTCTAGACCAGGACATCTCAATAAGAAAAGAGTTCAGGGGATAACTACTCACAACTTTTCTCTTAGCAGTACAGCTTCCATGGTCCCAGCCAATGCCAACTAAAACCTTGAAGATTTCATCCTCGTCAACTATGCCCCAACCGAAGTAGACACCCGAAACTTGATCAGGAAGAGGAGATGATCCATTATCTGGAGTAAATATTCTTTTTTCTCAGTCACTTGACAATTACAGACATTGCCAGCAATTGAAATCTACAATTAAATTGCTAATTCAATGCAGTGAACCTCCTTGTTTGGCTAACCAATTGTAATGGCATATTTTTTGTTATATTGTTATCCGCAAGCATTACATGATTCTGATCAATTTTTGTGTCGGTGAGATGGCATGTAATGTTATATGATGCATTCTGTAAACTTGACATTACTAAAACTGTCATACACAACACACAAAGTAGAAATATATTCTACAACACCTGCAACTTCGCAAAGAAGCCCATAGCTATATAAACCCTTCAAATGAAACGGCTCAACTGGCAATGCATTGTCCACCCCTGCAATTAGGTTCCAATCAAATAACGCACAAGAAGAGCAACATAAGTATTATGTATTGAAACGAAATATACAGTCTTCAAACGGTGGAAGCCCCCAGAGCTCAGGCTGAAATTCTAGAAGTGAATGAAGCACAGAATCTGCAATATAATATTGCTCAGCTTCATTTTGTAGAGATGGGATTGCAACTACTTTCATTCCAGCAGCTTTTGCTGCTTTAACACCAATCCTGTTAAGAAACATAAATTATTATTAGTTCTTGGTAAAGTTAGTAAACTTGATTCCAACATATAAGAAGTAACATGTCATCGTAGGTGAAAATTCTGTGTCAACTGTGGGAGGTATGATGCATAAATACTATATAGCGAGATGTTTGAGTATGAAATAGATGAAATCTCGAAGAATTCCATGATTCAGTGTATCATCCGTAAGATAAATGTTTTTTAATTCTTCCATTTGCGAAGTGCTGGATGAGAAGAAATTCTCATTAACCATGGGATTTGTAGATCTAAGCTTTACTAGGAGAAACATAACGTAGTATTAACTCTACTTTATAGTTCTGACAACTTTTAAAACCTAACAACACAAAACCGAAGATTTTATAATAGTTGTCATTGGGTATTTCAACTGACTTCTCTAAATCAGTTGAATTGAGAGTGAGGTCAACTTACAAGGAATCTTCTATGACAATGCAGCGAACAGGATCCACGCCCATTTTCTTTGCAGCTTCCAGAAATCTGATTGCCATCCCGGAAAAAAAAAAATTCGCAAGAACATGTTAACACTTATTTATGTTATCAAGGATGGAATGATATTTTTTATTTAATGAAGGGCTTAAAAAGTAAATTACAGAGGACTTGGGTTTAATTCCATTTCCTTGGAAAATCATGCACGCCATCAAAGTAACTACTATGGAATGGCTTTATGTAAGAATTCTGAACTTACAAATCCGGAGAGGGTTTTCCCGATTTGACCTGGTCACTTCCAAGGATTACTGAAAAGTATTCTTTCCAACCTGTGGATAATAATCGTATTAACTAAAAATCAAAGAGGATAACAGAACAACCAAATATTTGCCAACAGTAATCCAAAAAAAGAAAGAAAAAAAAAACCGAATTAAAGCACAACTAACTTCATTAATGTGGCGTACAAAAAGTTGAAAAGGAAGTGAAAATTGATCACAAATTATTGGGTACCCCGTGGAAGGCAGTGCAGTAGCACCATCTATCAAAGAAGGTCAAGGATTCCAGTTCCCGTAAAAACAAATTAGTCAAAGTAAAAGAAAAAAAAATACGAACGGTGCATGATTATTAAGGCAATCGCTTATTGGACAAGGTATGGCACCCAATCAAATTCGTAAAATATGTTGAGATAAGAGAGGACTGTTTATGAATTTTAGATTTCCAACCCAAAATAGCATCTAGGGTGTAATTGCTAACAAGTTCAATTTAGTCTTCAGAAATTCAGTTCCCTTGCCAAGCAAGTTCAGTCCTTGGTTACATACTGAAGAACTAACCATTGATGAGAAGATTATGATTGCACACTTTAAGCATAATAACAAGATATATATATTAATTAACAAGTGTAAAACATGTAATTTTGACCAATAGTTGAGGAAGCGAAGAGAATAAAACCTTGTTGGTGAGAGATTTTAGAATCTATGTTTTGGCGTATAGAATTGGAAGCAAGTGCAAAGGGCACTTGATGCTTGTGGAGATGCATGATTAGGCGATTGGCACCAGGGAGTGCTTTTGCTTCTACCCATCTGAAAACAAAACAAACACTTCCATTAATAACAAAACACTGTAAATGAAACAAAATACGTTTTTCATATATGGCAATGCTTCACAGTTTTGGGGCATCACCATTCTATTGTTTTGTTTTGTACTTGTGTTTGAACTCAAGGAAAAACCCCCCTTCAACCTGTAACGATACTTCCATGATCCTTGTTTTTTTTTTTTTTGGGTCAAATTGGCCAAATGTATATGTGTTTAAGCGAAAATTTCTGTAGTTGTTTTATTTTGGGATTGTCAAAACACGCGTGTGCGCTCCATGCATTTGAAATTTTGAAGGCCCTAATTTTCTTTTTTTATTAAAAAATTGGAATTTGACCCGATTCTGCCCAAGCCCACTTTCTTTATTTGTTTATGCATTCTGATTTCTGAATGCATATATGTATAATTTGCCTCTACAAAGTTCGTGATTCTATGAAAGAGTACCAATGAAGTTTCTTTTTTACCATGGAAAGGGGGAAAAAGATTCATCTTGCTGCGAATTCTTGAGTATGATTTATGAGAGCATGTATATATATATATATATATATAACTGAACTGAGAGAGAGAGAGAGGATTCACTTTTGTTGATAGATGGGCATAATTTCTTGTGTAAAACGATGAGGCGGTATTGGAAGATCATAGTCGTTAACAATGGCTGTCGCGGACTCCTTGTGAGTCATGCCCAGCCTCTTATTTTCCTTCTCCCTATCCAACACCTTGCCATATTTTTCCAAAAATTCTTTCAGAACATCTTTTGTAACTTGCTCTGCACAATTACAATCCCCACAAACAGCATCGCGTCATATATAATACATGTGATGGACTTATATACACACATGCATACAGATATACATATACACATATATATATATACATACGGAGAGGAGAAGGAAACAAAGAGGAGGAGAAGGAAACAAAGACCTGTGTTTAAAAGGGTGCCATCTAAATCCAATATAACAGCAGAAACATTGGTCATGGCAGAGACGAATGTGTATAATAATAGTATATGATACAAAGGAGAGAGAGCCCGAGTGAATGGATTATTGAGGATTGCTGTGAAAATAAATACCAAGAATGCTGCAATTTAAAGATGATTTCAACAAGGTATTGATTCCCACGTTGCAGTTGTTCTAGGTTGCGTAACAATTCATATGCGGGGTACAATTCCAATTCAACTTGTTAGAGGATTCCACTTAAAGCCATAGATCATTAACGCATTTAAACATACACAGTGTTTTGAAGTGATTGTCTTACCATTTGATGTATTTCGAAGTTTGGCCAAATTTTATTGTAAATATCAATAATTATTAGGAAAATTCATTTTTCATCACGTGCATCACCATGCGCTCTAGGGATCATCGATCAACAAGAAAATATTTAAATATCACCACACAAATTGATCCTTCATTGAAGAAACACAAATATCACCACACAATTGAACCTTGATTGAAGAAACACCAAACAAACGCAAATTACTGTTTTTGGTGATCAAACCACAAGACGAATTAAAACTGGAATAGCCCAATTAGAAACACATCTCACCTTGCCCCGCTAACTATTCTAATAAATCTGCTTCACATGTTAATTCAATGCAGAAGATTTAGGAAAATCAATGTCATGATGCATTTAAAAGTATTATTACTGCGTAACATAGGTAGCAGCCTTAATAATATTATTCCGAATAAAAACACTAACATCTACAATCTAAAACTTAGGTAATTTGGCAGAAAGGAAAATAACATATATAGGGGAAAGGGGAAAGAAGAACGAAACACGGTATAAATCCTCAATCCCATAGAATCCAGTCATTGAAAAAATTAAACCACCTAGTGCAACCAAAAGCAATCCTCTGAACTCCATCAACTGTACCCAAGAGGAAAAGGCTTAGGGATGCAAAGCAGAAGCTTCTAATAAAACACACTGTAAAAAGACATTCCCGGGGGAAAAAAAAAACCATATAACTGAACACAATTATCCCCATGGTTAAGGCCTCATCCTCCCTGAATATAGATGCAGGCCCCTAAACTCTATCTGCCTTCCTGCAAAATAGCAATAATAATAATAATAATATAAGTTATTAAATATAATCAGTATATATCACAATATAACATACCAGTATGTTTATGATATGTCAATAACCTACCTCTGCATCCTCAACAGCACCAGCTTTGGAGGCAGCTTCCATTTTCTGGGGATCTTCTGTTGCAGTTCAAGGGAGAAAAAAACCATAAAAAACAATTTTCAATAGAGCATACCAGGCAAATACGATTTAGGAGGTGTTTAGGAACTGAAACGACGACAAAAAACATGCATAGAACTCATCTTCACGAATTTTAAAGCTAGCACCAACCTAATGTGTAAAATACTTTGACACAAATATACTACCATGGTGATTTTGGACTTGCATGGCAAACTAAAAACAGAAGTTTCCATCTTTAAACAAGGACTCTTCATAGAGCTTATAACTGGAAATACTGACAAGCATACTTCCTAGTAGAGAATAAACAAATGTTCCTAATAGCTTCTCACAGCAGAATATCTTTACCAGGCCTGTCTTCTTTTCTAATCTAAGTAAGCAGAAAATAGTTAACCACTTCTGCATTCATTGGAATGGGTCAACTTTAATGCATTAAGCCATTAAAGCAATGAATACAGAACAATATAACATTCTTCTTATATCATGAGCCATTTCTTCTCTCACAATTTCTTAATATGTTTTAGATAAGTAGCTTCTTAGTCTTCGCTCGTTATAAATTAGAATTCTCATATATTCTAGCTCAATTATCCTTATTTATAGCAAAATCATATCCACCATTCAACAAAAAAAGAAATTAATGATTTGGGTGGAGTATCCTACAACACAACGGCTCAAAATCATGACACCGGTGGGACTGTACAACTTTGTGTGTTCACCCATGTATAGCAGCATACATCTCTTTTTTTTATCTTTTTTTTTTCTGATAAGTAAGAATATTATAAACAAAGGCACTCAACCGGGGAGAGCATCCCATACAAAGACCACTATGGACCAAGAGATCCCAAAAACTCTATTTTCTCAGCATACATCTCTTTTATTTTTATCCTTTTATAGACCCAAGCAAATTCACACACGTACTCGGTACTTCCCCTCACATGGAAGCTCGAAATAATGACATGGGGCACAGGACGATACAACTTTATGTGTGTTCACCCATGGATAGCAGCATATATCTCTTTTATTTTTATCTTTTCCAGATCCAAAAAAAACACACACGCACTTCCCCTCGCATGGAAGCTCAAAATGATGACGGGGGCAGGAAAATACAACTTTATGTGTGTTCACCCATGAATAACAGCATAGATCTCTTTTAATTTAATCTTTTCCAGATCAAAGCATATTGACATGTTGCACATCACATGGCTCGAAGCACAAAATCATGACACCGGGGCACAGGACAATACAACTTTATGTGTGTTGACCCATACATATTGCATAGCAGCAAAGATCTCTTTTGTTTCTATCTTTTCCAGATCCAAGCAAATTGACACACCTGCACTTGCCTCTCACATGGCTCAAAATACGGCACGGGGCATGGACAATACAACTTGTATATGTGTGTTTACCCATGTATAGCAGCATAGATCTCTTCTATTTTTGGGAGAGACCATCCACCCGAGCCAATGGCCCAGTGGTATGCATAGATGTCTGTTATAACTTGTAAGGTACTGAGCTGAAATATAAAATGCCCAAAACTGATTTGAACAACAGTTTGTTCAGTTCCACAATCCTATGATCTGGCTCTAGGTTTGATATTTTTGGAACTGTTGGGATCGGTTTGGGACTGGTTCATCCCAGAACCAGACTGGACCGAACAGCATGCATCCCCCAATGTGGCCCTTATATAAGTTCTGTATACCTTCAGAATATTCTAGAGATCAAAACAGTAAAGACAAACCCTAGTTGCCATAGACCTCTAGCTGCAGGGAGAAACCATTCAACGCCCGCAACCCCCGTGTCAACTATGTGGTGACTATGAAATATACTCAGAGCGGACGAACAAAGAGTTGAACCCCGCTTGAGAGAGAGATAGAGAGAGAATAAGCAATGTTCTCTTCTTCATGTTATTTGTTTGTCATCTTTTTTTACTCCTCTTCCCCTCCCTCTCAGAGACTTAATAGGGTCTTCCAAGGGCTTTGCAAACCCCCTTTCCCTTTAAGTTAGTCTCTAGCATATATTTTAAGCATTCATACACCAGGAACTAATTCTTGACTATTTTGTGCAGCAATCAATTTTCTCAGACTACTTCACAATTAAACCACAGTATCTCATAGTAACCAAATAATTCCCCCTTCTAAAATACGTAGGTAACCTCTCAGGTTATAACCCTCTCAGGTCATAACGCCCAAAATCGAGCAAAGCATCTACTCAGCCAAATACAAATTTATATTTATGCACACACAAACAAACTAAAGCACATGAACAGAAATAACACAAACAATATTGCATAATCCGAAACCAAACAAATCTGACAAAGTTCAATCCATAAAACTGAGAATTCTGCTACCCAATAAAAAATTTCATTACTTAAGATGTTACCTCCTTCCTCCGGAATGTCAGAAGTCCACAAGGTGAGGTTGTCCCGAAGGAGTTGCATAATTAAGGTGCTATCTTTGTAGGACTCCTCATTCAGGTTATCAAGCTCTGAGATTGCTTCGTCAAATGCTTGCTTTGCGAGGTGGCAGGCTCTGAAAAAGAAGATTCCACATCAACTTGGATATAATGCACATGTAATGTAACTCTCAGGCTGAATATGAGATCCTACAAACCTTTCAGGCGAACTCATAATCTCATAATAGAAGACAGAGAAATTTAAAGCCAAACCCAATCGGATAGGATGTGTGGGAGGCAAATCAGCCTCTGCAGCTTTTGTAGCCATCTGCAAAAAGATAGAAGAACATATATAGATATGTAATGCAAAATCAATGAAATAAGACTGGCTAATGAAACAACAAATTGATAGAGTTGATGAAATTGTCCGCGTGGAATTACATAGAAAATTGATAAAGTGCATTAGTTGCATCGCTCTGTAGAATTTCGTACCTAAAAGAGCTGGAAACATCAAGCTGTGCAAGGGCAAAACCATGCTAATTGAATGTCATTCATTCATGCCCAAACCCTTTATAAATTCTTCTAACATTCACTTCTTTCCTTCCTTGGGTTCATAGTTTTATTGAAATAGTAAATGGTCTGAGTGGAATTATGAAACAATATAGATACAGTGGCGTCTCTGAAATTTCCAAATGTAGATATCCAATTCTACATGAATTGCCCAATCTATGAATTGTAATAAAGGCACTCAAAATAAGACTGGGCTGAGATCTCTGACAAAAGCGGAACCTGTCTCGATGGACCTTATACACTCAGGCTATGTTTAGTACGCATGAATGGAATGAAATAGAATGCAAGTGGGAATAGAATGAGAACAAGAATGGAATGGAATAACCATTCTCATTCTATTGTTTGGTTGTAAATATGAAGTACTTTAGAAATGGAATGAACTTAAAAGAAAATTTCTCAAAAATATCCCTCTTAGTGATAAATATATAATTTTAATCAAATAATATTATTTCGTAAATTCTTTACAAAAAATGGTGAAAGATAACGGAAATAGTAGTGGCTAACAATGGAGGTGGTCGTAGTGGCGGCGGAAGGTGATGGTGGTGGGAGTGGTTTGTTTACTTGAAATATGAAAGGGTTGTTTTAGTCATTTTATGTTTTAAAAGCATTCCTTATTGAATGAGATGGTCATTCCATATGTTTACTAATGGAATGGTTTTTCATTCCAAAGAATGGATTTTCATTCATTGGGAATGGTCATTCTCATTCAACAAGACATACCAAATAAAGGAATGGAATGAATGGGCATTCCATTCCATTCCATTCCTATGTACCAAACATGCCATCAATGATAACCAAACAGCAAATCCAGAAGAACATCCACCCAAACCATATCCCTTGTAAAAGCCAATATGAGATAACAATACCACGGATATTTCTTTTAGAAAAAAATTCAATAAAAAAATAAGGACAACTAAGGGTCTGTTTGGTAGAATTGTGTTTGTGTTTACGTTTGTGTTCAAATAAACAAAAAACACGTTTTTTATTTTTTTCTTTATTCATCCAAAAACATAAGTATGTTTGGTAGGGATGTTTTTTGGGTTGAAATTGAAAAATTAAAAATCAATAATTAAAAATTAATAATATAAATAATAAATAAAATATAATATAATAATAATAATAAATGAATACAATAATAATAAATAAATATAATAATAATAAATTAATAAAATAAATAATAAATTACATAAAACATATTTAAAAATATAATAAAAATAATAAATAATAAACAAAATGAAATAAATAATAATAATAAATAATAAATAAATATAATAATAAATAATAAGTAAATATAATAACAAATAAATACTTCATAATAATAATAAAAATGAGTATAATAATATTAAATTAATATTAAATTAATAAAATATATTTTTAAATAATTAAAAATGAATAAATAATTTATAAATAAAATGAATTAAATAATGAAATAATAATAAATAAATAAATATAATATATTTATAAATTAATATATAAATTAATAAACAATAATTTAATAATATAAATAATAAATAAAATATAATATAATAATAATAAATGAATACAATAATAATAAAAAATGGACTAAATAATAAATAATAATAATAAATTACATAAAATAAATAATAAATTACATAAAACATATTTAAACATATAATAAAAATAATAAATAAAAAAACAAAATGAAATAAATAATAATAAAAAATAAATATAATAATAAATAAAAAATAAATATAATAATAAATAATAAGTAATAAGTAAATATAATAACAAATAAATACTTCATAATAATAATAAAAAATGAGTATAATAATAATAAATTAATATTAAATTAATAAAATATATTTTTAAATAATTAAAAATGAATAAATAATTTATAAATTAAATGAATTAAATAATGAAATCATAATAATAAATAAATAGAATATATTTATAAATTAATATATAATAATTTAATAATATAAATAATAAAATATATTATAAAGTGAAGAAAGTGTAAGTGAAAAACACCACAATAAACACCAAATTCATGTTTATTGGAATATGCCTAAAATTTGCCAAAGTGAAAAAGTATTTTTTAACACACATATCCCAAAAACACTAACCAAACAAGTTTATAAACACAAAACACATAAACAGACACAAAAACACTGCTACCAAACAGACCCTAAATAAACATACAATCAGCTAGAGAATTTGACACTTATGTTATATTTGGTACGCTTGAATGGAATGCAAGTTGAAATGGAATGAGAATGAGAAGAGAATGGAATAACTATTTTCATTCTATTGTTTGGTTGTAAATATAAAGAGCATTAGGAATGGAATGACTTCGAATTTATTTTTTCACAAATACCCCTCTTAATGATAAATATATAATTTTAACAAAGTAATATTATTTTTTACAAAAAAATGATGAAAGAAAACGAGAATAGTGTTGATAAGCAATGGCGGTGGCGGTTTGTTTACTTAAAATCTAGGAGGGTTGTTTTACTCATTTTACGTTTTAAAAATATTACTAAAGGAATGGAATGACAATTCCATAAATTTAATAATGGAATGAAATTTCATTCCAATGAATGAATTTTCATTCCCAATGAATGGTCATTCTCATTCAATATATGGTACCAAATAAAGGAATGAAATGAATGGGCATTCCATTCCATTCATGCATACCAAACATGCACTTAGTTCAAGAGAACATATCGAGCCAAGCATATACCGTGAGAAAAATATGTAGCTTGGTCAGCAATAACAAACAAGAGGGCAATTCATTAATCACATGATGATCAAATTACTTATTAAATCCCAACAAAAATTACTTCTCCACGGCACATTAGACTCGAATAAAATTTGAATTAGTAATGTTGACATATGCACTGAAGAACACGCACGAAACACAAAACCATAAAACCAAAACCGCCCTCTCAAAAACAAAAAACGAAGGTCATTAGATCTGGCATAAGATACTTCTGTTTCATGGAAAGGCAATATAATATAGCTTAACCCAAATAAGAAGAGATGTAGAAAATGTAATAAAATATACCTCATAGGCTTTGAGTGAATGATCAGCAACCTCTTTTCTATCATTGCCGATCTTGAACTCCGCGAGATACCTATAATAATCCCCTTTCCTACATCCAGCAGAAACACCAAATACTGTTATATATAAAGGTAATTTCAAAACAAAAACATTACTATGAACTACAAGCCCACTCACATCTTGTAGTAAAACACAGTGGATTCTCCGGGCGGACTCGACGGAATGAGATGGCCATCGATCAAGGCCATGATATCGTTGCAAATGGTGGTAAGCTCTGACTCGACCTTGTTCCGATACTCCTTGATCCGCTTGGCGTTCACTTCGTTCCCGCGCGACTCTTCCTTCTGCTCGATCGAAGAGAGAATTCTCCACGAAGCCCTCCTTGCACCGATCACGTTTTTGTATCCCACAGAGAGTAGATTTCTCTCTTCAACGGTCAATTCCACGTCAAGCTCCGCAACCTTCTTCATCGAATCCACCATCTCTGTCAAAAATCAACAGAAGACATGGAAGATTCTGAATAATTTAGCAAGTAATAAACCCTACCCTACCCTGTGTTTGGTTTCCAAGAAAATTCACGGCAAGTCCAGTTGAAGTCAAAATCTAATGATTTTGATTTTCTTTTCTTTTACTAGTAATCAGAGAATGGAAGTTGTGATAGAGAGAGAGAGAGAGAGAGAAAACCCTAACCGTCGTAGCGCTCGGCTTGTTCGGCAAGCTTGGCGATGTAGACGAAGTTTTCGCGTTCTTTGGAGGAAGCCATGTCTTCCGATCTGAGTGATTAGGGTTAGGGTTTCTGAAGAGGACTAGGGTTTTTCGATTTTGCTTCTCTGGTTTTGGTCCACGACGAGTTTTGGGGGCAGAGCAGAGAAGCGAATAAAAAGGGTCAGAAAAGGCAATATGTATATGTAATAAATAAATAAGCTTTTCTGAAATATCGCTTATGCCCTTTTTATTTTTGGTAATATCACTTTATTGACCTTTCTTATAATAATTATGTTTGACTAAGCTTTTCTGGTTTTTGTTTGACTAAGGCCATATGTGTTGCGTTGTTTTTGTTTTTGGTTTGGTTAGGGTCTGTTTTGTAAACAGGTTTGGTGTCAAAAATATTATTTTGGTGCCAAAAAATGGTACCAAATCATGTTTGGTAAAATGGTATCGTTACTGTAGCAAACCATGGTACCAAATTTGTGAAGGATTTTGGAACCATCTTTTTGATGGTTTTGGATGGTGCGGGTACTGTAGCAAACCACTGTAACAACCCGAATCACTGTAGCACCGAATATAATATTTATATTTTAATATTATAAATTTTAATATTTTAATTTTAATATTAAAATTTATAAATTTTAATATTAAAATTAAAATATATTAATATTAATATTAAAATATTAATATAATAAAAATATAATATATTTTAATATAATAAAAATATATTAATATATTATAATATTATAAATATTAATATTTTAATATTAAAATTTATAAATTTTAATATTAATATTAATATAAATTTTAATATTAATATTAAAATTAAAATATATTAATATTAATATAATAAATATATTTTAATATAATAAAAATATATTAATATATTTTAATATTATAAATTTTAATATTAATATATTAATATTAATATTAATATTAATATATTTTAACCCATACCAACTCTACCAAACATGGGTTGGTTTTTCAGCATCACTTTTTCTCACACCAAAACCATCTGCACCAAACATGATTTGGAACCAAAATAAAACCACACCAAACCAGATCCAACCCAACCCAAACCAAAACCAAAAACTAACACCGCACCAAACCGTTACCAAACGCAACCTTAGGGTTGGGTTGGATTTTGTGTGGTTTTATTTTGAACTGAAACCATGTTTGATGGAGATAATTTTGGTGTGAGAAAAAGTGAAACTGAAAAACCAAACCATGTTTGGTAGAGTTGGTATGAGCTGAAATTTTGAAACCAATCATATTTGGTAACTTGGAATAGTTTGACATTTTATATTTTGATAACATGACTTGGTTGGTGTCAAGTGTCATCGTAGGGTAAAAATTTCATGTTGAAAGATAACCCATGTGACAGTAATTAATATGGTATCAGGGCCAAAGATCTCGTGTTCAAACATCACTGTCACCCTTTCTTAAAATTGAGAGGAGCTAGGACAAGGCGTTTGGCTCAACAAAAGAAAACATTATGCAGTATTGGCATATGTTCGGCATAGATGGCTCGTGATAGTGCAACATGACTCAAACATATGGAAGGATAGTCAAGGATAGGTGTGGCTCAGACATGCAGTTGGGCAGTTTGATAACACACAACCACCAAGGGGCATGTGACATTGCAAGAGGATGCCACAATATGATGCAGTTGAAGAGTGCAACTGTGTGATAAGTGTTGACAGCCTTTGATTGGTGCCAACACAGCTTAAGTGGATGGGGCTCTCATCCACACAAATAGACAGTTTTGTGTATTTGCCTATATAGGCACATATGTATAGCATTTATGATGGAGCAAATTTCAGAGAGAGATAGTGCTTGTAAATGTTGTAGTGTGGCCTAAGTGAGAGAAATCCTTGTACTATTTGTGTTTAATAGTGAAGGTTGGGAAACCATTGATTGTAGTTGCCTGTAAATTTGTGGGTATTGTTATTTTATTGCATTTCATATACTGTGTGTGTGTGTTTGTGCAAGACTTAGTATAATTCAAGGGCACTATAAGTGTGTGAATTGGCTGACTTGGTTGGTGTCAAGTGTCATCGTAGGGTAAAATTTTCATGTTGAAAGATAACCCATGTGACAGTAATTAATAGGGTAATTTGCATTGACACCCCCTGATGTTAGGGTCAATGGCAATGAGATTACGGTCAACGTTTTTTTGGCACTCATACCCCCTGAGGTTCCTTCTTCGTTACAATGACATCCCCTGGGTTGGTGAAATGACTACAATGCCCCTTTAATTATTTCACCTATTACATTAGGGTAATATATAAAGTATGAAATTACCCATATACCCAAACACTTCACCCTCTGAAATTACTAATTACACTTCCACCCCTTATTACAAAATATATATATATTATGAAAATTACAATTTAATTTTTTTTTCTTTATAATATAATTTGTATATATAATTATGAAAATTAAAATTACGAAAATATATATATATAATTTGTAAGAAATATATAAAATTTGAAAAAACATATAAAATTCGAAAAAATATATAAAATTTGAAACAATATATAAAATTAAAAAAAACATATAAAATTCGAAACAAATATATAAAATTCGTAAACAATATATAAAATTCGAAAAACATATAAAATTTTAAAATATATATAAAATTCAAATATATATATATATAAAGTGTGACTGAAGTTTAAGTGGACAAGCCTCAGAGTCAATAGCCAAGATAACGGATCATCTCCAACTCTCTGCAGAGTTATTTCAATGGCCACGATGACGACACATGCCCCACGATGGTGACCGAAATCGGAATCGAACCGGTACTTTATTAAAATATATTAATATTTGGATTAAAATTAACGGTTCGGTTCCGGTTCTCATTTTTAAAGAACCGAAAGTATTGGTTCGATTCCGGTTTCGGTCGGAATCAAAAACGAATCGCATCGTGAATATATTAATATTTGAATCAAAATTAACGATTCGGTTTCGGTTCTCATTTTTAAAGAACCAAAAGTATCGGAACCGAACCGTTAATTTTGATCCAAATAAAAATTTACTTTCGGTTATTTAAAAATGAGAAGCGGAACCGAACCGTTAATTTTGATCCAAATAAAAATTTACTTTCGGTTCTTTAAAAATGAGAACCGGAACCGAACCGTTAATTTTGATCCAAATAAAAATTTACTTTCGGTTCTTTAAAAATGAGAACCGGAACCGAACCGTTAATTTTGATCCAAATAAATATTAATATATTTAATTTTGATTAAAATATTTTAATAAAGTATCGATTCGATTCCGATTTAGGTCACTATCGTAGGACATGTGTCGCCATCGTGGCCATTGAAATAGCTCTGCAAAGAGTTAGAGATGATCTGTTACCTTGGCTAATGACTCTAAGGCTTGTCCACTTAAACTTCAGTCACATTATATATATATATATTTGAATTTTATATATTTTTTAGAATTTTATATGTTTTTAGAATTTTATATATTATTTACGAATTTTATATATTTGTTTCGAATTTTATATGTTTTTTTTTTAATTTTATATATTGTTTCAAATTTTATATATTTTCTCAAATTTTATATGTTTTTTCAAATTTTATATATTTTTTACAAATTATATATATATATATATTTTTGTAATTATATATACAAATTATATTATAAAGAAAAAAAATTAAATTATAATTTTCGTAATATATATATATATATATTTTATAATAAGAGATGGAAGTGTAATTAGTAATTTTCAGAGGGGTGAAGTGTTTGCGCATATGGGTAATTTCATACTTTATATATTACCCTAATGTAATAAGTGAAAAAATTAAATGGACATTCTAGTCATTTCACGAGCCCAGGGGGTGTCATTGCAACGAAGGAGGAATCTCAGGGGGTGTGAATATAAAAAAAACATTGACCGTAATCTCATTGCCATTGACCCTAACCTCAGGAGGTGTCAATTCAAATTACCCTAATTAATATGGTAACTTATTTTAAAAAACAAAATATATAAATATTTAATTTTTTCAAAATATTTAATTTTTCATAAATATTTTAATTTTTCAAAAGATTTATAGATAAAATATTTTATATAAGATATTTCAAAAAAATAAAAGATTTCAGTAAAAATACATATAATTTGTATATTTTTTAAGAAATAATAAATATATTTTTATTATATTTTATTTTTTCTATAAATATTTGTTTCCCCGAAATATTTTATTTTTTATGAAATATATTTTTTCGTTTGATTTTTTTGAAATATTTTATTTTTTCATAAATATTTTATTTTTTGAATTTATATATATATAATATTATAAATGAATTGGTTTTGGTTAAACAATGGTACACCAAATTGAATTGGTTTGGGTTAAAGAATAGTTTTGGTGTAAGAAAACCAAACCAACTTCATTCAAACCATCTATTGAGATGGTGTGAAAAATAATGGATTTGGTACCAATGGTGCAACACTATTCAATCCCAACTCATTCTACCAAACATGAGTTGGCCCACAAATTTCATCCCAAAATCACAAATTTCACTTCAAAACCTCTTACCAAACAAGCACTAACTTGCCTCGTATTCAATGGGGAAAAATCCTAATGAGAGAAATTATTGTATGAACCTGGTCCACCACTTCATTTCAGCTTATGTGATGGACTAGACCACCACATTATAACACACGTTCTATACATTGCCACATTATCAAAAAAAATCACATCAACACTATTATGAATTGTCATGTCAGCCCTTCTTCTCACCCAAATTTTTTTTACCCTCCCCACACATTCACCCTCAACCACGGTCACCACTCACAGAAACCACAATCATCATCCCACCACCATTGCAGAAACCGTTGGAACAACCATTTAATAGAATATTGGTGGTGATTTGTGACCCAAGTTTTACGTTTCAGAGAATATACTAACACTTTTACATACTGGTCTTTATACTTAATTGTTGCAATAAGTAATGGGTGATGAAAGATTTTTCAAAACTCTTTTGACTCTTCAGATGGCTCATTAAAGAGTCCTAAAACCAATTTAGGTCGATTTATATTTCAGAGGTTCAAACTTTACTTCAAAATAATTGGCGGTAGGGGTGATGGTGGCAATGACGATTTTGATTTTCGGTGATGGTGGTGAAACGGTTCACAATTGTTGGTTTGTTGGTGATGCTGAAAAATAATTTTTTTTGTAGTGCGGATGTAACAATATATATAATATGTGTTATAATGTGGTTGGTCTAGTCCACCACATAAGTTAAAATGAAGTGAGGACCAAGCCCAAATAATAATTTATCATGTGAGAGGGTCATCCAATCCAATGACTCATATCATCCCGAGATGAACCTCAATAATAAGATAATCTGAGTTATTGGATCGGGTGAGACCACTCCACTTAATGTAAAACACTTGAGAGGCATTCAATGGACCCCCAACTGGCCAGTCATCACTCCAGTTATTAAAGTAGAAACCCAAGAAAACAAAATAACATTTCTTTTTTCTTTGTCAAATTAAAGCTATTTATTTGGAATAATCATGATATGAAGGACCAAAATGTTCACACAAATCATTGATAAGTATAATTTAATAATACAGGTTTGCTTTTCAAATATATATTTTTTCATAATAAATAAATAAAAATTAGTTTATATTAAAAAAATAAGGAGATCTTTATAATTATTTATGTAAGTCACTAAAATACCCTAGAGGGGGGTGAATAGGGTTTTAAAAATAATTTCTAACTTCTTTTTATTTTTACTAGAACATGCAACAAGGTTCAATATTAATTTACAAGGTAAAATATGTAATGAATAATTTCACTTAAATTCAACAAGCTATTTACCACAATATAAATTAAGCATGCATGAACATAAAGTAAGGAGATAGAGATAGAGATGTTGACACCGTGATTTTTACGAGGTTCGGTAACTCCTACTCCTCGGCTCAAAGAATCCCCTTCCTTGAGACTTTCCCGATCCTCACACTATGACTCTTCCTTCAATAGGTGGAATAGCAAAACCTTTACAAAAGAGCTAACTAGTTCTTCACACAATCAATAGAACAATCCTCCCTTGATACAATGGGCTTCACTCACCCAAGATCACAAATTTGTGTATGCAATCAATATATCACTCAAGAAACAAAAACACTCAAAACCCTAAGGTTTTTATGGAAAATAGATCAATATAAGCTCAAGTGTTTTTATGTCATATTTCAAGAACTTAAGATATATATATTCTCACAATATATTTTCAATAAGAGAATAGGCTCAAGGTTTGAGTTTAAATCTTCAAAATGATAAGAGTGAAAAACAAGATTTTTGATCTTTCTTGCTATCAAATGATTTTTCAGAAGATGTTTGAGAGAAAGTTAGAGATGAACAATATTTGAAAATTTTCTCACACAAGAACCTTAAAGTTTTAATCCATATATCTTTCTTTATATAGTGTAACACTAGGGTTTGGAGAATGTATCTCACCCTAGACAATGTGGAGAGTAGGACCTGAAAATCAACAAACAAAATCATTTCTTTTTGGGCAAAAATATTGTTTAGAAATACTTTTCCTTAAAATCCTGAAGCACCCAGTCGATTGTCTGACGGCACCCAGTCAACTGCCTCCATGCTTAGATTTAAAATATTTTCCCCAACGGCTAGGGTCAGTCGACTGCCTTGGATAGGCCAGTCGACTGCCTCAGGCAATCAAAAATGTTCGAAACTCTCTGGTTCAGTCAGTCGGCTGGGTCCTTAACTGCCAGTCGACTGGGCACAGTCAGTCGACTGCCTTGGACAGGCCAGTCGACTGTCTCATGCAGTCAAAATGTTTTATAGCTCACTGGTTCATCCAGTCGGCTGGGTCTTTAACGGCCGGTCGACTGGGTCACAGTTAGTCGGCTGCCATTTCATGGCCAGTCGACTGGGTGACTCCAAGAATTGTTTTCAAGGTCCGTTTTAGATCCGTTTGAGTTTGTTTGATTTATTACTTGAGCTTATAAGACCAATCAACACATAAGATACCTTGTTACAATATTCTCACCCCGACCTATCTACCCCATGTCTTGAGTCCAGCTTTTGTTCTTTTTGTTATTCTTCGAGTTTGCGCTTGAGTTTCCTTATCGCTTATTGCTTTTAGCGATCTTTCCGAATCATTTACCTGTACTTGCTGAAACACTTAACTCAAAGTCATATTAGTACCAAACACGATTTTGAATGTTTTGTTAATATCAAAATAAGATTTATTGCTTGAAATAGAATTTCAAAGCCAACAATTTATTTAGAAATTATGATGTATGCTATCAACTTATTTAGTCTTGATTTTGATCGGTAATAAAAACATTTTGAATTCATCTGGAAGTCATGTCATGATTGATGCAAGATATTGCATTGAATTGATTGGGAAGTAATTCCTAAATTTTTACCCTCCACACAAAATTTATATATATATTAATAGAATTGGCCATCAACGGCATAACACAATTAGTAAGGATGGACATTTTGATATTTGGACCAAGCGTATCAAGTTATCATGTACACTTGATGTTACAAGAGGTGTGGACTATCACATTGGGATCGACTTTCTTGGGAGTTAGAAATATATATATGTATATATTTGTTGGTAGGACATGAAACAAGAGATGAAAAAGAAAAATAGAAGTAAAAAAATGGGGTTATATTTGAAATGAAACCATGTTAAAAAGATGTTGATGTGTAATAATAAATAATTTTTTTTTGTTTCAGGTTTATATTTATTAAATTTAAATTGAAATATTTATTGTTCAAATTTCGTCAAGTGTTATCCCTTTTTATGGGATTTGAAGTCATTTTTTTAATATTTTTTCTTTTCAAATCCTCTAAAACTCAATTCTTTTTAATTTTTTAATTATTATTATCAACACTAAGTGCATGTTTAGTACGTTAAAATGGAATGAAATGGAATGTCCATTCATTCCATTCCCTGGTTTGGTACAACATAATGAATGAGAATGACAATTCCTAATGAATAAAATTTCATTATTGGGAATGAATTTCCATTCCATTACTAAAGCTATGAAATGATCATTTCATTATTTCAGGAATGCTTTTAAAACATAAAATTATTTAAATAACACTCTCACATTTAAAAAAAAAAAAAGCCACCACCACCGCCATTTCGCCACCTTTATTGTCCATCATTACTATTCCCGTTACGTTTTACCATTTATTTTGTAAAAAAATTAAAAAATAGTATTATTTTATTTAATTTTATATTTAATACTAAGAAAAGTATTTTTGAGAACAAAAATTTAAGTTCATTCCATTCTCAATGTGCTTCATATTTACAACCAAACAATAGAATGAGAATGGTTATTCCATTCCATTTTTATTATCATTCAATTCCATTCAACCGTACCAAACGTGCCATAACCTTTTTTATTTTTGAGTTCCAAAATGTAAAAAATTTCATCATTCCAAACTAGAAATATTAACGAAGTAATTCCGTGGTATCTCATTAGAGTCGGCACGAGTTTGGAGCGCTTCAAGATCTTTACTTTTTTAATAAAAATAATTCAAAATTGATCAAATTTAACAAAAAAAATTATGAATTTTTAATCATGAAAATTACATATATTAGTTAAAAATAGAAAAAATATATTTATTTTATATTACTCCACTTGTTTATCAACTTATCAAGCGAGGTTGGGAGTCTGGACTGTCTGCTTTGGGCTTCTTTAAATTAAAAGCCTAAGCCCAAATCCGCCTCCGTTTGTTTTACCACTGGACGGCCCACATACCACATTCTTCTGGGCCTTTTCACAGTCTCTCTCTCTCTCTCTCTCTCTCTCTCTCTATTCCGAGTTAATTCAATCCCTAATCTTAGATTTACTCTGTTAACGGTCACAAATCTCAACCGGAGCCTGGATGCCTTATTTTGATTGGATTTGTCGAGGGTTTTGAGTTTTATTAAGTGAAGTGAATGTTAGTATTTTCTCTTGCTAGTTGCTTCATATATTTCACACTCGAAATATATATATATATATATATATATATATATACACGTATAGCGAATATGTGAATATATTGCTTCTTGATTTCGTTGTCTCTTTCTCTCTCTCTTTCACACTATATCGATTCGTTTGCCTCAATTGTAAATTTCGGAGTATTTTCACATAAACTTTGTAATTTTTTGAAATGCGCAGCTGAAGAAAAGTAGAAATTCTGAGTAATCGAATTTGGAGGTGGAAGAGTAGAAATTGGGGAGTGATAATCGTCAATTGACATGGAAACCAGCAAGAAAGATGAAGCCTTTTTTCTTGAGCGCACTTCTCGAATTACTAGAGGGAAAAGGTACACATTTTTCTGATTTAGGTTTTAATTCTATGCATATATATATATATATATATATATATGTATGTCAGTATTATGTATACATCCACACACATACATATTGTGTGAAGCATACAGATAAAAGGAGATGAATTTTTCTTTGTATATCCAGTATTACACACATACATATTATGCTTCTTGATGTTACTTTTGGCTTTGTTCCGGTTCTGGTTCTAGTCGATTTCCGGACGTTCCTTAGGGATCTTCTCCCCTATCCGTCATTGTACTATATTTGTTTTTCTCCTTTTATATAAACTATACATTCAGGGAAAAAAAATATTGTAATGTATTTGTGAAAAGTAAGATACCAATTCTGTGTAAGACACTGGGGTTTTTCCTTGTTAGGATGACCAAGTTGCTTGATGATGAGCTCGAAGAGGATGAGATGTTCTGGAATCAGGATGCTCTAAATGAGGTTTCTATTACCCTGCTAATTTTTAGAATGAAATATACAGTTTTAGATAAGGAACATATGTGTATATATATATGTATATATATTGGACGGAGCTCATTTACTTGTTGCTCAGGAAGAGAACGACGTAAACTACGAAGAAGAAGGAGAGGTTGCTGATGTTTTTGACAGTGACTTTGATGAAGATGTATGTTCTTTGACTAAAATATTTATGTAACTATCTCTTTCACATGTCTCTACATCTTAACATTCTAGTCCGTTTGAGCTTCCTTGCTAACTTTTATTGTTACCAGGAACCTGAACCCGATGAAGAAGTAGAAAATGAAGCAGATGACAGGTTTGTTTTCTCCATGCCGATGGCCTATCATATTTCAAACTTCCTTTTCTGTAACTCAGATATTAAGTTCTTCTACAGGATACGGCCAAAGAAGCGACTGATGTATCCAGGAAAGCAATTGCCGAAGAAGAAAAAGAAAAAAAAGGACATTTCAAAAATAGAAGAAGATCTCCAGGATGAAAAACCTCAGGAGCAATCTACCCTCCCTAAAGATAATGATGTTCCTGATGATTTAGAAGGAGAGAGAATTGTTAGGAAATCTACAAGGACTTCTGTCATTGTTAAGCAGGCTGAAAGAGATGCAATACGTGCAGCATTGCAAGCAACGATGAAGGTCATTCCTGAATTGGATTCTAACAAGTTATATGAAAATGTGGATAGAACATCTCTCTCTTTTTGGGTTATAAAGATGTTAAATGTTTTTTATTAAAGAAAAAAAATGGGGATAAAAGGAATAAAATATTTGTTGAGCTTGCTGTACATTTGTTGCATCATGTCTCTCAAACCCAAAAAATAAAGCTTATTAACTATTTTATTTTCAGGCCCATAAATTACTTGTTAAATAAATTTAAAGCATCTCAAAAGGTTTGAAATGCATATGTGAAGAGCCTTAAGAAGGATATTCTGAAGGCTGGTCAACATAATGTAGTAGGTTGTATTCCAAGATCATAAATGCACAAGTTTTTTGGAGTTTTTTATATGTGAATTGTATTGTTCTGAAACCATATTAGAATCATTAAAATGAATAGGCTAAGGACTGTCTTGTTTACTATTTTGTATTTTCCTTCTTTCTTGATTCAAAGAGCTGATGGAAAGGTTGACATGTATGTGTTTTGTCCTTTATCAACCTTGGTACATATATGTTGTTCCTTAATGTAATTGTGATTTTATGTTTATTTATTTTTAATTTCCTTTTATGTTAAATTACTTCTCATCTTCTCGAAAGCCTTCTAAAAGTATGAACTTATAAGTTACTATCAACTTGAGATGCATTCATTTAGTCTGAAACCAGCACTTCCTGTTATCTTCAGCCCATAAAAAGGAGAAAGGAAGGCGAAGAAAAGAGGATGACCCAAGAAGAGATGCTTCTTGAAGCTGCTCAAACAGGTTTAGGCCTTATTATTAGATTGAAAATGTGGTATCCACATCACATGTTTCATATGATTTTTCAGGCTGCTTCTTACTTGCATGACAACGATCTCAATTCGTATCATGTGAATTTGTGATGTTGCAGAAATTATGAACTTGAGGAACTTGGAGCGGGTTTTAGCAAGGGAGGAAGAAGTTAAGAAAAGAGCAATTGTGCATAAAGCAGTTTATAGTGGCCCTCAGATTCGATATCTTTCTAGAGATGGCAAGCTTTCCATCATTTCTCTGTAATGTTGCCATTTTTTCACTTGTTATAATGAGAATGGCGACTTCTCACTTTCGCAATGCAGCTGAAAAATAATTAATCACTTCGCTGCAGTGGTTCCTCTTTAAATGCCTTGCCCTGTATTTTACCGTCTATGTTTCATAGACTTTGCAATCTCCCATCATGTACCCATTCAACGGAACACGATATGGGCAGAGAAGAACCTAAATTAGACAGCCCTATCCTTCACAAGAAGTAAAACTCTTTTTTGATAGCAGAGAAGAGCTCTTATATAACTTTTTAGATATATAGGCTCTATATTTTCTTCTTTCTTTTGTGTCCGTGACTCATGCCATTGTATTTAACCATAATGCTCTTGAAGAAGAATGCATCCGCATTAGATATGACACTTTATAACATATATAATGTATGTATTCAAATGCGTATCACGTGTTTATGTACCTATATCCAACTGTTGGACACAGTCTCCTGGGTTCTAAGATTTGGGATTCAGAAAGATCTGACACTTGTACATCCACCCACACCCACTACTTGTAACTTCGATTGAAGTTTTGCATTTATTTTTCCAAGATTCTTTTGGAACCATTTGATTTTGATCAGTCATTTCTTGCAGGTCATTCATATATAGAATTCACTGGAGGATCAACTTTCCAGTCAGAGATTTCCACAACTTCGGCTCCATGTATGCATTCTATAGTTTATGTGCTTGTGAGTGTCTTCATGTGTAATGAAAGTATTGACAATAACTTAATACCGATGGATGTTTTTGGTGTCATTTGTGAAGTCTTTCTTTGTGGGAAGATTAGTCAATCTTCTAATGTAATAATGTTAAACCTATTCACATGAATGTCTTCCTGTTTGCTGAAGATTGGTTGAAGTTCCCATGTCATTATTTGCAAATTCCTCTTATTTATATTAATATATTGAGTTATTTCTATAATATGATAAACACTAATAAAAAGAGCAATGATTGATTCAATACATCTTTTTTTCTCTTTTCGTTTCCTTTCCGTTGAGGTAGCCAAAAGGAGGGGACATCAGAGATTCAAACAAGTTGAGCTGAAAAATACTTTCATTTGGTGGAGATAATCATGAACAATTTTTAGATCTCTTAAATTAATACTAATATCTTCAGCCTTTGTGCTTAAGTTTTTTTTTGTTTTTTGTTTTTTCCAATTTTAAGTTATTGATCTTGCTCTAGGTGCTTAATAAAAGGAATGTGTCCATGTTGGTTTTAGTGCTGTTATGCCATGTAAAGGAAGGGGTGAAATAAAGGGTTTGAAGTGTTCTTGATATGATATCCCTTTGCTATACCTCTGCTTATTGTTGATTGTATTTACGTCTCCTTTTCAGATCCGCAGAAGGCTGTCTGTGCAGTTACCGGGTTGCCTGCAAAGTAAGAATTTCTTTTTATTTGTGGTGGTTATTAATTGTCTACTTGGTTGTTCAAGATGCATTGTCAGGTCGGCTCTTATTGAGGCCATTCTGCCAATCAATTTATAAAGAGAGTTGAGAATAGTGATGGGTGGAAAGATAGACCTCCAGTCCTTCTGTTCAAGCAGTGATCATTCTTTTACTGTCAAAAATTGTATTATTAGCATTCCATACATTCTCTAGGTTAATTAGTCATGTGAAATTGTGAATCCATGTAGAACTTCTAGCCCATTTACTATAACACTCTTGGTTAATTGTTGTTTGGATTATCATGTACTGATGATGTAGGTACCGTGATCCAAAAACAGGACTACCTTATGCAACGAAAGAAGCGTTTAAAATCATTCGTGAGCGGTAAGATTTCAATTGGCTCATATAGTTTTTCTAATCGTTTCCTGGTTTGCAGAACACCGAGTGTGCATTACTTCACCTGCTTCTTATGTTTTGGATTAAGTATTTCTATTTCCTATTTCACATGTGGATTAAGATTGTTTTTAAATGGCCTCACATGAGCCTATTTAAATATTTGCTGTTTTGCAGGAAATTCAGTATGCATTTACTTCACCTGCTTCTTATGTTTTAGATTTAGTAATTCCTATTTCCCATTTCCTTTTTGCAGTTCAGTAATGGTAGTTGTAGTGACCTATATTTTATACGAACATTCACCTTCTTAGCCAAAACAGTGAGATTGGTTCAGGATCATGAGATCTTTGTCTATCAGATACTCAGATAGTAAGGGTTGTTGCTCATGGTATATTCTTGAAGTATGTCCCATAGACATTATGAAGATATTCTTAGTAAGGGGATTCTTATTTGTACAAATGGTACTTTCAACTTGAAACGAGCAGGAAGAAATGAAGTGTACTTCTTTATCTTTTGAGTAGTTTTGCTGGACAGGTCTTTGGTTAACCTGACTTGTGAAAACAATGGGATCACTCCTTAAGGGCTCGTTGAAAATGATTTTGATTTAATTTGTGGCCTATTAGAAGTAGAAGGCGCTTTGGGCTGATCTTGCATGTTAAAAAAGATATAGAAGTAGAAAGCTCTCTGGTGGGATCCTCACCGACATAAAAGATACATGTTGCAGTTTTCTGCTATGTAATTTTGTGCATTTAAGTTTGTTGATGCTGGGTCCTGCCTTTGTCAAAATTTGCTTTGTTATTTTGTAGGTTATTGAATGAGAATGATAGGGTGAGAAAAAGCAGCATGGGGAGTCTATTTGATTTAATTTCGGAGCAAGGATTTGCTGCAAAGCGGAAGAGATCAGGGACTTCAAATAGACGGGAAACATTATATTCTCGATTTCAGGCTCGTTTTCGTAAAATTCCAGCTCCTGAAAGCCTGGATTCAGATTAGCCATGTTAGTAAGTTTTTTGTATTTATATGTACATGTATCTATATTTTCTGCTAGTATCTATTTTAAGTCGGGCTTGAAATTTCAATGAAGAGATTCTCTCAATCAATTGTGTGGAGGGAACTGTAAATTTCATGGTAGGCAATAAAATTTTTCCTTGAAGTGCAGACAGTATACAGATGACATGACACGTGTGGAGGAAATTGTTTCTCAGTAGGTTCTCGATTATTGTTGTTGTTACCCAATAAAATTTCCCCAAAGGAATTTTATTTCTTTGATTTTCTTCCTTCATCAATGTCATACTTTCTTTATGAATAGAGCCGCTAAGGTATATGAAGCATAAAACGGTGAGAGCCACCTACTCACAGAGAGAGAGAGCGTAATGAAAATAAAAAAGAAAATAGAGATGTGTTAGCCAAGTTAAGGCACAACAAGCACCCATTATATTAACATCTACGGACAATAGAGCTTGGCTGGACAATTTTTCTACTAGCTAACATTCAGGATTGGAGTCATGAAAAAAGTGGGATTGTTGTGGAATGCTTATTTGATTATTAAGATTCTCATCCGTGATTAATGAGAATTAGCTACATCTATGACGTGATTATCCAATATCTCAGAATCCTATGAAATAACATATTTTAAAACATACTCTGAGGTAAGAGTGATTATGAGTGACAGAAATAAAGAATCAACCTGCATTGTTAGAATTCTCTATAGTATTGCTCCTCTCAAGCTTTTTCTTCCAACACTGGTGTTTCCAACACTGACATTGACTCTGTTTCTTCTCACCCATTACTCCCCCTTCTACTTCCCTCCCATCTTCCTCTTCATGTCTTCCAGCAACACTGCTAGCTCCAAGCGAAACTGGCCTCCCAATCTCCTCAGCCACTGCACCATCACTCTCAATTTTCCCCGAACAACCTGTAGATTCAGTTTCCTTGTTTTTGAGCCACAACTCTCTCATCCTTTCCTTAATGTCACAACCCTGTTCCTCGTGCCCCCCACTGCAAAGCCCACACTTGACCTCCCTTTTTCGAGCCATTCTAAGGCTCCTCACTTGCTCCCAAGTGAAAGCCAGTCTCAATGCATCGTCTAACGATTCTGGTTTCTGCGGGATGATCCAATCCCGAAAGTCTTCCCTCAATCCATCCACAAATATCTCGATGAGCAAATTTTCCGGAATTCCATTCTCCGGCCATCTCTTCAGTATCCATTGTAGTCTCAAAAAGTAGGACCGTACTTGTTCCTCCTGACCTTGGTTTAGCATCATAAGCTCAGATAGAAACTGGTCAGTAAAATCATTCCTACGATATGCGTCCAAAAATGAGGACTTGATTTCTTCCCAAGTAAGCGAAGGGTAGGGTTCGATGTTAAGATCGTACCAAAGGGCAGCCTCTTTGTCTAGAGTGACAGGGAATATCCTTACCATCATTGCAATGGAGGACACGTTGTTTGCGCGACAGACTTTGATGAACCGGCTTAAATGGGTAACCGGACACTCATCTGATGTGCCGTGAAAGACTGGAAGAGGTGCAATGTTGATGTAAGAAGAGATTGGGGCAATGGGTTGTAACTCATTAGGAGAGTTATATGAGGTATTAATCAAAGAGGGTATTGCATCGACGGTGTTGGTTATATGGGTGCTATGGGATTGGGTTAAGGGCAATGGAAGATGACGCTTGTGAGGGGCGTTGGTTATAGATTCGGATTTAATGTATGCACTACTACTATTACTATCCTCAAGGCTAATGGGTTGTTGTTCATCATCTTCATATTCATATGACTCCTCTGCTTCTGTAAATTCATCTATATGAATGTTTCGTTTAGGAGTTTTACGATGATGTCTGAGTCTTGAGGTGTCGGAGGGCAGTGTTTTCGTGTAAAAGTCCGGCAACCGGGAAGGGTGTCTGGTCCTTGGGGGCATCTTTGGTTTTGATTTTGGTTTTGGGGCTTAGGAAAAACATAACTGCCGGTTCATATTAGTCATTGGAGAGGCGCTTAGTGGCGGTTAGTCTACAGATGTGACCATTTGGAATTTGAATTGGGAGGTTTTTCAGTTAAACCTTTTAGGGACCAGTTTGAAATCTCTCTATGAATTGCATAATATATTAATACGAGACTTGTTTGGGAATGGAAAATACATTTTTAAAAATGTAAAACCAACCGCTTTTAAAAGAGAAGATATTACTAGGTACTTGGTGTTTTGACACGTGGTACTAGAACCATACATCTCATCTCGTGCACTTCCTCTTGTCATTGGTCGGGATATATGCCATGTGATATTCGGTTTCTTTTTAAAGATAATTTCAAACAAAATTTAATTATCATCAAAATATGGAACCTTTTTACAAGAGTTCTGAACTTTTATTGATATTCAGAACGAGATTTTTTTATGTACTTCAGAAAAACTAGATCAAGTGGGTAATTAAATATCATTAGTTTGCATTGACATTTTTTTTCTTTTTTTTTTTGGTTCTTTTAACCCATGTTGGGAATCTGTTAAAAAATAACAACCAAAGGGTAGACTGAGTTTTGAATGAACATGGGAGTAGTGTAATTATGTTATGCTCATGGAGGTTAGAAATTAGAATAGTTTGAGATAAATTACACTAACCTTTGTACACACATATATATATTCTTCAAAAAGGAAACACATAGGGTACATGCAGTTTTTCTTCACGACTTCAATACATACGATCACATAATAGAACAAGCATGAGGGTTCTCATCACTGAAGGCAGCACCAGTCTGTTCCCCGAAAATGGTGGAATGTCCGGGAGGACGATAGTAACCGCGATCATAATTTGGGCCATAGCCATGCTTATAGTAATTGTAATAAGAGGACGGCTGAGCCTGGGAATTCAAGTGGTACAAGTACGTTGCTGCAGGACCAGCAATATTAGTACTATTATGTTGTTGTTCCGGATTGTATGCAAATGGCCACAGCTCTGCTCTTCTTCCTGTTCTTCTCACCGTCTTCAGAACCTTCTTCTGATCGGCCCATCCCATCACTGTCACCTTCTGCAATCCCATGTCGATGTCTACATCGTCCACTCCTGTATGCATTCATTCATCTTCATTAGCTCGTACAGAGCATATATATATATGGGACATTTTCTTTTTCTGGGAAAGAAGAAAAAGCAATAAAAACAAGAGCAACTATATAGTTGATTACTCACTGGTTTAACTAGCATTAATCTGGACATTGGGTACAATTTTGTATACCTTTTAGTTTCTGAAGAGCTTTCTTAATCTTGCTCTGACAGCCTCCGCAATCCATGTGTACTTGCATCTCAATCACCCAAGCCAACACCGGTACTTGATTAACACCATGGTTAAGTAATTGTTCATCACGTACGCGACACACATATTTTTGGATATTTATATTTATATATATATATATGTATATGTATGTATTTATATGGATATCAATATATCATATTACGTTACATTTTTTTCCCTCCGTAAAAAACTTATGTAAATTATTTGTAACATAGGCCCCTATGATCATTAAAGTTCACGTAACCATGGTTGCAAAACATTACCATAAACATATCAACTAATTCTACCCAATTCACCTCAAATTAGAATTATATCTAACATTTACAAAAATTTCATTGGACAGTGTTATCGCTTAGTATTATAGTATATGCACAATATTTATAGGCTAGACATTTTTGTTCAGCCATATATTATACCGCATGTAACACAGTTATTTGAGTATATATTTACATATATATTATACATACAGAAAGGGCTTTTAGTATACACAAGCCAATTGAACAGAAGGAAAACAGATAGGGAGAGTACCGTCATGTTTGGGTATTGAAGAAATTAATTAACTTATGCAACTCTTCTACTCTTGGGTATCTGAAACAGAGTATTGCAGCCGATTATCTCTCTTTATCTCCGCCAACTAGATTAATGTCAAATGATAAATGAACAGAGGACGTTTGTTCAAGCCTATGTTATGTATGGTCTGTGTATGTAAAATCTATATCTATGTATATATAGTCGTGTAGCTAGTCTTACTTTATGGTTTGAGTAAGGGTGAAGTCCCCCATTGGCATCATCCATGTGGGTGGTAGTGGTTTACTTTAAATATAGGGTAAATAGCATTAAACCCCCTTCAACTATACTCTCTCTCCCAACTAACCCCCCTCAATTAAGTGATGGTCCCTCAAATTATGAAATTGTTACAATTCAGTCCCTCCTGTTATAACGCCGTTAGTTAAATTTATGGTAATTTGCACTCAGGCTCCTGAAGTTTAGATCAATTGCACTCATCCCCTGAAATTTCATTTTTCTTGCAATGACACCCCCTGAAGGAGTTAAGACCCCATGAAATGACTCTTGTGCCCTTGCTTTAGTATAAAAGGCATGTTGACTAAATTAATGGACCAAACAACCCTTGTATATTAAGCTGAATTTGGAAAACTTTTCAAGTACTTTGGATACAAGAATTGTTGAAATAGAGATATTTACATATAGGTAAACATAAGGATCACTAATTACAAATAGGTAAACTGTTATCTTTCAATTACTAATACATCAACTTAACTAAACTAATTACAATGGGTCAACTTTTTTGTTTAAAGACTCAAATACCCTCAAAAAACTCCAATCTTCTTTTTCTTCTTCTCTCCCATTCCAAAATCCCCAAACACTCAAAAATAAAAATAAAATATTTCGGAAAAAATATAAATATTTCTGGAACAAAAATATATTTTGAAAACAAAACGAGGAAAAAATATTTTGAAATATTTTTGTTTATTTCTTTTTCACTTTTTTTCTTCTTTTCAACGAAATGTGTTCAAGCCTTAGACCTTTTGGTGATTACAATGCAATATTTTATTTCCCAAAATATTTTATATTTTCCAATTTTTTTTTCTTGAAATATTTTATTTCCTAATTTTTTTTGAAATATTTTATTTTCCCCGAAATATTTTTTTTCCTCATTTTGTTTTCGAAATACTTTATTTTTCCAGAAGTATTTTAATTTTTTTGAAATATTTATAATTTTTACGAAATATTTTATTTTTATTTTTGAGTGTTTGGGGATTTTGGAATGGGAGAGAAGAATAAAAAGAAGATTGGAGTTTTTTTGGGGGTATTCGAGTCTTTAAACAAAAAAGTTGACGCATTTGTAATTAGTTTAGTTAAGTTGATGTATTAGTAATTGAAAGATAAAAGTTTACCTATTTGTAATTAGTGATCCTTATGACATTATGTCTACCTATATGAAGATATCCCTATTTAAAAAATCCTTGTATCCAAAGTAGTTGAATTTTTTTCAAAATTGAGCTTAATAGACAATGGTTGTTTGGTCCATTAATTTAACCAACATGTCTTTTACACTAAAGCAAGGGCACAAGAGTCATTTCATGGGGTCTTAACCCCTTCAGGGGTGTCATTGCAAAGAAAATGAAATCTCAGGGGGTGAGTGCAATTGATCGAAAATTTAGGGGATTTGAGTGCAAATTATCCTAAATTTAACTAACGGCGTTATGAAGGGAGGGACTGAATTGTAACAATCATGATAGTTTGAGGGGTTTACAGTCAAAAACATAGTTGAGGGGGGTTAGTTGGGAGAGAGAGTATAGTTGAGGGGGGTTTAATGCTATTTACCCTTAAATATATGTCACGCGCCAAAGGTGGAATGGAGAAGTAATATATATAATATGGACCGTTGGATGGATTTCCACGTGATTGAGTAAAGAGACAGATCGTGTGTTGTCATATGCGTGCAGTTGACTTTCCTTTTTGTAAAATTGACCAGGTGGTGGTGGCTGGCGGCGGCAGCGAGGGTAGGCCGGTGGTGGACGAGAGATGCTGTATTAGGAAAACTTGTACACATACATACAACACATATATGAATAGTGGAATATCATATCTGTGTTGTTTCCTTAATAAGAAATGTATAGCTGTAAAGGAGCTTACCAGGCTTACAAAATCAATTTTGTTGGGATTTTTAAAAATCAATTTGTAACCTAAATGGTAGTTATTATAAAAATATAATATTTGTTTAGGGTATGTTTGGTTGGTGGTTTTGTTTTGGATTTTTTAAACATGGTCTGGTCTAAAAAAATGTAAGACAAAAAAAGACCAAAACCCCATTTTCCAAAATCAACAAAATATTGGTTTTTGTTGGTCTTGTCTTTTGCTTACACCGCCACCACCACACTACCCGCAACACGCCACCCACACCACAACCACTGGCGCCGCCACCACCACCACCACCACCACCACCACCACCACCACAACAACAACAACAACAACAACCCGCAAAATCCTTCATTTATTTTTAAAAAAGAACAAATATTTTGTGTGTATTTATATATGTGTGTTAAGTACTCAAAACACCCATATAATATAGATAGTGTGCATATAACACCCATTAGTTTCAAAATGCATATATTTGCATCTAATTTTTTGGGACAAGTGCTTAAAACACCCCTCTAATCCATTAGTTTTAAAATGTGTGTTTCGACACATAATTTTTTTGGACAAATGCTTAAAATACTTCTGTAATATAGATATTGTGCTTACAACACCCATTAGTTTAAAAACGTGTATATATATATTTTTTGAGGAAATAAGCTTTATATATAATATGAAAGAAAAGGCATAAGCCATACAAATAAAAATGTGTGTATTGATACCTAAATTATTATGAACCACTCAAATTGTATATTTTATTTTATTTTAGTTTCATTATTTTCTAAATTTAAATTAATTATCTAATTTTTGTACTCATATGTTTTTATAAGGGGCAATCATTGATTTTCCACATTAAAAATTTAAAAATATGATGTCAACAATTATTTTGGTATTAATTAAACAAAGGCAAAAGAGCATAAAACACCCCGATACTTTTTAAGGGTTGGAAAATACCCCTCTATGCTTTTTTTTTTGCCCCATTTCACTACCCTCACCTTTCTAAAACAAGCAAATTACCCCTTTTACACCACTATATGCCCAAATTACCCCCAATGTTTCATTTTATTATTATCATTTGTATTAAAATTTAAATAAAATATATAAAATTCAAAAATATATATATTAAATTTTGAATTTTTTTATAAAATTAAAAAATAATATATAAAATTTGAAAATATATATAAAATTTGAAACAAATATATAAAATTCGTAAAAATTATATAAAATTATATAAAATTCTAAAAATATATATATTAAAATTTGAAAAATATTATAAAATTCGAAAGTAAATATAAAATTTGAAACAAATATATAAAATTCGTAAAAAAATATATATTAAAATTTGAATTTTTTTTATAAAATTCAAAAATAAATATAAAATTCGAAAAAAACATATAAAATTCGAAATAAAAATGAAGTACCTAAAAATATAAGAAATTGTATTGCTGCATGTTATACCTAAAAATGATGTAGGTTGACATGTTGATTCTACTTTGAAGAGACGAAAAATGTGAAGAACAAACCCATAAAAATCATGTTTTAATATTAATTTTCTCTCTTATCTAGTGGTTCATGATTTACAGTTATCTTAATAGAACTGAGTGAATCTGCATATCCAATAAAACAATCCATTTTGATTGGATTGGAATCACAAAGCACCCCCAATGACATATAAAATTAAAAAATATATATAAAATTCGAAAAATATATATAACTTTTAAAAAACATATATAAATTTCAAATATATATATAAAATTCAAAAAATATATAAATTCAAAAAATTTGTTCGTCGAATTTTATATTTTTTTCCAAAATTTATATATATTTTTCGAATTATATATATATATATTTTTACGAAATTTATATGCTTTTTTCGAATTTTATAATTTTTTCAAAATTTAATATATATATTTTCAAAATTTATATATTTTTTGAATTTTATATATTTGTTTCGAATTTTATATGTTTTTTCAAAATTTATATATTTTGTTTAAATTTTAATACAAATGATAATGATAAAATGAAACCTTGGGGGTAATTTGGGCATATAGTGGTGTAAAGGGGGTATTTTGTTTGTTTTAGAAAGGTGAGGGTAGTGAAATGAGACAAAAAGAAGCATAGGGGAGTATTTTACAACCTTTAGGGGTTGTTTGGTAGGCATGCTTTTGTTTGTGTTTTTGTTTTTTTGTTGAAAAAAGTTGTTTAGCTGAAGTGTTTTGGGTCCAAGTGATTGTTATACAGTAAAAAACACCAAAACCAACTTAGGCCATTTTAGGTCATTTGAATAAACACGAAATTGGTGTTTTTTTGGGTTTGGGTATTGTACAATTAAACACTTTACCCTTAAAAAAAATCATCAAAAAACAAAGAAAAAACACAAAAGAAAACTTCGATAAACACATTTCTCTCCTACGCGATGAAGATAGGCGACGACTAGGGTTCTTCCATTTCCTTATTCTCTCCTATGCGATTCTTTGATTGTGTGTGCTTTCAATGGAACAGATGGTTTTGGAGTTGGAGTTGGGAGGGTTAGGGTTTGGATAATTGAGTGTGCGATGATGGCGGCGAATCCACGGCCACTTCAGGCGAGGCCGTACGATGATAGCATGGCGATACAGGTCATAGACGATGGCGACGACGACGACTACGGAGAGTACGAAGATAGCAGTGGAGATGATGGTTTGGACGGTGGTGTTGGTGGTGGTGATGATGGTCGTGTGAGTTTGGTGAACGCTATTTCGAAGGAGAGGTTTATGTGTTCCCTACTGTTACGCCCGAGAAGGTGCGGTTTTGCTCTATGTGATTGTTTTCTGGTTCTATTTGGTTTATTGAATTGTTTTCATATCGGAGAACTGGTGAAGTCAATTTTATTTTTGCATTACGTTTTGAATTAGTGAAAGGATCACCAAACTATTGAGTAGATATTTTCTATTTCGAAAAATGTTATGGTAAACACAGTGAAAATCAACAACAAATCATGAAACAGAGTAGTACCATGGATTGGTTGATCTATGTCTTTTAATTGGGTCAGACAATGAATTTGCTAATTTGTACCATTTACTTTATGTATTGGGTTTACTTTAGTGTTATAATTGAACTCCAGTTGGGGAGTAGATCTTAAAATGAACAATTGAAGTAAAACACAATGTCCATTTTCTTCAACCTATCAGAATTTTTTGTGTGGACTCAATTTCAATATGCTTTGGTGTCAAGATGGAATGCATACAATATTTGATTTTTTCCTTTATTTGTATGTCTCTCACATGTGTCTTCTCGGGTTACCAATGAATGGCTCCGCCCCTGGTTCTACTAAGAAAGTTGATGTACTTGTAGGTAAAGGTTAGTTGTAGAATAAACAGTGTTTAATATAGGGATGACCATGTTCTTGGTCTGACAAAGAAAATATATGGAATCATCAGCTCTAATGCTATGGGGTTCTATTGCAGTGTCGCATTTTGCATCATCGTCCTACCTGTTCAAATGTTTGCATACACTTGCAAGAAAATAGTTAATGGAGACAATGCAAGAGAGAGATGACATATTAGACTTGTTGGAATGATGTTGTTGATGCTCTGTAGTATTTGAAGTAGCTTTGAATTTTATGATCATATTATTAACAAAGTTTGAATTATGAAACAAGAAGACTAAAAAAATTGATAAACTCGTGGAGTAGTTGCTACTTGAGTCAAGAATGTAAAATCATTTATTTTTGGACTGCTAGCTTCTACTTCTGTGAATACTGATGGAAATTTGTAGTCTGAGAACGTAAAATCAAGTATAATGGCATTATATCAGGTTTTAGTACTTTGTGGAGAGAACAAGGCCCTTCTTCCCTTTGGAGAGGTTGGTCTGGCAAATTTTTTGTGGAGAGTACATATTTTCATTTCTATGTCATGCTTGCCTTCCATTATACTAAACTTCGACTACATTTATATTTGAATTCAGCTTTTATAAGGGACTCTTTCCACTTTGGGGTCACAATTTTCCATGTAACATCTTTACTTCCCTACAGTTTGTCATATTTTCCACCTGTTTGAAAATAGACTTGGTTAACCTTCTTTCTGATTAGTTGAAAATAATCTTATTCTACTTTGTTGTGGTCACTTGATCATTATTGTTGATTTTTTCAAGGAGCAACCTTCTGATTTGTAGTTATTTGCAAAATTTGCTGATCTCTATCACCCAGTATATTAGTGCAGAGATCCATCTACTATCCAATGTGTGCAGTTTGCAAAACATGATTATATTCAGTTGAATAATTCATGCATATCAGTTTATGATCTATCACTGGGATTCATTTTGTTGTTTCTCAGTACATGTTCCACTCTCATTAGCTTTTCTATCTACTTTATTGTGGGATATTGTGATATTTTCCCTTTTCTACTATGCAATTTGCTAATTTTTTCGTCAAATTCAACGAACTATATTACTTTACAGCATAGAGTGAGTGCAAACATGCCAAACCATTCCCAGACCCCTACTTGAAAGCTCTTGAATTACTCAAGGTGTCAAAGGATCACACTTTCATCTGTGAGGTTTGCCTTTTTCCCAAACATTGTTGTTTCCCAGCATTTTGCTTAATGTGCATTCATAAACTTGATTCAATTTTTTTTTCTCTTCTTTAGGATTCTGTTTTAGGTATAAAAGCTGGGATTGCAACTGAGATGCTTGTTGTTGGTTTAACAACCAGAAATCCTGAACATCTATTGAGGGAAGCGAAGCCTGCACTTCTTGTAAAGGATTTTGAATCCAAAATTGTGGGCTGTTCTGGAAGAGATTGATAGGAAGTCTGGTGCAACAACAACTACAAAGTGAAACATATTTCTGGACGATAACGAGTAGAAAATTCTATATTCAACTCAGGTTATCTGAATAACGATTGGTGTAGCGGAAGATTTGGATCCTCTTTAGGTAGATAAGGCTAGTCCAGTGCACTAGGCTCCCACCTCTGTTGGGTCTAGGGAGGGTTTGATATATGCCAGAAACATATTAAACATATGATTGTATGCCAAAAATTGAATTTTGCAACGCAATTGATGAGTAGAGCTTTGATTGAGCTATATATTTTTATTCTATGGGCTTATATGTTTCTTTATTTAAGGCATGTTACATTCTAATCTACAGCTAGCTTTATGCATCAATCCCAAACTGGGACAAGAGATAAATATTAGCTTTATAACTGTGCTTGAATTTATATGTACATAGTTCTTATAGTCTTCCCTGTGTGAACCAATTTATGTTTTGCTGAATTTTACTTTTTTTTTTGGATTGTTCTGAAGCTTTGCTAGTTTGAATTTGAGTTGGTGGTGATTAAGCGCGAAATGATTTAAATCTTTGTAATATGTTAAGTATTTCCAAATTAGTGTTCTTGATGATTTCTTAAAGTTGCATAGCGAATGTTTTGCTTTTGAGAGAAGCTCATGATCATTGTGTTGGTATGCTCATAATGTTGATTTACTGTATTGCTCTGCTTGAAAATTTATGTGAGCGATTGAAGGGATTAGGATTAAGCGACTCCAAATGGTTAACGACACATGAATTGTTAGTTATATTCCTCCTAACTTTGAGCCATAATGCTAGGAATCGATTGATAGTTGAATGATTTCAACACTCAACATGGACTATATTCATTTTTTTGGGGAGGTGCTGCCGAAATGTTTTCATTTTCAAAAGTGTTCATGATGAACAATACCAACTTGTCATAGAAGATATTTGGTAAAGAAGTGTCTTTCAATTGCCAAAGATTTGTCATCATTAAATTTTGTATTTTGAAAAAACAAAAAAAATACATTTGAAGTCACCAAACGTGTTTTTCTGTTTCTGTTATCTGAAATTCAGAATAAACAGACTCTGTCAAACATGTTTTTCTGTTTTTGATATGAAAAATAGGGTTCTGCCAAACGTGTTTATTGATTTTTAATTCTTCAATTTCGACCCAAAAAACATCCATATCAAACATACTTATGTTTTTGGATGAATAAAGAAAAAAAACAAAAAATGTGATTTTTGTTTTTTTTAAACACAAACACAGTTCTACCAAACATGCCCTTAGAAAGCATATGGGGGTTTTATGCTCTTTTGCCTTAAACAAATCTATTTTTATTTTTTATTTTTTGGTGAATAAACCCACTTATTTTTGGTTTTTTCTAAAATGAAAAAATAAAAGAGCTAATTGCTTTCAGAATGATGCGAGCGTTTAACCCCCTATTATATGCATATAGTGCGTTTAACTCCTGTGCTTATACTTCATCCTAAACCTTTTAATTAAAATCAAATTGCAATTCACAATATATTAAAAGATTTGGGATGAAATAAAACTATAACTACAACCAAAAAACTGATTTAAGAGTTATATAAATCAAATAGACATTTTTCGTACTATATTACATTACAGAATTTAGAGTGATTTTACACGAGAATTTAAATGAGATGGTTCACCTCGCACAGATATTAATTTTAGGATTTTACTTAAAAATATCATTCATAAATGGAGAATTAAATATGACGTAATAATTTCAGTCACTAACGACTCGTACTCCCCAACCAATAAGGAAAAGGAGGCGAACCCCACCACCAGCCAATATCTCAGCTCGTTAGTGCGAAGCTCTGCACAAACCGTTACCGTCTGATTTCTAATCCCACGGCTGATGTGGTGCATTATCGCAATATGATCACAACAGAACCTAGTTTCCAATTTCGACCTAGTATATAAAACACACAGTGACACACACACACCACACATTCCAGAAATCTCTCCTGCAAACAAAATTTCCTTTCTTGCTCTTCACGAATTTCATGCTTTCCCTCTCCTTCTTCCTCTAGGGTTTTTTTTCTCCAAAACCCTAACCCCCTTTTTCTCTCTCTCTCTCTCTCTCTCTCTCTATATATATATATATATATCTGCATACACGCACATCTCATTCCTTGTAGAAAAAATGGGGTTTTGCAGAGGCGATCTAGTTGAAGTAGCTAGCAAAGAGGAGGGGTTTGTGGGTTCTTACTACCCGGCAACAGTGATAGCAGAGCTGATCAAGAAGGACTACATTGTGCAGTACGAGACTCTGCTCAAAGACGACAAGTCCGGACCCTTGCGAGAGATTGTCACCGCCGCCGAGCTCCGCCCTCTTCCGCCACCAGTCACGGCCGCTTCATATGGTTTGTACGACAGGGTCGATGTCTATGCCAACGATGGTTGGTGGGTCGGAAAGGTTACTGGGAGACAGGGCTTCAAATACTACGTTTACTTTGAGACTACAGGGGATGAGATCGATTACCCAGTCAATCACTTGAGGGTTCATCAAGAATGGGTCAATGGCAAGTGGGTTCCTGCAAATAGAAGGTACCCATTTCATTTTTCTCTATGATCTTGGAATTTTTACTATACTTCTTTCAACATATTATGGGGTTTTCTCTGTTTTTGAGTATGTTTGATATTTTATCTTAGAATTGTTGATGTATTGTGGATTTTTTTTTTCTTTTATCTTGTAGAGAAGCTTTTTTAATGATGCTTTGTGATCTTGGTTTTTCTGGGATTCTCAAGCATGATGCTATAATTGGGTTGTTGATTTACTATTTTCTTTTTCTTTGTCTGGAATTGGTTTAGGCTTGTTTGATTTTGGGGGTTCTATCTCATTCTCAAATTTGATTTGTGTTATAATTCTATGTCCCTCTTGTCATTTATTGATTGTTACTACTCTGCTTTTGTCCTATGCAATGCTGGTTCTGTTTTGTCCCTTTGTTTTGAATTCTTGAATGGCTTAGCAGTTTGGTGATACAAATTCTTTATTTAGTCTCTGTTTGTTTCCCATGTCCTTTAGTTCTTGTGTATACCTATTTCTAATTTGCTAACTTAAAACTCATTAGTCCTCCTTAATGGTAATATCTATCACAATATTGTGGGAATAACCCAACTTGTTGTAGTATTTTGAACATCACAAGACAATCCCATTTGTAATCATGTTCCGTGAAGATGATTTAAAATCCGAAGAAGCTAAATAAATGCTAAATCAAACAGATTCTTATAGAATTTGTATACCTAAAAGGTTGCTAGAAACCGCCATATAGATGCCCGCAGGCAACACTGCACGACAATAAGAGCACATCCTTGGCTTCAGAAGTCGAGGATTTATCAATGGACTTTCGGGCGTTAATCAACCTGCAAAAAACTTTCATCAGCATATGCCATTAAAATGATAACATTGCTATCAACTCTATGACAATAGCAACTTGACACAGAATTTTCCCCTACTACCTTATCCGGTTTTCCTAACACTTAGAATGTGACGGAGAGATTCGCAAACCAAATCCACTAGTTAGAGCTGGTGTGGAAAGCGAGCGCACAAACATTAGATGACAAGTTATGATCAGCAATTCAGCATCAACATTGTGACAAGTGAATTTCAAAATTGAAAATTGCGCTAACCTAAACAGTTGAGAAAAAAAGCTACTTCTTATAATAATAGCAAAATCTGTATGTACAACCAGCTTGATTAGCACCTGCCCAAACCCAACTGATACACAAACTAGAATGGCTAATGTATATGTTTACGATTATGCATGTATATATATGAATATATGGAATTGGTCTTATCTGTTACATGTTTGGTGTTGTTAAGCTCTGATTATGGCTTCGAGAAACCTTTCCTATTCTTGAATTGTTTCTCTAGTATATTGTGTTCCCCTCAATAATGGCTACTTGCTCTAGCTAAGGGTTATTTGCCTTTTACAGGGGGCAGAAGTGACGATTGGCTCAACAGAAGCTAGAGCAAGAAGCCCAAACAAGAATATGGAAGGGGTGGCATGGCATAGCATACACATGGTCTCAATGGGGTTTATAAGTTAAGGGGGTGCTATTTTATAGCTGTACTAGTGTAGTTAAAATCTAGCTATCTCTGTTGTTAGTATGTAGTAGTGTTACTTTTCTGTCCAAGTGATTGGTAGAGTCAATTGTGAAATGAGGCTGGAGTCAGAACTTCCAGTGGTAATTTCTACCCACTTGTATTAGGAAACTGAATTAGACTTGACTTGTTTAGTTCTCTATAGCCCTTTCTCCAATTGTGAAAACCTACTTATAACTTTTTGACACTTTCTATATAACAAAGTGAGTTTACTTTCATCCATGTCTTGTATATTTTGTTTCTGCAAAGAAATTTGTGTTGTGTTCTTAACTTGTTATCGATGGTGAGCCCTTTTCTTTGGGCTTAGATTTTGATTTTCTAATAGCATTTTTTGAAGTCAGTCCAAGAAGTCTAGAAGCTTATTAATCTTGGGCCTAGAGGTCCAAATGGCTCTAGGTATTAAACAACAAGTCAAGAACTGTTGGCACTGTGTAAAGATAATCGAAGAAAAGTAAGGGGGAATAAAACATTTTTTATGTCATTTTCCGCATATTTTCTCTGGTTTGAACCATTTTGAGAATTTCTGATTTCTAAAGAATACGTGAAGTACGGTTTTTCTTGTGTTTTCTGCCCCCCTCTTTAATATTGTGCTCTCTCAATTTGGGCCAAACATTGGCCACCCACATGTTTGGATTGGATGAGGGGGAGAGAGGAGAGGAAATGGGAGCAAGATGAAATATAAAGAGGTAAAACTGTGTTGTTGTTGTCAATTCATTATGAATTTTTATTTCCTACTCAATTATTTAAATAAAACAGAAGGGGAAAATTTCATCCAATGGAGGGGAGGGGTCTGGCTCTGAAATATGGTGTTAGGGCTTGACGTGGCATTTGATCAAGGATTGACAAGGATTGAGCTTGCACATATATCACTTATGGGAAAACAGTGAAGATGCTCCTAAATCATGTCCAATTATGTAAAAGCAAAAACAGGAGTTTCTGTCAAGTAAAAAAGGTAAGAACAGATTTGTGGGGGTCCTCCTCCAATTCTGCTTCTACAAAAGCAGCATTGTGCCAATTAATTAAGAGAGGAGATTGATTGAGATTGTCCATTAATGTCCATATTACCAACAACTGATTAATTCTGCCAAATCAAGGGATGAAAACAAATGATGCCCTGTCCTGTCCCGTCCCGTCTTTATTCGGTAGAGAAGATGACAAACACATCCTTCAAAAATTAACCCATTACCATATATTCTCCATGACCCCCACCCACCTCCTCTGTCGTCCCTTGTTTCAGTCGCTAGACAAATCACGTGCATTAAAATTACATAACCATTGACACTCATCATCTATCTATATATATCTCACATCTCTATTCCCTAAAGTTTGTCGGCTCATGTATCAATATATTTTAGTGCGTGTAGTGCTAGTGTATCACCTCCATTGCACCTCTTACCCAAGGGGTGCAGTGCGGTCCTATGGGTAAAAAATCAGATTTTTTATTATGATGACATTTAAGTCATTATACTAAATACATAATAGATAAATTGTCTTTGAAGATAAATACATATATTAAATAATTTTTTTGTCATTAAGTGAAATACGACAAACTTATCCTAGACAATTATACATATCAATTTATTTATATATATATATGAACATGCTTGAAGACAAACTTTTTCACTTTTCCAAAAATTAATGTATGTTGTGAGATGGAGAAGGCTTCCTTGAGGAGACAAGCACTTACTCTCTCCCAAAAATCAATATTTGTGCTAGAATTTTCGCACCAAAATTTGATATCAAAGCATCCTACTTTTCATTTCCCTCTAAAATCTGAATTTTTTTTTCTAACTATACAAAGCTGAGAGAGAGAAAGAGTAGAGTATGTGAGTTGTTTTGGAGGGTTAAGGGTTTGTGAGATGATGATCGGAAGTGAAATTTCGTTTTCTTGAAGGAAGTATACCGCATATTCAGCTCACTTAAAGACTAGATATTGGGGAGGTGGGGGGGGGGGGGGGGGGAGAAACTATGTTTTGTTGGATTTTTTTTAGTTTCGAAGAATTTTGGTTCATTATTGGTTTTTATTCTGGTCTTTGGAGTGAACTCATCCTTCATTGTGGGCTTTCAAATATCTGAGACATTATCTTCTGGTATTGGTTGGTGTTGTTCTAAGTTTTCTCTATTTATTTGTTTGTTATTTTTGAGTTATTCTTTAGTATGAAAGAGTTATTGCAAATATATATTTTGGAGGTTAGTTTTGTTATCACTAACATATGTGCTCACAATAATCATTTATGGTAGAGCATGTACTTTTGTTATGTTGCAAGTCATAAAAAGACAATTAATATTAACATTCATTGAGTTCCACAAAACTCTGTATTATCTAATTTATCTTATACATTTGAACTTCTATTGTGTTATATGTATATTTAGTTTCACTATAATTGATTTATGCATGCAATATCTATTGTTTTTCTTGTTGAATAAAGAAAAACGGAAATAAAATGTTGTTCACACTTGCTAAATTATTATTCAAAATGCGAATTAGCACTTCTCAATTTATAAAAAACTAATACTTCCAGAATGTAATGTAAAACTTTTGTTTCATATAATAAAACTTATATTGCAATATGTAAAACTTATATTTCTACACGTAACACTTTTAACGCAGTATATGTACGAACACTTCCTGAATGTAAAGTAAAACTTTTGTTTCATTGGAAAAAACTTATATTACATTCAATAAAACTTATATTTCACAGCGTAAACATTTTGGCTCAATATATGCAATTTTTTGTTTCGCCTAAAATGTTCCAAGAATTAGAATTCTTTTCAATTTAACAACATATCCAGAATATAATATAAAACTTTTGTTTCATAGTGTAAAACTTATATTGCAGCGAGTAAAACTTTTATTGCACTGGGTAACACTTATATTTCATAGCGTAAATATTTTGGCTCAATATATGTAACTTTTTTTTCCTCCTAAAATATTCAAATAATTAGCACTTCTCAATTTACAAATAACGAACACTCCAGAATGTAATGTACAACTTTTATTTCATAAAGTAAATCTTTTATTTCATTAGATAAAACTTATATTGCACGAAGTAAAACTTATATTTCATAGCGTAAACCTTTTGGCTCAATATATGTAACTTTTTGTTCCACCTAAAATGTTCAAATAATTAGCACTTCTCAATTTACAAATAACGAACACTCCAGAATGTAATGCAAAACTTTTATTTCGTAAAGTAAAACTTTTGTTTCATTCGATAACACTTATATTGCACGGAGTAAAACTTTTATTTCAAAGCATAAATCTTTTGGCTCAATATATGTAACTTTTTACTCCGCCTAAAATGCTCAAATAGTTAACACTTCTCAATTTACAAATAACGAACACTCCATAATGTAATGCAAAACTTTTATTTCGTAGGTAAAACTTATATTGCACCGAGTAAAATTTTTATTTCATAGCGTAAACCTTTTGGCTTAATATATTAACTTTTTGTTCCGCCTAAAATGTTCAAATAATTAGCACTTCTCAATTTACAAATAACGAACACTCCAGAATGTAATGCAAAACTTTTATTTCGTAAAGTAAAACTTTTGTTTTGTTAGATAACACTTATATTGCACGGAGTAAAACTTTTATTTCAAAGCGTAAACCTTTTGGCTCAATATATGTAACTTTTTGTTCCGCCTAAAATGTTCAAATAGTTAGCACTTCTCAATTTACAAATAACGAACACTCCAAAATGTAATGTAAAACTTTTATTTCGTAAAGTAAAACTTTTGTTTCATAGGTAAAACGTATATTGCACAGAGTAAAACTTTTATTTCATAACTTAAACTTTTTGGTTCAATATATGTAACTTTTTGTTCCGCTTAAAATATTCAAATAATAAGCACATCTCAATTTGCAAATAACGAGCGCTCCAGAATATAATGTAAAACTTTTATTTTACAAAGTAAAACTTTTGTTTAATTGAGTAAAACTTACATTTATACACATAACACTTTTGACACAATATGTATAACTTTTTTTTCGCCTAATAAGTACCAAGAATTAGCACTTCTCAATTTACAGATAATGAAAATTTATAAATTTTCTATACAAATTCATATATAATTTTGCTATTCTTAATGTTACGTAATTTGTTTCACCTAAAATGTACTAAGAGTTGTACTGATCAAATGCCTTGAATAATAGTTAAGTACACATATATCTCAACAAAATAACATAAATTATATATTAAAATGTCACAAAATCATCATTCTCTATTACATAATACCCTCATCAAAACAAAATAAAAAGTATAACTAACACAATCAGATGTCTCTCTTCCTTCGAAATATGCCCTTATATCTTGGCATATATTGATTTTCCTTTTGAAATTGCTTGGCTTCCTTAACGATCTCATTTCTCACGGTATTCTTCTTGTGCATAATCAACCATGCAATTTGAGTAGCTCGTATTATATCCGTATTTTTCTACCATAAATAAACTGTATCATTTATCTTTGGAAAAAAAAAGTAAATAAAGTACTAAAACTCGAATATAATATAGTAACCCCTTCAAGTGAGTGAGTCAGTTTTTTCCCATTCCATGATCGCATGTACGCCATTATGAATGCACCGCAACTGCTATTGTTGAAATGTAAATTTAAACTCATTATTTGGATGCACCTTGTATATACAAAATGCAAATAACAGGATTAAAATCACAAAGTACTTTGTTAATACATACCCGTCAGTTTGTCCGATCAATGTTGGAAAATTGACATTAAATTCCTTATAGTTAACTCCTTTTAACTGATGAAGCAACCATACCTATATAGGCCATGTTATGGGGAATAAAATTAATTAAATATATAATTGTTGTTATCATAAACTACATAAAAATAAACATACACATACAAATTTCCAAGCATGGAGTTCATATCCATTGTTCAGATTTTGCGGGACAAACTTGTTTTTTTTTAGCAAACTTGATGTATATAACTTTATAAAAAAAGGAGTATGAAAGAATGTTTTTTTTCATTTGAGACTCTATGCACTCTAATACAATAAATAATTGGGGATATTTTATTTCATTTTGGCGGGAAGGGTATGCAACTTTTGGAGGGAAATGTGTTCAACTTTTGGATGAAAGGATGTGCAAGTTTTTGGTGGGAAGAGTGTTTTCATATTTAGTATTATCCAACAAATTTTTTGAAGTATTTTCAATTTTTAAAAAATATATAAAATTCATAAAAATATATAAAAATCGTAAAAATATATATAAAATTCGAAAAAAATATAAAATTAGAAAAAAATATATAAAATTCATAAAAAAAATATAAAAATTCAAATATATATATTATATTGCACTGAGTAAATTTATAACTTTTGTTTCATGGATTAAAACTTATATTGCACTGAGTAAAACTTATATTTCACAGAGTAAAACTTTTCGCATAATATATGTTACTTTTTTGTTCCACCTAAAGTGTACCAAACATTAACATTTCTCAATTTACACGTCATGTAAATTTACATAATGTAATGTAAAACTTTTGTTTCAGTGAGTTAAACTTATATTGCATTCAGTAAAACTTATATTTCATAGAGTAAAACTTTTCGCACAATATATGTTACTTTTTTGTTCCACCTAAAGTTTACCGAACATTAACACTTCTCAATTTACACGTAATGTAAACTTCTAGAATGTAATGTAAAATTTTTGTTTCAGTGAGTTAAATTTTTCATGCAATATATGTTACTTTTTTGTTCAACCTAAATTGTACCAAACATTAACACTTCACAATTTACCCATAATGAAAACTTCAAGAATGTAATGTAAAACTTTTGTTTCAGTGAGTTAAACTTATATTTCACAGAGAAAATTTTTTTGCGCAATATATGAAAGTGAATGAAATTGAGTCAAATTGCTGAAATTCCCAAATCAAAAATAGTGAAATTTAATGAAATTGGGTGAAATTAATGAATTTCCAAAATCAAGTACCTCAATTGAATGAAATTGGGTGAAATTGATGAATTTCGCAAATCAAAGTAGTGAAAGTGATGAAATTACCAAATAAAAGAAGTGAAATTGATGAAATTCTCAAATCAAAGTAGTAAAATTGAATAAAAATTGGTGAAATTGATAAAATCTCTAATCAAATGTAGTAAATTATAATGAAATTGAACAAAATTTATAAATCCACAAATTAAAGAACCTCAATTGGTTAATTAATTGATGAAATCCCCCAAACAAATTAATGAAATTGAGTGAAATTGATGAAATTTAGTGATATTGGGTAAATCTCCGATTCAAATTAGCGAAATAAACCAAATCCCCAATTCAAATTAGTTAAATTAGCTTCAATTGAGTGAAATTGACTAAATCATCAATTCAAAGTAGTGAAATTAAATATAATTGACTTCAATTCAGTGATATTGGGTAAATCCCCAATTAAAATTAGTTAAATTGAGTGAAATTGACTTAAATTTAGTGAAATTCGGTTAATCTCCTATTCAAATTAACGAAATAGACCAAATTCCCAATTTAATTTAGTTAAATTAACTTCAATTGAGTGAAATTTAGTAAATCCTAAATTCAAAGTAGTGCAATTTACTTCAATTTAGGGAAATTGGATAAATCCTCAATTAAAATTAGTGAAATTGAGTGAATTGAATTAAATTTAGTGTAATTGGGTTAATCTCCTATTCAAATTAGCCAAATTGACCAAATCCCCAATTCAATTTAGTTAAATTGAGTGAAATTAGGTAAATCCCTAATTAAAATTATTGAAATCGAGTTAAATCCCCAATTGAGTAAAATATACCAAATCCCCAATTCAATTTAATTCAATTGAGTGAAATTGAGTAAATTCTCAATTAAAAGTAGTGAAATTGAGTGCAATTGACTTCAATTTAGTAAAATTTGGTAAATTGCCAATTAAAATTGAGTTAAATTAACTTAAATTTTGTAAGATTGGGTTAATCTCTTATTCAAATTTGTGAAATAAACCAAATCCTCAATTAAATTTAGTTAAGTTGATTTCAATTAAGTGAAATTGAGTGCAATTGACTTCAATTGAGTGAAATTGGGTAAATTCTCAATTAAAATTGAGTTAAATTGACTTAATTTTGTGAAATTAGGTTAATCTCATATTCAAGTTAGAGAAATAGACCAAATCCCCAATTCAATTTAATTAAATTGACTTCAATTTAGTGAAATTGAGTAAATCCTCAATTAAAAGTAGTGCAATTGACTTCAATTTAGTGAAATTTAGTAAATCCCCAATTAAAATTGAGTTAAATTGACTTAAATTTTGTAAAATTTGGTTAATCTCATATTCAAATTAGCGAAATAGGCCAAATCTCCAATTAAATTTAGTTAAATTGACTTCAATTTAGTGAAATTTGGTAATTCCCCAATTAAAATTGAGTTAAATTAACTTAAATTTTGAGAAATTGGGTTAATCTCCTATTCAAGTTAGCGAAATAGACCAAATCCCCAATTCAATTGAGTGAAATTGAGTAAATCATCAATTAAAAGTAGTAAAATTGAGTGCAATTGACTTCAATTTAGTAAAATTTGATAAATTCCCAATTAAAATTGAGTTAAATTGACTTAAATTTTGTTAAATTGGGTTAACCTCTTATTCAAATTAGTGAAATAGACCGAATCCCCAATTAAATTTAGTTAAGTTGACTTCAATTGAGTGCAATTGACTTAAATTTTGTTAAATTGGGTAAATCCCCAATTAAAATTGAGTTAAATTGACTTAAATTTTGTAAAATTGGGTTAATCTCCTATTCAAGTTAGCGAAATAGACCAAATCCCCAATTCAATTGTTTTTAAGGATGAAAAATCGTTTTTCAAGATGACTTGCTCCTGCAATTGCTATATAACTGGAACTAGTACAAATAGCTACACAAGACTCTATACTCGAATCTTTAGGCATTCACATTACATACCCGAAACCAGTGGTTACATCAACCATTCTGCTGATACCACATTAAAGAGAATGCAACTGAAAATACAGAAATTCTGAAGGATAACATATAAACCCAAAACACATAAACATAAAACACAAAATGTAATGTAAATTTTTTATTTTATAAGTAAACCTCTTGTTTCATTAGATAAAACTTATATTGCACGGAGTAAAACGTTTATTTCAAAGTGTAAACCTTTTGGCTCAATATATGTAACTTTTTGTTTCGACTAAAATGTTCAAATAGTTAACACTTCTTAATTTAGAAATAACGAACATTCTAGAATGTAATGTAAAACTTTTATTTCGTAAAGTAAAACTCTTGTTTTGTTAAATAATACTTATATTGCACCGAGTAAATTTTTGATTTCATAGCGGAAACCTTTTGACACAATATATTTAACCTTTTGTTCCGCCTAAAATGTTCCAATAATTAGCACTTTTTAATTTACAAATAATGAACACTCCAGAATGTAATGTAAAACTTATATTTTGTAAAGTAAAACGTTTGTTTCATAGGTAAACATTATATTGCACCGAGTAAAACTTTTATTTCATAGTATATTTGGGATAATATATTTAAATTTTCTTTCCGCCTAAAATGTTCAAATAATTAGCACTTCTCAATTTACAAATAACGAACATTCCAGAATGTAATGTAAAACTTTATTTTGTAAAGTAAAACTTTTGTTTCATTGGTAAAACTTCTCTTGCACCGAGTAAAACTTTTATCTCATAGTGTAAATCTGAGTTAAATACCCAATTCAAAATTGAATTGGGTAAAATTGACTAAATACCCAATTCAAATTAGTGAAATTGAGTTAAATTTACTTCAATTAAGTGAAATTGGGTAGATCCCCAATTCAAATTAGTGAAATTGACAAAATTCCAAATTTAATGTAGTTACATTGAGTTTAAATGACTGCAATTGAGACAAATCATCAATTTAAAGTAGTGGAATTTAGTTAAATTTAGTGCAATAGACATCAATTTAGTAAAATTGACTAAATCCCTAATTAAAATTAGTGAAATTGAGTTAAATTGAATGAAATTAAGACAAATCCTCAATTCAAAGTAGTGAAATTAAGTTAAATTGAGTGCAATTGACTTCAATTTAGTAAAATTGACTAAATACCCAATTCAAATTAGTGAAATTGACAAAATTCCTAATTTAATGTAGTTACACCGACTTAAATGAATGAAATTGAGACAAATCCTCAATTCAAAGTAATGAAATTAAGTTGAATTGAGTGCAATAGACTTCAATTTAGTAAAATTGACTAAATTCCCAATTCAAATTAGTGAAATTGACTTCGAAATTGGGTAAATTCTCAATTCAAAGTAGTGAAATTAAGTTAAATTGAGTGTAATAGACTTCAATTTAGTAAAATTGACTAAATCCTCAATTCAAATTAGTGAAATTGAGTTAAATTGAGTGAAATTAAGACAAATCCTTAATTCAAAGTAGTGAAATTAAGTAAAATTGAGTGAAATTGAATTCAATTTAGTAAAATTGACTAAATCCCCAATTAAAATTAGTGAAATTGAGTTAAATTGACTTCAATTGAGTGAAATTGCTTAAATCCCCAATTCAAATTAGTGAAATTGACAAAATTTTCAATTTAATGTAATTACATTGACTTTAAATTAGTGAAATTGAGACAAATAATCAATTCAAAGTAGTTAAATTAAGTTAAATTCTATTAGTAAAATTGACTAAATTCCCAATTCAAATTAGTGAAATTCATTGAAATTAAGACAAATTCTCAATTCAAAGTAGTGAAATTAAGTTAAATCAAGTGCAATTGACTTCAAATTAGTAAAATTGACTAAATCCCCTATTCAAATTAGTTAAATTGAGTGAAATTGACTTTAATTAAGTGAAATTAGGTAAATCCCCAATTCAAATTAGTGTAATTGACAAAATTCTCAATTTAATGTAGTTACATTGACTTTAAATATGTGAAATTGAGACAAATCCTCAATTCAAAGTAGTGAAATTAAGTTAAATTGAGTGCAATTGACTTCAATTTAGTAAATTTGACTAAATCCCTAATTCAAATTAGGGAAATTGAATGAAATTGAGACAAATCATCAATTCAAAGTAGTGAAATTAAGTTAAATTGACTTCAATTTAGTAAAATTGACTAAATACCAAATTCAAATTAGTTAAATTGACTTCAATTAAGTGAAATTGGGTAGATCCCCAATTCAAATTAGCAAAATTGACCAAATTCCCAATTCAATGTAGTTACATTGACTTTAAATGAGTGAAATTGAGACAAATCTTCAATTCAATGTAGTGAAATTAAGTTAAATTTAGTGCAATTGACTTCAATTTAGTAAAATTGACTAAATCCCCAATTCAAATTAGTGAAATTAAGTGAAATTAAGACAAATCCTTAATTCAAAGTAGTGAAATTAAGTTAAATTGAGTGCAATTGACTAAATCCCCAATTGAAATTAGTTAAATTGAATTAAATTGAGTGAAATTGACTTCAATTAAGTGAAATTAGGTAAATCCCCAATTCAAATTAGTAAAATTGAGCTAAATTGACTTCAATTAAGTGAAATTGGGAAGAACCCCAATTCATATTAGTAAAATTGACAAAATTCCCAATTTAATGTAGTTACATTGACTTTAAATGAGTGAAATTAAGTTAAATTGAGTGCAATAGACTTCAATTTAGTAACATTGACTAAATCCCCAATTCAAATTAGTGAAATTGAGTGAAATTAAAACAAATCCTTAATTTAAAGTAGTGAAATTAAGTTAAATTGAGTGTAATTGAATTTAATTTAGTAAAATTGACTAAATCCCCAATTCAAATTAGTGAAATTGAGTTAAATTGACTTCAATTAAGTGAAATTGGGTAGATCTCCAGTTCAAATTAGTGAAATTGACAAAATTTTCAATTTAGTGCAGTTACATTGACTTTAAATGAGTGAAATTGAGACAAATCTTCAATTTAAAATAGTGAAATTAAGTTAAATTGAGTGCAATAGACTTGAATTTAGTAAAATTGACTAAATCCCCAATTCAAATTAGTGAAATTGAGATAGATCATCAATTTAAAGTAGGGAAATTAAGTTAAATTGAGTGAAATTGACTTCAATTTAGTAAAATTGACTAAATCTCCAATTCAAATTAGTGAAATTGAGTTAAATTGAGTGAAATTGAGTAAATTCTCAATTTAAAGTAATTAATTTGACTTAAATTTAGTGAAATTGGGTAAATCTCCAATTCAAATTAGCGAAATAGATCAAATCCCCAATTCAAATTAGCGAAATAGATCAAATCCCCAATTCAATTTAGTTAAATTGACTTCAATCGAGTGAAATTAAGTAAATCTCCAATTTAAAGTAGTGAAATTGACTTCAAATGAGTGATTTTGGAAAAAAAATCTCCAATTCAAATTAGGGAAATGGAGTTAAATTGAGTGAAATTGATTTCAGTTAAGTTAAATTGGGTAAATACCAATTCAAATTAGTTAAATTGAGTGAAATTGACTCCAATTAAGTGAAATTGGGTAAATCCCTTATCAATTTACAAATAATGAACACTTTCCGAATGTAATGTAAGACTTTTGTTTCATTGTGTCAAACTTATATTGCACTGATTAAAACATATATTTTATAGCGTAAAACTTGTAACGCAATATATGTAACTTTTTTGTTTCACATAAAATGTACAAAGAATTAACACTTCTCAATTAAAAGATAATTAACACTTGTAGAGTGTAATGTAAAACTTTTGTTTTATAGAGTAAAACTTATATTATAGTGCGTATAAACCCATATGGTTCTTTGACTTCTTATTATTCAAAAATATGTGCGTTTTGCTCCCATTGTGACATGAATTGTCTAAAATATCCTTATATTAAGTTATTTTTTTAAAAATAAAAAATTACAAAAACAAAAAAGAACAGAAAATATATTTAAGAAAATAATCAACATAATAATTACATTTGTTTTTCAAAAATATTAAAATTATTTTGAAAAACAAATAATACTATTTTTAAAGACTTTTAATTTATATTTATATAAAATTTTGATTAAAAAAATTAATCCAACTTATTTTAAAAAAAATATATATAATAAAATTACAAAAAAAGGAAAAATAAAATATATTTATAAAACTTATATTTTAGAAAATAATCAACAAAATTTTGTTTCAAAAATATTAAAATTATTTTGAAAAAAAAATTAGACTATTTTTTTTAAAAAATGTTTATTTTTATTTATATAACATTTTGATTAAAAAAATTAATCCATTTTTTTTAAAAACATATATATATAATAAAATTACAAAAACAAAAGCTAAAATTATGATTATAAAAAATATATTTAATATAATTATCAAAAAAAAATTACAGTTTAATTTCAAAAATATTATAAAAAAATTGAAAAAAAATATTTTTAAAAAACTTTTTAAATCATTTAAATTTTTTTTTTCATTATAGATTATTTATTATTAGTTCATTATTTATTATTTTTATTAGGTTAGAAGGGGTATTTTAGGGATTTCATATCGTTTTGAGGGTAAGTTGCATATTTTGGAAACATAGTGAATTTATACACACATTTTGTAACAGTTGGGAATTTTTCACACCTAGTATTAAACTATTTGGGATTTTTTTACAAATAACCCCAGAATAATTGAGTTATATATGTGCAATTTAAAAATGAATTTTATTTAAGTAAAACCAAGTAGGTAAAGCCATAGTATCACCATTTTACCACATACATATCACTTATATAAAAATTCATTTAAAATGCAATTGTACATACACATGGTGTTCCGTGTGAATGGGATTGTGAAAAAGAGGGAGAAGTTTTTGGGGGAATAAAATATAAATTAAATTGGTGTGTATGATACATCTATATATGTATAAGAGGGAGAAGAGAGAGGCTCGGTAACTTTTTTTTGTTACTAACGTTGACCTGGCAAAACACTCAGCACGGGAGACTCACAAGCTACATACATGCGCCGTGGCCTAATTACAACCCTTGGATCCGAACTGTACCCACTTCGGTGAGAGGCGTACTGGAGACAGTGACGGATCTAGAGACAGTGTAAGTGGGGGCTAAATTATTTTTTTTTTGGAATTTTAGGATATAAATGACATATATTTATTTCAGTGGGGTTTAAAACAAATTTTCAGTGGAGGCTTATTTGTAAATAAATTTAAATTATGTGGTACTTAAGATAAATTTTTTTTTTCAATGGAGCCAAATACCAAATATCTAAAACGTTTAGGTAAAAAATATATAAAAAAAAATTTCAGTGGGGGCCGTGACCCTCACTGGGCCTGAACTGGATCCGTCCTTGACTGGAGGGATTTCTTTCCTTCCTTATATGTACACACGCATTAGCCTCTTTGAAAAATATACTATTGACAGCAGTGGTTGTACTAACTGGTGGAACTCACAAGCTTGATGATGTAGAAGTAGAACTCAAGTCACTCGAGATTCTCAGATGAATCCAGACACTAATTTTAACTACTTTATTGTGGATGTTAATTTCCTATATATTTATCACCATCTTGTCCATCAATGAAGTTGAGGTTTCTGTTAGATGACTCTCTACTCCGAATCATCCACCTCTGTTGGCTGTTGCATCAAAAGGTGGTATATTCTAACTCTCAAATAAAAGATCTAAAATTTAAGTCTTGGTGAAAATAGGTGTGTGAGTAATGCTTAACTGTTAAATAAATAAATAAAAAGTCTGTCTATTGTAACTTTTACAAAGAAGAAAAGAAGCAAATTTTTTTTTGAGAGACTGATAATCATTAATTTCTTCAAAACGTTCTTCCAAGATCAAATTTTATAAAAAATTAATAAAAAAAATACATTTTGTTAATAGAGTAAATTACACTTTCACCCTCTCTAGATATGACTTATTATAACTTGATACATTTAGATTGGATAATTACACTTACACCCTCTCAAAGTGCTCATTCCGATGGCTGAAAAATTGAAATTACGCAATTGCCTATTTTATTTTATTTTAATTTTATTTCAATAAACCTAACTTAAATTAAATTTAACCTAAACTAACTTATCATAACATTGAAAAATAAGTTGTGCCTAATTCTACAAACCCTAAATTCAATCCTAATCTCCAAACCCTAATTTCAATTCCAATTCTCAAACCCTAAATTCTACTCTTATTCATATATATATAGGGGGAAAAATACATATATATGTATATATAGATCAACATATACATAATAGATATATCCTCTCACTCCCTCTGTAAATTGGGAAAATCATACTATCGAATCATCTTCAAAGAAACAAAACGGTATGGATTCGGCTCGAACTCGGAGGATTAAGTGGACACCTCGACTATGAAGTGATTGAGAATTAGGTTGTATGTATATATATATGTATGTACACTTTTGTGTTTCTGATTACACCTATATACATATATATACATGTGTATATATATATATGCAGAAATTAGAAAGAATAAAAATTCCTTGAGAAATCTTCTGTTTGAACCTTGAGAGCTTGGATTTAGGTTGATTCTTGCATAATCTAGCAGAATCGGGGATTCTCGGATCGGATCATTGCTTACAATTTCTTGGAATTGAAACTTGAGAGTTTGGTTTGCGAATCTAAGGTTCAAATTCTTGAGGGAGTATTGAATTGCAAATTTTTGTTGATTTGAACCTTGATTTCTACATCACAACCTCTCTCTCTTTATTTATATATATATATATATATATATATATGAATGTTCATAAATATAGATCTCTATATATATGCAGATATATATATATATATAATGAGGGTAAAAAGGTAATTTTATTGAGTCAAGGTAACATAGTTATTTTTCATATAAAAAATGAATAACTCCATCTTTAACCTGTGTTGACTTTGCCGGAATAATGATGCAGGAAAAACTGTTATAATTATTCAATCTAGGGCCCATCCAGAAAGAATGAAAGTGTAATTTATGGTTATTAATAATAGTAAACATGCACTTGGAACGGGTTTTGGGTCCACTCAAATAGCCGATTGAAGACGCAGTTTTCGATGCCCTCTGCTGAGTCCGCTCCGCCAAGTTCAATGGTTAGGGTCCTGCAGGTTACCTAACCAATGAACCAAGTGACTGCAGCAAAATCGATCACATGTCAGTTGACGGCAACCACAGAACCGAACCCTTTTTCTTATATATATTATTTTGAACTAAAGCCTTTTCATACATATATATATATATATATATGGGTATGATAGTTATATCCATGATAGTTATATCCATAGTTATATCCATAATTTCATAAGCTTCCTTACATATATATATATATATATATCTTTTACCAAGTATGATTCTGATCCTTTTATCACATCACGAGGAGTGCGTGTTTGTTTTATAATTACAATATGTTAAAACTACAACCATCACTAAACTATTAAATACATATATGAGCTAGAGTACGAGATAGGTGATAAAATTGTTTCACTGATTATTATCTATAAATGAGTAACCTCTGTTATTTGCTCAAATCATCATCATCTCTCTCTCCTCAAAATGGAGATAGAACTTAATGACTTATTTGTGGCATTGCTTGTAATTGGTTCGGTAACATGTTGGTGGAAAGTGTTGAACTGGGCTTGGTTGAAGCCGAAGAAGCTAGAGAAGTTCCTTCGAGACCAAGGTTACCAGGGAAACTCCTACCGCCTCTTGTTCGGAGACCTCAAAGAATCCTCTAAGTTGTTTGAAGAAGCCAATTCCAAACCCATTCATCTCTCCCATGATATAGTGCCACGTGTCATGCCAGACATCCACAACACCATCAACAACTACGGTACATACTTACATGTTATGATGTTTTCATATATTTTTAATCAATCCGTAAAGTTCAAACTATGTCCGCAATAATGGTCCTAACGAATTATGAATTATTTAGTCCTTGAGAGTCTGTATGCATGCAGTAATAGCTCGAACCATACATAATAAGACAAAATTCTAATGTCTTTTTCAATTAGTCCAACCAGTTCGAATTATATTCGCATGCATATTTTCATTATATATATATATATATATATATATATATATATGAGAATATATATGCTAGAGATTGAAGATATTGAATATTGGTTTAACTTTGCAGGTAAGAAGTCCTTCCTGTGGGTTGGACGGACTCCAAAGGTGCTTGTATGTGACCCCGAACTTATAAAGGAAGTATTTACCAACCATAATGTATTTCAAAAACATTTTACGCAATTTAGTCCATTAACCAAATTCCTCCTTACCGGAATTGGAGCCTATAATGGTGATAAATGGGCAAAACACAGAAGAATTATTTCCCCAGCTTTCCATCAAGCCAGATTCAAGGTTATTTCATTTCTGATATCGCTTAGATCTTAGTAGTAATATTTAACAATCACAAATAACTCCGAACCAAAGACATCTATGATCTATGTGCCTTGCCTCATTATTAATATGAAAAATGAATTGATATATAATTTGGTTGTTGTGTTCATTACAGCATATGTTAGCTTCATTTCATGCCTCTTACGACGAGATGGTAAGCAAATGGGAGAAGACATGCTTGAGCGAAGGCTCGTGTGAAGTGGATGTACATCCTCTATATGACACTGTAACCTTTGATGTAATTTCACGGACAGCATTTGGCAGTAGTTACAAAGAAGGACAAAGAATATTCGTACTTATGAAAGAACTATTAAACCTTACTGTCCAAACTATGCGCTCAATTAACCTCCCAGGATTGAGGTAAAACTTTTATTTTCTTATAAATTAACTTGGGGTTTATATATATATATATATATATATGTTGTTGTTTTGTTTGCTATGCATGTCTTAAATTCTTGTTAATAATCATGTATGATTAATCAATCTTAGTAAATGTCATTGGCAATAGTCTTTTGCCAACTAAGAGGAACAAGAGGATGAAGGAAATCAACAGAGAATTAGTAGAAATGCTGACAAGCATTATCAATAGAAGGGTGAAGGCAATAGAAAATGGGGAACCTAGTGGAAACGACCTACTAGGCACATTATTGGATTCCAACTTCAAAGAAATGGAGAAGCAAAAGGAAAACAAAAGTAAGATCAATGTGGGAATGACCCTTGAAGATGTCATTTCTGAGTGCAAGCTGTTCTACTTCGGCGGCCAGGAGTCCACCGGAACTTTACTCACTTGGACTACCATTTTGTTGAGCATTTACCCCGAGTGGCAGACTCGAGCCAGAGAGGAAATTTTCCAAGTATTCGGACGAGGCAAACCAGACGTTGACAGACTCAGTACACTCAAAGTCGTAAGTAGAGCCTCTTTTAACAATTACTCCCTCCCTACGTAGTCGAATATTAATAGTTCACTTTCTCAACTTTAGTTATTCCAAAATAGTGATCAAGTTTGGGAATCCGATACAATATAATTTTTCACTTTTTTCAACTGTTATAATCAACCTTATATTTTGATCAGGTGCCAATGATATTGTACGAGTCGCTAAGGTTATACCCGCCAATCGCTGATATGACTAGAGCTGTTGCGGAAGACGCAAAACTAAGTGGATGTGCATTACCAGCTGGAGTGCAAGTCATGATGCCAACAATTTTAATTCACCGTGACCCTGAAATATGGGGTAAAGATGCATTGGAGTTCAATCCTGAGAGGTTCGCAGAAGGACTGCCAAAGGGTCCCGGAGTCTCCTATTTTCCGTTTGGCTCGGGTCCCCGAGCATGCCTTGGAGAGAGGTTTGCCCTATTACAGGTCAGAACCGCCGTCACAATGATTCTGCAACGCTTCTCCGTTGAGCTATCGCCGACTTATTCTCACGCACCTTTCACCATTTTAACCAATCAGCCCCAGTATGGTGCTAGTGTTGTATTCCGCAAGATCTAGCTCCATGTTTTGGCATGGCATCACGGGTCGCGATTATCAATTCCTGCATTTAGAGTGTTGTTGTCCTTTTGATATTTTAGTAAGGTGTGTGGTTGTGTGACTGCTAATAACATTTAGAATAAGAAGTTTAGAGTGCTTGAAGGTGAACAACATATTGCTTTAAAGTGAGAAAATATATATATATATATATAGATATGGATGAACAACGTGCCACACAATGAACAAAACCTTTGTATTAGTATCAATTTACATTAAGGTGCATGTTGGTGACATCTTGTAGTCCCAAATGTTTCAAAAAGTTAGGGACGCGCATCAAAGCGGTCTAAAAAAAATCAATGATTAAGAAGACAAAAACAAATTGTTTCAGTTCATGCATCTTATAGAGTCTAGACATTCAAGGACCGAAAGCTGGACCCTCCAAACATAAAGAGTGTATCTAACTATGAAATAATAATAATAATACTAATAATTATAAAATAATATGTGTCAAATGTTTAGTGGCATAATAAAATTGTTTGTTACTATACCATAAGAAAGTTAATTTTTTATTTAGGAGATTTAATGTATAACAACAGTTTTTATTATTATTATAGCCTAAAAAAGTTTTAATGTTGAAAATTTTTAGATGATAATTTACAATCCGCCCGCTAAATTTATCTGAAAATTAGGAGTGTCCAGTGACTAACATACTAATTAGGACAATACTTGGGTCTTCATCCCCCTCTTACTTGACCCAATAAATTTGTGACACATGGCTATAATTAATTACAAAATATAGATAGGTATCGCCCATTAGTTTTTTTTTCTTTTTTTATTTATTTATGAATTTTTACCAAATCTAAAATTTTCCTTTTTTGTTTCTCTTTTTGCACTCTTCTTTTCACCCTTCCAAATTAATTTATAATTATAAACTGTAAAGTAATGTATTTGTCAAAAAAGTTCATAATTGGAATTCCAATGCCTCCAAATATGATACGTTGGTTGTAGCAAAAATTCACATCTATCAATTTCAAAATTGTCCAAATTACGCAAACAAAATTAAATAAGTAAAAATAAAAATTTCATTCAGACAAGAATAAATAAAAAATTAACATTTCCAACAACTTTAAATAAAAATATATTAAAAAATAAAAAGGTAATTTAATTGACAATATGAGTTTGGGGCAATATATGATTGTTTATATGTAAGTGCAGAAAAATTACACAATAGAAATTTTGTTGGAAGTCCTTTTTCATTAATCAAAGTCCTCTATTTATACAAATTGTGACCAATGGGTCAAGCCCATGTACCCAGGTTTATCAATCCCTTAAATCAAGGGATTTGATAAACCCTAACCTTTTTTGGACTCTATATACTATAATTGTGTTACTTCTTGCCTTGTGGACCACACTTTAGCTTCTAGAATTTTTCATGGGCCCATTGTTATTTTCGGCCCACTTGTTTTCAGCCTGTTTGTCTTCCGGCCCATCGGTCTTTGGCCCATCCGTCGTCGGCCCATCAGTCCTCGGCTCATTCGTCGTCGGCCCATCAGTCCAGTGGCCCACCTATAATTGGGCCAAATATTTCAACCATTACACAGGCCCCTGAGGTTATGGGCTTGACATTCTTTTTAAAGCCCATGACCTAATAAATGTAAATACCTATGTATATATATAATTATAGCTTTTATGGGAAATGAAGGTAATGAGTTGGCATGTCATCATTGCCTCTTTAATGGTGTGCCCAAAACGTGAGGCCATTTCTCCCTTAAATCTCGCACCATGACGGCTTTAGCGTGCCTTTCGGACTTCGTGCAACCTTTTTGGCTTCCTTCTCTCCTTCTATAAAAACCCCCCTATTCTTCACTTCTCATCACATTTCCATACTTTGTAACTCTATATTCTTGTCTCTGCCTTCTTTAGTTCTTCATTACTGGGATTCGTTTCTTTGTCATTGTCGCCGTTCATTCCGTCGCTCATCTCAGGTACCATAGAAACTTGCTGTTACTCAGAGCTTTCGTAACTCTTCCTTCGTCAATTAAGTAAGTCGATCGGTCTTTCTTCTTTCTTTAATTTATCACATTTACCCCCTTCTGTCTCTTCTACATTTCTTAACGTTATGTCCGATAGTGATGATACCCGGTCGGTAGAGGAAGTAGTTTTACCTTCTGCCTCAGGTACCGATTCTACAAGCAGTGACATTCCCCAGCCTGTTTCTAAAGGAACCGGAAAGACCACTCTCGAAAGTACTAACCTTCCGGGTTCCTCAGCGACCGGTCCTGCGAAATCCAAACCTTCTGAACCTTTCGTAGTGGCCCCACTTAAGAGGACCCGACCTGAAGTGGACGTCAAACACCTTCGGGCTGAGACCCATGTTCCCCAGGACGTTGATGTGTCCCCCTATCCTGGTTACCTAGACTTTACCCAGAGCCAGGGCCTAGCCCCCGGTAGCATTCTGCTGTCGGCCTCTCATCTTAGGGTTCTAATGTTTCCTCTTCATCCCTTTTTTCACTATGTATTTTTCATGCTTGGGTTGCACCCTCTTCAACTGAACCCGAACAGCATTAGGATCATATCCATGCTACTGTTGTACAATAGGGATATGGATCTGAACTTAGGGCTGGCCGACCTCCTCCTTTGCTATTTTTTCCAAAATGCCAGAGCGAGTAGAGGTAGATACAACCTTTTCCCCTTTCACGGCCGCAACATCTGTACCGATACTGAAAAATCGGACAAGGGATGGAAGGAACGAATGGTAGTAGTGAGTGGCAATTGGTCATACCCTTTTTCTCGTATTTTCCCGATCCCCAATAAGTTCGGTCCCATTCGCCTGCCTGTCTACCGCCCCCTTCATAAGGCTTCTTGCCTCTGTGACCTTTGTGGCCTTCACCGGGGGAACTATGCCTTCAAATTTCTAGGTTACGAGGACAAGGATCTTCCCCTTACCTTTATAAAACAGCGGATAGGTCTCTTGAAAACCCATGTCTGGGGCAAGACCCGATCGGCTACTGACCTGCTGACCATGGACAATCTTGAATTGATCTCTAACTTGGGCGCTGGTGTTGACAGGATGGACCTGCCTGACAAACCTATGTTCGCCAGAATCCCTCAAGTTCCCAAAGGGATTACGCCTGTTGATGCTGTGCCGTTGTCAACAGCACCGCCTTCGACTTCGGTGCCTCCTCCTGTTCGGAGTCCGCCAGCACCACTAGCGCAGAACCCATCGGTTCCTCCTCCGCCTCCTGTCAATGCTCCGACTGTGAGGACCCGATCCAGTACAACTGGTGGAGTGGGTACTAAAAGGACAAGGGCACAAGCCGAGAATGTTTCTTCAAGCAAGGCTCCTGCTGCCCCTGAATCATCCCAAGCTCTGATCCCTTGGGAGCCTAAGTTTCTGCTGCCAGATGGAACTCCGGTTTGTGCTGATCAAATCACCTTTAACCATCCGGAAGCTCTTCGGGCTATGGCCAAAGGTATCTGGACACCAGCTGATAGGGCGGCTCAATCAAAAATCACCAGGACTGATCTGGCTAAGAAGACTTCGATAATGGTTATGGAGGTAAAAGACTTCAATCATCAATTTGTGTTTTCTATTTCGTTTGTTGACCGTTATTTGTATAATAATCCAATCTTTGTTGCGCAGCTTCTCTACGGCGTTTAGGCCTACAACAGCCTCCTTGAGACTGATGTCAGAGAAATGGCCGGTATGAAGGCTCAAATAAAACAGAATGAGATCCACCGGGTTTCTTTGGTCAGGGAGGCGGATGGTCTTCGCCAGACCGTTTCTGAGCAGAAGACTCTTCTGGAAACCGGTGAGGCGGAAAAACAAACCCTGATTACCGAAAAGCTGGTTCTGGCTGCCGAGCTGGAAAAAGCGAAAGAGGTTGCTAGGCAGATGGCAGCTGAAAAAGCTGAATCTGATAAACTCTTGGCAGAATCAGAAAGGCTTCTTTCCCTGGAGCGGGAAAAGGTTGAGGTGTGCCGTCTGGGAGGGTTTGACATGTTCAAAAGATATAGTGTCATCTGTGACCTCCGAGCGGTCAGGGCCTGGAGATGTAGGCATGAAATGGAGCATATCCCTCTGGAATCTAGGGAATTCAAGACCGCAGAGGCATTCGATGCCCATATGGGAATACCCTTTCCTTATGAAAACCCTCCTGCCTCTGAGAACGAGGAGCGTTTTGCTGCCATCCTGAAGGGGAAAGAATACCATCCTCCCGAACAGTAGCTAGGACTTTATATGTTCTTGTTTCCCCCAATGGGCTAATTTCTTGTAACTTCCTTTATTTTTAATGAACAAGAACTTCTATCCCTTTTTTCTAGTAATTATTCGTCCTTTGTGTGGGTTTTTATCGTTTCGTACTTGTCTCAAATCGAGCCTTCGGACATATGGCCCCTGAGGTTATTTATTATTTATTTTAACTTCACACATGTAGGAAATTTCAGGGAGTCACAAAGCCTTCGGGCAATGAGCCCCTGAGACTCGATTCTATCCGCTGATTAGTTTAAATCAGATCTGAATTCAAATACATGGGAAATTTTAGCAAATCGTGAAGCCTTTCGGGCATTTGGCCCCTGAGGCTTGATTTTATCCTTTGGTTTGTTCAAATCAGGTTTGAACTCAAACACTTAGGAAATTTTAGCAAATTGTGAAGCCTTCGGGCATTTGGCCCCTGAGGCTTGATTTCGTCCTCTGGTTTGTTCGAATCAGGTTCGGACACAAACACTTAGGAAATTTATAGCAAATTGTGAAGCCTTCGGGCATTTGGCCCCTGAGGCTTGATTTCGTCCTCTGGTTTGTTCGAATCAGGTTCGGACACAAACACTTAGGAAATTTATAGCAAATTGTGAAGCCTTTGGGCATTTGGCCCCTGAGGCTTAATTTTATCCTCTGGTTAGTTCAAATCAGGTTTGAACTCAAACACTTAGGAAAATTTCAATGAACATAAAGCCTTCGGGCATTTGGCCCCTAAGGCTTGATTTTATCCTCTGGTTAGTTCAAATCAGTTTTGAACTCAAACACTTAGGAAAATTTTAGTAAATTGTGAAGCCTTCGGGCATTTGGCCCCTGAGGCTTAATTTTATCCTCTGGTTAGTTCAAATCAGGTTTGAACTCAAACACTTAGGAAATTTTCAGTGAACATAAAGCCTTCGGGCATTTGGCCCCTAAGGCTTGATTTTATCCTCTGGTTAGTTCAAATCTGGTTTGAACTCAAACACTTAGGAAAATTTCAATGAACATAAAGCCTTCGGGCATTCGGCCCCTGAGGCTCGATTTTATCATGAAACCTTGTATAAAAGTAAACTCTATCTTTATTGAGATGAATTCGAAAATCATGAAGCAGAGGTGCCTATATCGGGCACAGATGCTTCGTAACAATGGTGTCAAAGTAAGACACAGTCTTATTTATCAATAAGAAAAATAACTATCTAAGGATAATACCTCTTTAACCGATAAGCATTTTGGGAGTTGGATTCGAGGTGGCCTGTTTCGTTCTTCCGAACCCGATAGGCCCCGCGACCGATAACCTCAACCACTGTGTAAGCTCCTTCCCATGTCTCCCGTAATTTGCCTATAATCCCAATCTTCCTTCTGAGCACCATGTCGCCTACTTGGAATTCTCTCCTTTTGACTTTCTGATTGAATCGTGCTCTTACTTGCTGCTGATAGGCAGCTAGTCTTATCCCAACAGCTTCCCTTCTTTCCTCTAGGAGATCCAGATCATGGGCTAAATGCTGATTGTTCGGTCCTTTTTCCCATGCTTGACTCCTTAGAGTAGGTACCCTTAGCTCGGTCGGGATAACTGCTTCAGCCCCATAAGCCATGGCGAAAGGGGTTTCCCCGGTTGGCTGTCTTGGAGTGGTCCGATAAGACCACAATACCTCAAGCAATTTCTCTAGCCATGCTCCTTTTGCGTCTTCAAGTTTTTTCCTCAATGTGTCAAAAATTGTTCTATTCGTCCTTTCGGCTTGCCCATTTCCTTGCGGGTAGCCGACGGAAGAAGTGTTCTGATTGATCCCATGTTTTGCTAAGAATGCTTGAACCCTTCTGTTGTCCAGGTTGGTGCCATTATCCATCATTATGGTTCGGGGTAGGCCGAACCTACAGATGATGTGGCTCCAGATGAATTTTATGACATGGCTGCCTGTTATGGTGGGATATGCTTCCGCTTCCACCCATTTGGTAAAATAATCGGTAGCCAGGAGAACATGCGTTGTACATCGTATTGCCTGAGGAAGGGGCCCCACTATGTCCATCCCCCATCGGGCAAAAGGGTGAGGGACAATAGTTGGGTTTAAGAACTCGGGCGGTGGATGAATGGCATCTCCATGAAACTGGCATTTTTTGCAATGTCTGACATAAATTTCAGCATCTCTTGCCAGGTAGGGCCAGAAGTACCCCTGGGTGAGGACTTTATGAGCTAGGGACCTTCCTCCAGAGTGATTGCCACAAGCTCCAGCATGAATCTCCTCCATGACTGCCGATGCCTCTGATGGGGTGAGACATCTCAAATATGGTCCGGAAAAAGACTTCCGATATAGTTGGCCGTTGTACAGGGCATATCTGGCTGCTTTCATTCTAATCTTCCGGGCTTCTGATTTTGACTCAGGCAATGTGCCAAATCTCAGATAATCTACTACCGGATCCATCCAACTTGGTTCCCACGGGATAACCATTACTTCTTCGGGGGGTTCCAAGCTAGATCGGACGACAAAATCTATCGGTACAGTGCGAGTCATAGTTTCTCCTGCTGCGGAGGCTTGGTTAGCCAGATGATCTGCTACAGAGTTATCTCCTCTGGGAATCTGTTCAAAGTTTATTTGCTGGAACTCTTCAGCCTCCTTTAGAACCAGAGTCTTGTATGCTTCCATTTTCGGCTCTCGGGTTTCGTACTCCCCATTTAACTGTCGTACGACTAGCTGGGAATCACTTCGTACTACTGCCTTTTGGACTTGAAGGCTTCGGGCCAACCGAATTCCTGCAAGGAGGGCCTCATATTCTGCTTCGTTGTTAGAGGCTGGAAATTCCAATCTAACGGATTGTTGGATTTTAGTATCATCCGGTGTTACGAGTACTATCCCGATCCCTGCTCCGTTGACGTTGGACGATCCGTCTACGAATATGACCCATAGTCCAAGCTCACCTTCCTCTGTGGAGTCATTAGTTTCTGTTTCTAACAGGAAGTCAGCTACTGCCTGTCCTTTGATGGCCGTTCGGGGGACGTAGGTTATGTCAAAAATCCCTAGTTCAATTGCCCATTTTGAGATTCTCCCAGATAACTCAGGCTTCGCCATTATGGATCTTATCGGTGTTACAGTTGGAATTATGATCGGGTGCGCTTCGAAATAATGACGGAGACGCCGCTTAGCATTGATCAGTGATAGTACCAGTTTCTCCTGCTTTGAATAACGGGTCTCTGCCTCAGCAAGGGATTTGCTGGTGTAGAAAACCGGTGTCTGGTACCCTTTGCCCTCCTTGACCAGAGCGGCGCTGGTAGATGTTACTGAAACGGCCAGATATAGGTGCAACGGCTCATCGGCTTCAGGGGTTGCCAGGATCGGGGGCTTCGTCATGTAAATTTTGAGTTTGTGCAGTGCCTCCGCTTGCTCGGGCCCCCAGACTTCTCCTCGTGCCGCTCTTATTGCTTGAAAGAACGGCCTACACCGATCGGTTAGCCGAGAGATGAAACGACTGAGGGCCGCTATTCTTCCGGTTAGTACCTGGATTTCTTTCCGGGACTTAGGCTCAGCAGTCTCTATGAGAGCTTTGACTTGTGCAGGGCTAGCCTGTATTCCCGTCCGGTCAACTATGTGCCCCAAAAACTGGCCTGAGGATACTCCGAAAGAACATTTGGCCGGATTGAGCTTCATATTATGCTTCCGGAGGGTGCTGAATACCTGCTGCAGATCGGCTAGATGGTCTCCTTTCTCCTTGCTTTTTACCACCGTGTCATCGATGTAGGCTTCGATGGTGGATCCCATCATCCCTTGGAACACCCTTCTGACCAACCTCTGATAGGTAGCACCTGCATTCTTTAGTCCGAAAGGCATAACTGTATAACAAAATGTACCTGACTCAGTGATGAAGGCAGTCTTTTCCTGGTCCTCCGGAGCCATTCGGATCTGGTTATAGCCAGAGTATGCATCCAGAAAGCTCAAGCGTTCGAATCCTGCGGTGGCATCCACCATCTGGTCGATCTTTGGTAAAGGGAAACAGTCTTTTGGGCACGCTTTGTTCAGATCAGTGAAGTCGATACATACCCTCCACTTGCCGTTCTTCTTTTGGACCACCACCACATTTGCCAACCAGGAAGGATACTGGACCTCTTTTATGAATCCTGCTTGCAGCAGTCGATCAACTTCTTCGGCTATGATCTGGTTTCGATGGGCACCCATTCGTCTTTGTTTCTGTCTAACGGGCTTTGCACTGGGATCCACATTGAGAGAATGCAGGGCAACTGATGGATCAATACCGGTCATGTCCATATGGCTCCACGCAAATATGTCAGCATTGGATCGGAGAAGGGATTCTATTTCCTCTTTTTCCTGTGGATTGAGGCCTGAACCAATATAGGTAAACCTCTCAGGGCGATCGTGACAAATTTGAACTTCCAGTATTGGTTCAACTGCTACTGGTGATCCCGAACCGCCCTCCTGTAATTGCTATTTGGGATCAAGTATTGTCTTGGACTGTGACTTTTGTTCCGGTTCCGTTCTCCTTTTTAAGCTTTTCATAGTGACGGCGTAACACTCCTTTGCTGCTACCTGATCGCCCCTGATATCGACTACGTCAATTCCGTTCGGATCAATGCACCGCATGACCTGATGCATGGTAGAAGGGACTCCGTGCATACGATGGATCCATCCCCTTCCCATGAGGAGATTATAGGAAGGCTTGACATCCACCACCACGAAAGTCTCTCGGAGTGTGCGCCTTGCTGCCGTTACTGGTAGCTGGATTTCCCCTACTGGTTCTACTCTCTTTCCATCGAATCCTGCTATCGGGCTTCTGGATGGGACTATCTCCTGGGGATTGATTTCCAATTTCTCAAAGGCCCATTTGGTGATAATGTTGGCACTGCTTCCTGGATCGACCAGTACCCTCTTGATCAGGCAGTTGGAGACCATGAGGGAGATAACTAGGGGGTCGTCATGAGGTGTCTGAATATCCTGCATATCCGCAGAGGTGAAAATAATTCGGGCATCCTCTTTCGGGCTTCGAAACTTGGTGACTTCTCCAACCCTTCGTAACTTCTGAGCTTGCCGCATCTGTGATCTACGAGCTTCTTCCGCTTCCGACCGATTGGGCCCTCCATGGACCATGTGAATGACTCGTACGGGTTGTCCCATCGCTCCCTTGGTAGGGGCATGCGTCGCTTGATCTGATCGGGCTCCTTCCTTGGCAACATACTCTGTTAATTCTCCCTTTGCAATCATGGCTTCCACCTGTCTTCTGAGGCTCCTGCACTCATTAGCGTGATGCCCGTACTCGCCATGGAAGGCGCAGTGCCTCGACATATCCCTTTGGTCCATTGGCTGCCTGATGGGAGGTGGCGACCGGTAGATTCCTTTGCCCTTTGTTTCCTGGTACAGTTTTGCCAAGGTCACTTTCAGGGGGGTGACCTTCTCCTCAAACCTTGGCCGTTTTTCTGGGACTGGGGAAGGAGCAGGAGGTGCGTTCGGTCTCTTCCGGTCTGACGCCCGATCCTTTACCCTGGAATGTTCGGACGCTCTGGCCTCTACTGTTGTAAAGGCAGTCATTCTTTGTCGTATGGCCAATTCCTCTTCTATTCGGAGGTGCCCTTGTGCCCTAGAGTTGAGCTCTCCAATATCGGCTGGCGGCCTCTTGACCAGGGACTGATGAAACTTCGTTCCAGGGATTAGGGCCATTCTGAAGGCTTCGACGGCTGAATGCTGATCGCAATTGTCAATTGAAGACATCTCCACATTGAACCGTGAGACAAAACTTTTCAGGGATTCGCCTTTCTCTTGGATCATGGTGAACAGACTGGAGATAGTTTTCTTCTGCCTTTTATTGCCAAAGTATTGGGCAATAAATAACTCGCAGAGTCTGAGCCAGCTACCGATCGATCGGGGCGGTTGCTTTCTGAACCACAGGAGGGCTGCTTCGGTCAGGCTGGTGGGGAAAACTTTGCAGAGTAAGGCCTCGTTTTCATTGTACACATTCATCTTGGTATGAACGTGGTAGATGTGCTCTGTTGGATCTTTTGTACCATCGAATAAGGTGAACTTCGGTAATCTGAACCTCTCCGGATAAGGCACGCTGGTGATCGAGGTGGTGAATGGTGTCTGAACGGCGTCTATGGATGCCTCAGATGCTAGATCGATTGGGGTCTGTACCTTCAGATCCCTAAGCACATCCCGCTGGAATCTGGACATGATTTCCTCCAGTTTTTTCATGGTCAGGACCTCCTCCGGATTATGCGCCCCAAGAACCTGTAGGGATGACTCTGCCTGCTCCTCACGATCGTTATGGGCTCTAGCGTGTAGGTCATCCATGTGTGTCTGGCGGCCTACAGACCGTTCGTGCTGTCCGGACTGCTCGTCGTCATGGATCTCCTGTGGATTCTGTAGTTGAGCCAATTTTGCCGCCAATTCAGCGTTCTGCCTTTCTAACTCGGCAGTCCTCTCCTCCAGGGGTCGTCTGATCGGATCTTCTGGTTGCTGGCCTCCGTTTGGAGGTAAATCGGTATGTTGTGAACGTGTGATTGCCATTGTTGGTACGAATCTTAGCTTTTTTGCAGAGGGTGAGAAACTTTATTGAAAAAGGATTTCAATAATAGGTCTTCCCACAGACGGCGCCAATTGTGTAAGTGCAGAAAAATTACACAATAGAAATTTTGTTGGAAGTCCTTTTTCATTAATCAAAGTCCTCTATTTATACAAATTGTGACCAATGGGTCAAGCCCATGTACCCAGGTTTATCAATCCCTTAAATCAAGGGATTTGATAAACCCTAACCTTTTTTGGACTCTATATACTATAATTGGGTTACTTCTTGCCTTGTGGACCACACTTTAGCTTCTAGAATTTTCCATGGGCCCATTGTTATTTTCGGCCCACTTGTTTTCAGCCTGTTTGTCTTCCGGCCCATCGGTCTTTGGCCCATCCGTCGTCGGCCCATCAGTCCTCGGCTCATTCGTCGTCGGCCCATCAGTCCAGTGGCCCACCTATAATTGGGCCAAATATTTCAACCATTACATTATAAAATTATAATTTTATGTTTTCAACGAATATTTACTATACAGTACACAACTACAATATATAAATTAATTTAGAATGATGAAAAGAGTGGTGAAAAAAAAAGAACAAAGGAAAATTTTCAGATTTGGTAAAAATCTTTAAAATAATGGTTATACTCATTTATATTCTTCTTTAATTAATTCTAACTGTGTGTCTTAAATCTATGGACCAACTTCATCCTCCCCGGACATGAACCAAGTATTGTCCTATTTATTAATTCGAACTTCCTTAAAAAATGAATAAACATGCACCATTAATACAAGGATTTGACATTTTTCTACTATATATTATTTTTAAATTGTTCGACATTTCCTATATTTAACAATTCTCATCTCCACCGAATCCTATTGTGTTAGTACATGACAATCAAGTAGGGATATAGTGTCTCAAGAAGCATTAGGTTTCCGTTGACTACAAAAAGTTTGGGCCAATGGAGGGTTGAACCGGCCGTTAACTTCAGGGCACACAGATTAGTTGAGGTGCGCTTAAGCTGACCTAGACACCAAAATTACCTAAAAAAATAATTTCATTTACATCCCCTCAAGTTGGTCTTTATTTCAATTACACCCCCTTATATTTGAGTATATTCATTTACACCCCCTCAGGTTTGAGATTCTCATCATTTACACCCCTTAACGAAGACATCATCCAATTTTTTTTTTTGTAAATATCTAAACTAACTTCAATGGGATAACCTAATATGTTTGAAAATAAGGATATATTATTTTATCAATTTGACCCCCTCCAATAATTTAATCATTTAATTTGTATTCATTTTTAAAAATATATATAAAATTAAAAAATATATATATTAAAATTTGAAAAACATTATAAAATTCAAAAATAAATATAAAATTAAAAAATGTACATAAAATTCGAAAAAAAAATATAAATTAAAAAAAAACATATAAAATTCGAAAAATATATATAAAATTCAAAAAAATCATATAAAATTCAAAAATATATATATATTAAATTTCAAAAATAAATATAAAATTCGCAAAAACATAAAAAAATCCAAACAAATATATAAAATTAAAAATATATATATAAAATTCGAAACAAATATAATATATATATTAAATTTCTAAAAAAATTATAAAACTAAAATAAAACATATAAAATTCGAAACAAATATCTAAAATTCAAAAAATCCCAACCCCAAAATAAAAATATAAAATATTTTCATTTTCCAAAACAATACTAAATTACACCCATAAAATAAAGGAAACTTAGAAAAATTAGCAAATATAAATTTCGAAAATAAAATATAAGTTCAAGAAACAAATATAATTTCGAAAAAACATATATATATATAAATTGAAAAATATATATTAAATTTAAAAAATATATATATAATTCAAAAAGATGTATAAAATTTTGAAAAAAATATATAAAATTCAAAAATATATATAAAATTCGTAAAAAATATATATATAAAATTCAAAAATAAAATATAAAATTCAAGAAACAAATATAAATTTCGAAAAGACATATTTTGAAAACTAATTTATTCTTTTAATTTTTACAAACACATTTGTTTAAAACTAATTTTTACAAAAAAATATTTAATTTTTTTGAAAACTAAATTTTTGAATTTGTGAATAAAAATTAAATCCAAAAACCCCCAACTCCATCCCCAAATATTTAATTTTTACAAACCCATTTAATTTTTTTGAAAACTAATTATTACAAATAAATATTTAATTTTTTTGGAAAATAAATTTTTGTATTTGTGAATAAAAATTAAATCCAAAACCCCCCAACTCCAACCCCAAATATTTAGTTTTCACAACAACTCCTCCCACCACCCCCCCCCCCCCCTTCTCTCTGTCTAAAGGGTGTATCTATATTTATATTGTTTCATTGCCCAACTGATGATATTGAAAAAAATTTCAATTTGATAAAACTAATTTATACATATATATTATATATACATATACATATATATACATATGTATA